>OX453297.1:6310240-6766820 GCA_949710035.1 Crambus lathoniellus | reverse complement strand
ACCTGATCCTAAAGTAGGTATTCTGTTCTATCAAATATTTCGCCATACTTGTAGTTTGAGACTATATTGCTATAACATGGTGTTTTTACCTAGTTTCGCCATGCTTAAAATAGACGCAATTAATAAATACAATTTTAAGTAAATCATTAATTTTTCATATCACTTATGTTTCAGGATAACCAAACTTGTGCCACTTAGGTCCTAAACAAAAATCACATTTATTCTAGTCGGCTCACAATGTCACTATTCCAAACGAAAATATTTAACAAGGCAACATTGTCTTGTTATTCACCCTCTTAAGCCCAATTCTTCCTTAAACATGTTTTCTGCTCGGGATTGCAGAAATCACCGTGCGTAAGTAATTCTTTTATTGTTTACGTTTGACGTGAATGAGGCTCGGTTAAGAAAACTATCGCTGTTATGAGTCCGAGGCTGTTTATAGCTCATTGCCTAAGAGCCTGTGATTGCCAGACCTTCTTTATTCTATAGAAGCTGAAAACTATGATCTTCAGTCATAATTAACTGTCTATCTAGGTATATTGACCGATCAATATAACTGTCTGTCTATCTAATAAACCAAATCTGTTCTTGTTTTTTTTTAAACAATTAGGTACTGCTGCCTAACATATGCCTCTCCAAGAGTACGCCATATTGTAAAATGCGGCGGTGTCGGTCGTGTTATCGCTGTGTTTGCTCCAATTTGCCGTTTAATCCAAAACAATTGGTGAATGAGAACAGACGTTCAGTTACATAATTAATAATTGTGTAGGGATTTTTCTACTCAGGAATAAACGTGCGTAAGAAATTCTGTTTGACGTGAATGAGGCTCCGTAAACAGTACATACTATCGCTGTAATGAGTCGAGGCTGTTTATGTTTATAGCTCGGTAGCAGGACATGTTGTAAATTGCGGCGTCATTGGTCGGGTTATCGCTGCGTGAATTTGCCGGTTGATCCAAAACAATTGCTACTGGTGAATGAGAGCAGTCCTTCAGTTAGGTATTAGGTACACTCGACAGCACATCAGGTTAAACAGTTGAACTGTGATAACAGCTTTCATTACGTAGGGCATAAAGGCGGTCTCAAGGTCAACATGTATATTCTGACGTGCCGCCGTGTGTACATAGAAAGTGTAGTAATTTTTCTGCTTAGGAAACACCGTGCGTAAGAAATTCTGTTTGTTATTGTTTACGTTTGACGTGAATGAGGCTCGGTAAACATACTATCGCTGTAATGAGTCGAGGCTAAGAGACTACTCTGAAACGCAACACCCGAAACTTCGTTATACCCGTCCCTCTCACTCTCCAGTCATGACAGAATCGAGTGAAAGGGGCAGGTTTAACCGATGTTTCCTAAGTGGGTAAAGTGAAAATTGTTTACTGCTTTGCTCATAAGTTAACACACATATATGAAGAAAACGCAGACTCCAGATAACACTCATATAATTATTGATCCAACTTACAGGTACAGGCATAGTACAGGTATAACAATATAGATACAGTCGACGTCTTAGTGAACTTATCCCCTCGAGGCTAGTTTGAAGAATGACCTCTCTTTGCTCGTTAATCGGGCTCAAGTCTAGCTACCCCCCACCAATTTTACCACAGATTAGCCTATTAAATTTAACAAAATGGCGGCAAGAGACGGCATTACCAGTGTTGCTATTAAAAAATAAGAAAAACCTTCTAAAATCATGACATTCGGCCATCTGATAACGTGCTGTCTCCCGACGCACATATAAAAAATATTTAGAATCAATTAATTAGGTAAGTATACAGCTAATATACTGATACACAACTATTCTCAATAGTAAAGTCTTACAACTATGTACCTATTTAGGTTAATCTTATAGTGATAAAAACCTTAAGTTAAAACTTAAAACATAATTGAAACAAATACATTATATTACACAATGCTCAACAATACACTTTTAAGGAAGCCGATGACTTGTTTAGAATATAGATATTATCGTGAAAATATTGTTTTAGTAATTCGTTAAGTAATACATAATCAAATAAAATAAATTATCAATAACAAACTAATCTAAAACTATTTGAATCAATGTATAAATTAACATAATCATGACATTCGTTAACAAGCTACTATTATTACTTAGAAAACTTATTTTGAAACTATACTTGTTATATAATCATGTGTAAGTAAGTATATGGAATGATTAAAGTAAAGTCTGGTTATAATCTATAAGCATTAGTTATGGGTCATAAAAGAAAAATGGATTAGCTTGGTACTAGTTTACATCAATGCATTGTCAGGAGCTACATTCAAGAATATTAGATGGTGTCAGAAGCAAAATCCCTAAGAATGTTACATTAGGAATAGGTAGGTACAGAATTTAACTTTAACCTGATAACTAGACACCCTTATCACTTCACTCAAATAGTGGAAAAAGCAACTACGAGTCATGAAAGGATTAAAGACCTAATATTAGATGAATTTAACTATCGCTAAGTTTGACCTAGTTTAGTCCTTACAAAAACAACTGTAGGCCTCTGCACAGTTTCCAATTTTTACCCAGATATGAGTAACAAACCAAGTTATAGATACGTATTTACCATAGTGCACAATTTGTATTAAATCAAAATATGAATTAGGACAACTAAAGGAATTATTTAAAGGCATGTTCGTAATAGGCATTATTACCGATTAATTTAAATATTCTTATAAGGAAGTTACACTGATAATGAAGATGCCGCAGGTACAATTTGAACCGTCACAGCAACAATTTGCTTTTTCAACTTGTCAACCAGTTGTCCAAGGTTTCCATAGCATTCTTTTCCAGCACCAAATCTTAAATGCATCTATTCTCTGCCTCTGTTAGAATAGTACAATACATGGTTCCACTCCGTACATGAAAATCAAAAGATCATATTATTATCATTTCTAATGAATAAGTTAATGATTTTAAACAATTTCGCAATTTAATATCAAAACTTAAAAATGTCTACAAGGTATCCTCATACGAGCATGACCCGCATTCTTATCAACAAATATTTATATTACTATGAATAATATTTGTGTAAATAGATTTAATAATTATAATTGGGATATGAAGAAGTATATTACCATGGATAGAAATAGGACAAGTAAAATCATGAACAGCTTTTCGCCCAAATGAATTAACTACACGATGATTTCCCGTGGGAATAAAATATCCTCCCGGGGTCAAAAGAAGCCGATATGCTATTCCACAGACAAAAGATTTCAAAGATCCGTCCAGCCGATAGCCGTGATTGGGGAACAAACATACAAGCTTTTGCAATCATAATAGTAAAATGAGATAAGATACATGACATGATAATATATACTTCAATATAAGTCAACTTCAGTATCAGCGATCCACTCGTCTCAATATCCGACTTACAACCACAGCCCACGATGATCATCATCACAACAACGATCACTCTGTGATCTGCACCTTCAGTATCATATTATCTCCTCTCATTACCACAGCACGTACACTCTGCTGCCTCCAGTTTGTATGCTGTGTTGGTTCGTACGTTCAAGGGTAGCGGGATCCTCATTATTATATTAACTCGATGCTAGCTCATGATAAGTACCTACTGGATGCTACAATTGGCATCTGAAAGCAGTAAACTCACAACACACATAGTAACCAAATCAATTTTATTAATCATTCAAAAGAAATAGATGTATCTGATAATGAATCAATAGAAATAAATGTAAGTATATGAATTCTCATATTCTTTTATAAATATTAGTATGTAAGGTACTTAGTAACTTCAACCATAGTAGAAACAAATGTTCAACTGACCAGATCTAAAAAAAATATGGAAATGATTACTACAGAATATGTGAAGGAACTTCAAAGGTCCGTGAGAATGGTAAACTGCTAAGAATTTTAGTATCACGAGCCTACCAAATGAGACGGATGTAAATTTGACAGATCTACTTGATTTTTGGTTTAATAAAGATATTAATGCTCATTAAAATAACAATAAATTAGATTCACATAATTTGAAATCATATTTTGTCAATACGTACACTAGGACGGTAGTATTAAAATCCTCAAAAACTAATTATAAATCATACCGCCAATAACAACAAAAACACGGCAAAACTAACTTGGTATGCTACAGCAGTGGTTACTTGTGGCTTTATTTGTTAGAACAAGTTTAAAACATGAATTAAAATGTTTGCATGAAGCTGTATAGAACATTTTAATAAATTGAGAGGTGTGATTGAGCAATAATCGTTTTACTTTATTTTGCTTAATTAGGAAAACATCAGTTACAACTTGACAGTGTAATAAACACGATCTACTTAAATGCACTATGGACTGTTTACATGTTTTTGCATTAGAAACATAATTTCATCACTATGTTAATGAAAACAACTAGAATAGATATCAGTGAATGCTTCTTGCAGTGCTGTCTAAGCAACTAAGTATTTCTGCTTTTGATTTGCATCTAAATCATTAAGAGAGATCTAGAACACTACGCAGTACGCACAAATAGCAAAATAGCTTCTAGTGATTTTGGCTGTAAAATTTTCCATCCGTCTAAACCAAAACTGAGTTGCCCGGAAGAAACCGCAGTAAGACGATAAGGCCACCATTTGTTTAACAGTTTGTTATCTTTGTATTATTATTATTATTTCGTGTGTGATTGTTCCGTTCGTAATATTGTGTACAAATAAAGAATTAATCTATGTATCTATCAAACTAGGTACTTAGATAAAGAATCTTCGACGTTCCCGGAAAAATGTAAAGAATGATGATTTCTAATCAGTCTTATGGCTTTATTGTCTAATTATGTTGAAGACTCGGAAAAGTATGTTCCTGATAAACTTTCTCTAGCACTCATCCACAATTTAGTTTGAATTTAAATTAAATTTGAGATTTAAGTTTGCCACTAAACTCAAATTTAAAAAGTCAAGCATAGTGAATTCTTTTAAATTAAGCTACATATAACAAAAATAATAGACGAAATGTCCACTTGAACAAAGTTACAAAAAATAAAATAAGTAATAGGAAATAGTAAATTTTGGATATCTTTGCATACCTACATTGCTTCCATCCCGAACTAAGTAACTCAAGCACTTGTGTTACGGCATTTGGGAACAACGACGGGGATTACCACATACAATCGGGCAGAATGTTGAAAAGTCCGCTTTAAACATTCACCCGACAGGGAATCGAACCCGGTAGGTACCTCAGAGACAGCGGCACCCCGAAAACTATGCGTACGTACACCGTATCTACAACACTGCTATGGAGGTTGTTAAGCTTATACCAGAAACTAATATTGTTTCCATAGTTAAAAGGTCTATAACAATCTAAGTGACACAGATCACAGTTTATAAAAGTATTACCCAATCGCAATCTTGGAATACTAAATTCGCGACTTTAATAGTGTGCTCTTATTCAAAAGTGAATCGTCATCATGTCCAATCTTATCAAGATCAGAAATACATCCAGTTCTGCGTAAAGGTCACCTGGGCATAGACCTAGGCATAGAAAAACAAACCTAGCTCATGGATATTGACCACTCATGAGAATCAAGATATGGTATGGATTTCGTATAAATGGAAACTAAGGTAATTATAAAAATCTTAAATAGATAAGACAATAACCCCTACTCAAATTGTGGAGCATGTGGATACTTATTATGCAAGGAAAAAGAAATGATGCAAACATAATTTAGTATATAAATATCTTTATAAGTAAGTAGGTACTATGTTGCGATAATTAGAGCGTATATTGACAATAATACTTTAAAGGTATCTACTGCTACAGCTGTGGTACCTACTAGATACTCAATGTCAAGCACGTAGGCAACTGTAGATTTAAAAGGCTTTTCATTTTTCCCTAAGAGTATTTTGATAACATCTAAATGATTCTATGAAAAGATAAGTTTTTATAGTTTTGTTTTGTTTTAGGTAGACCTTTATAAACTTTATTTAAGGGGGTGTTACAATCAATTTAGTCGGTTATGCGAGATGAAAGTTAAATCTTAAATCGCTTTATTCGATATGCAAATAAATAAACATGAAACATTTTAATCAAAACAACTTCAATACTTTCCCATAAACAAAATGCTCTGCATCATCTCAAATCCTCTTTGACCAGATTCAGCTACGAAGAAAGGGTATTCCTCCTTCGCTCAAGACTCCCCTGGGTCGGCCACGTCACCCTGGAGGCCTACCAAGCGGCGCACCAGGTGGCGCGGGCCGTATTCGTCCTCAGATGCTATTTACCTTGGAATGTATACATTATTCATCGGCAAAAGATCGTTCCGTGTCATTCTATAATAAAATCATTAGGTTATCAACACAATATGCCCTTCAGGAAAATTCATGATTTATACTGTTCACTAGCTACAGTAGCTACCTACATCCTTTATTATTTACAAAAACCATTTCTTTTATTAAGAGCTACTTATCTAGTGCAAAAATGTAAAATGAGTATTGTAAAAACAAGAATAAATCGTTTGAAATTATCTTTGTTCTGTTGTAGTTTCATTTAAATCTAATAATCTTAAAAGTGGCCATACGGGTAGTAAACCAGTATGAAATATAAGTAGGTACTCATTTAACCAGCCTGTGAGAAACGTACTCACTTAACATTTAAACATATTCAGACGAATGTATGCCACCAACATACATCGTTCGTACTCTAAAATCCGGCGAGTGTATGCCACAAACATATACCGCCCCCTTAATTCCGACGAGTGCATGCCACAAACATACATCGTCCCCTAATATCCGACGAGTGTATGCAACATACATACATCGCCCTCTAATATCCGACGAGTGTATGCAACATACATACATCGCCCCCTAATATCAAATTCAATTTAATGCATTTCAACAAACAAATTCAATGTATCTCTTGTAACCAGTGAGCATGCATAGCTTGCTCACTCAACCCAGTGAACACCTCATATTTGTTCGCTCATCATTAAAAATTAAAAATATTCACATTAGAGATATCCAAATTCACATAAAGACTTTCATATTTAAATATTTAAAGATACCATATTAAAATATTCGTATTTAAACTCATATTCATAGTTCAAGCAATTTATATTGCTATTCACGGTGTTCATATTAATTGAATCCACAAAATTTGTACCTATTAATTAATATATCAATAAATAGAAAGCCAGAATTCAATTGTAAGCAAGTAATACGTACCTATTAAACCAATCTTACCAGGTAACGTAGGTAACCAGTAAGCATACATGACTCACTCAACCCAGAGAACAACACGTTGCTCAATACATTAAAAACAAAGGAAAATTAGTAATAATTAATTTTAATAATATTAAGATAAATGAAATGTGAGCAACCAATCATAAATTATTCTTACTCTTTACTACTTCTTACTAGCTTCATAACTTATAGTTTTCTTTTATTCACTGTTGGTATTAGATACCACGTTAAAACATGGATTGTATGCAAGATTTAGTAGCCATAAGTGATTTCACTCTGTGCAACAGTAAAGGCTATCAAAACTAGCTCCAATTAGTGCTAGCACTAATTACTTAAAACATTACATGTAGGTACACAGCCAAAACTGCCAGTCCTAGCTCCATGTGTAAGATTATAAACAACATAAACAGCAAGTACTCTAATAATATAATAATGCCAATCATCTCCATTAATTCTGTACAATCCACATTTAATACATCATGTAAATTAAACAACAACAATCAAGATATTATGCCAGATTCATGGTACGCTATGATCGTGCCATACGAAAATATCTACTACATACCCGCGTTTAAAATTATGTAAGTATAATCTGAGGGTAGCCACGACCGTACACGAACACAATTAATCAATTCAAATAAAAGTGTGATCTAGTTTATGTCCGTTCCGTCGGAGAGTAGCCCCGACCATGTACGGAACACAATCCGCCACACAAATATTCCAATTTTAACGCTTTAGATTTAACTAACACGATCGGAGAGTAGCCCCGAACACGAATTAGTAAAATCTTAGTACTAAGCTACGCATATAGACTTTTTAAATTATGTTAGTATAGTCGGAGGGTAGCCCCGACCGTATACGAACACAATCAATTAAAACACAAATGCGATTTAGTTTATGTCCGTTCCGTCGGAGAGTAGCCCCGACCATGTACAAAACACAATCCACCGCAAAGGTATTTAAAATGTCATTTAGATAAAAAAAAATACGCATTAACATGGAATCTGGAATATTTATCATTTCTCTGCGTGAAGAGAATAAAATAACTCGTTTGGCATTACTATAGCACAGAATAAGCAAATTATTCTTATTATCAGGTTTAGAAATAAACTTACGTGGGTACTTTACCGCTTCTGAAATATGAAGAAAACGCAGACTCCAGATAACACTCATATAATTATTGATCCAACTTACAGGTACAGGCATAGTACAGGTATAACAATATAGATACAGTCGACGTCTTAGTGAACTTATCCCCTCGAGGCTAGTTTGAAGAATGACCTCTCTTTGCTCGTTAATCGGGCTCAAGTCTAGCTACCCCCCACCAATTTTACCACAGATTAGCCTATTAAATTTAACAAAATGGCGGCAAGAGACGGCATTACCAGTGTTGCTATTAAAAAATAAGAAAAACCTTCTAAAATCATGACACATAATTAGTAATTTATTATGTAATTGTGATGGAAACTGACCATATTATACTATTTTAAGGGCAATTTTCAATTTGACCGACTTTGTATGAAATAAAATAGGGAGAAAAAATTAACTTTGACGAGTTTCTTGGCGGCTTCTACAAGGTCTCTCGCCGTAGAGTTTCCGAACCGATGGCGTAGTTTTTTTGACGTTCACAGGTGCTGTATCAGCTAAAAACTGAATAAAAGTTATTTATTTCCATTTTTCGGATTTGCTTTTCAGAGTACCTACGGTCCCTGTTTATGTTTATAGCAGGAAATGTTGTAAATTGCGGCGGCATTTGGTCGGGTTATCGCTGCGTGTGCGACAATTTGCCGGTTGATCCAAAACAATGGCTAGTGGGAAATAAGAGAGCCATTCAGTTACATATTATGTGGTGATTTTCGTTGTGGTTGAATAAAGAAAGGAATTCAGCGAGGAAAACTTATATTATAAAAGGTATTAGAGCCAGAGTGGTCTATATTTTTAAGAACGTCGTAGAATATGTATTTGGTAGTTTAGCTGTTATTAGTACTTACTTTACTTTGATTTTTTACTTTGATTTTTTTCTTATCGAAGTTATAAGAAAAAAATAAAAATACACCAGTTGTATTACGAACCAAAACTTTTTAATACCAATTAGATTGTTATATGATTGTGAGGTATTATATCACATTGACTTAATTGATTTACATGTAAAACCTAATCTGTTCGATTTTAGACTAATCAGAAGTTAGTATGGACATACATACCTACTACGTAACCGTAGGTAGGTAGGTACACTGCAAAACAGCCATTTATTGTTATATTTTATTAAACCCATAGGCGGAGAGCTTTATTGACATAACGTTGGCAAAAATCAGAGCATGTGGCAAAGAATATCTTAAGTAAGGAAATTCCCTAATCCAATTTGACTGTCGCCACTCAAATCACTGAATACTTATGCCGATATTACACGGTTCAACAAAATTGATTCACTTTGGTTGAAAGACGATGAAGTGAAAGATACTGCTGTTTACACGTAGGTATCTTTAAAAAGAACTGTCTAAATTATAAATGAACCATTCAATTCGCATTGCTTGAAAATGTCTACCAATCAGGTAGCACATTGAGAATGAACGACTAGTGAATCATTCCATTCTTATGTTTACACGTTGAACGTTGAACGCAAAAGTGATAATATTGAGCAAGCTTAATTCTTTCAACGCGATTGAATGTGGTTGAACATAGCCAGTAAATGATTCACTTTTACGTTTACATTGTTTAAAAAATAAGTTGCTTCATCCAAATTGAAAGGCAGTTTTAAAATCTCCATAAATTCAGACTTCCACGTTGTAAGGCTAGAATACTAATTAATACTAATGCGAAAGTAACTGCGTGTCTGTAATCTTTTCACGCCTAAATCACTAAGCTTCTTTTGATGCAAATTGGCATAGAGATAGATGAAACTCTTGGAGAAGGAGGAGGATACATTTTTCCGCGAAAATATGAAGTGATCCTTATAGAGCGATAGACCGCGACCTCCATGGACGAGTGGCATACGCATCAGTTTTCGGTGTTGCTAGTAGGCCCCGTGTTCGATTCCTGGTCGAAAAAATTTAGAAAACTTTTTTTTTGTCTTGTGTCTGGGTGTATACGGATTCCGACGTTGTTCCCATAACACAAGTGCTAATAGTCAATTTGGGGTTGGTTGGATATGTGATGGTGTCAAATAATCTTTTTTACAAGATTTTTATTAACTTGCCATGTTAGTTAGTTAGTGGGGGACAAATCTTGCAAGCTTAATTTGACCCACTTCCCAGTGTCCGATTGAGCTGAACTTTGCATGGTTTGGTGTGGATGACAATACTATAATAAAGTACAGTCCACAAGAAAGCTTGTCAAAAAAACGAAGTTTTTACAAAAAACTTATTAGTTAATTTTATTTATAGAGCGCCCGAATTCAACACGAACGAACGTGGGTGGGTTAAAACTCTTACACTTACAGGTACACTTTGTAGGTATAACGTCTATAGTTTAAACTGGTATCTGGTATAGTATTGTCAGTCGTTGCGTGTGTACGCTTCATGGAAGTAAGCAGGTAGGTTCCCGTGGGTTTCACGTAGTCCTTCGACTGAAAGCATCGAAATACGGGAGGGAATTCACCTACTTATGAAGTTTGATTCCCCTTTTCAGGAATTTGAGGCGCGGTGGAGTAAAATACTGTATTATCTATGTGTGAAGAAAACATACCGTGGTGTGTCGTTTGCCTGTTGTTAAAAAAAGAAAAGCAAGCAAATTACCTATGGTAAGAATTCTGCTCATGTTTAATTTATTTGCGTTTTTTATTAACTTTTCGTCCCTTAGTTAGACTACCTATTGAAATCGAATTATTTTAAATTGATACTTAACTAGGTAGAATTTTCCCCCGGAGGTACAACATCTCTTGTGTTGTATGACTCTGTGTTCAACTAATTTATCTGTCCCTTGTTGTAGGTATATCTGTTTGTGTACCTACTAATAACTAAAATTAAAGTAAAATTGATAACTCGAGTCAGTGGCTATACCTTCATATAAGTAGGTACATCAATATCACAAAACAAAAGAAAGTTAAAATTGTTCAATGAATTTAATTTATGACAAAGTCTGTTATTCATAAATAGCATTTATTTTTACTAAACATGTATAAACTTTGTTATTATCACAGTTATACCAAAGAGTACTAATAATACTACTAAGTTACACCATTATAAAAAAATTGTATCATCATAAATTTTATAGGTCCTGTGATTTGACAAATTAATGAATTGAAATACGCGATACGAGGGCAAATCACACTTTAAAACAGATTTAATTAATTGTAAATTTAATTCAGTACTTAATTCACATTTTGGTAAGTCCCTTTGCTTAGTTTTTAATTAAGCAACGACAGTTCGGCAGCGTTGTTGACAAAAGTATTAGGGAATCCTTCGTCGGTAGGATTTGCATGACAATTCTTGGGCCCGGGCAGTGGATAGAACGTGATAGAACCCACAGATATAGATTAATAGATTTACATAGATAACGCATGTATCACGATTTGTATTGAAACCAAGCGTGCAGACTTTTTAACACCTACTGTGACGTCAAAGCCGAAATTTAGTGACGGGAAATCCAAACCGAACCCATTTTGGGCTATTGCAGTTAATTATCACACAACGAGGCACTTTTTAGGGTTCCGTAGCCGAATGGCAAAAACCGGAACCCTTATAGATTCGTCATGTCTGTCTGTCTGTCTGTCCGTCCATCCGTCCGTATGTCACAACCACTTTATTCCAAAAATATAGAAAACTAGCAGCCGCCCGCGGTTTCACCCCCGTGGGAATATCGGGATAAAAAGTACATATAAACCTTCTTCTTGAATCACTCTATCTATTAAAAAAAAACGCATCAAAATCCGTTGCGTAGTTTCAAAGATTTAAGCATACAAAGGGACATAGGGACAGAGAAAGCGACTTTGTTTTATACTATGTAGTGATACGCATATGATACTTGGTATTTAGGTATTCCGTGAACCGCATTACGATTTAATATAAAAATATTTTGTATTTAAATTAAGGGGGGCTTCCCATACAAGAATCTGAAACTGAAAAATATTTTTTTAATCAAACATATTCGTGTGGTAGTCTATTTATAGTTTCTTAAAAAATTACATAAAGGTTTCTCAGACCATTTTTTCTCAAAGTCATTATTTTGAAAGATAGAGCTTTCCAAAGTGGTAAAATACGTACTTGCCGACAAAGTACGTAATTTGGGGTTGGTAATGGATTGTAATATGACCTGGTCATCCCACCTTGCTGATGTGAGCAAACGCATCCACTACTCCTTTCTGTCTCTCAAACGGCTTCAGTTCTTTCTCCCTTTCAAATCCAAAATTATGCTGGCGCAATCTCTTCTTCTCCCTCTTCTTGACTATGCTGACGTGTGCTATTTGGATGTAACTGAGGATCAGCTTGATCGGCTTGAACGCCTGCAAAACCTGGCCATACGCTTCATTTACGGCTTGCGGAAGTATGACCATTTGTCCCACTTTCGCATGGAGTTAAAGTGGCTCCCTATTCGTCGACGACGTGAAATGCACATTCTTTGCATTCTGTATAAAATACTAAATGACCCTAACTCTCCCTCCTATCTTCGTTCTCGTTTCCACTATCTTCCTCTTCCTTCTCGCGGCCGGCGGGCTTGCGTTACTAAAGTGCTTGCATTGCCGACTAGCAAGACCAACTTTTCCTTTCACTCTTTTTCTGTTCACGCTGCACAGCTTTGGAACAAGCTCCCCACCGCCATTCAAGATTCCCCTTCCTTAGCGACATTCAAAACTAAGTTAAAAGATCACTGAGCATTTTTCGTTTTAAAATAATACATAGTTTTGACGAAACGTGTGTTTAAGCTGTTTTGGTGCGGGTAGCGGGCGGGAAAAGTAGGCCACTTTTCTATGCCCAAGGTCGTTGGCGATACCACGGGCCTTAAGTGGGTGCGGAACCCTTCATGGGCGAGTCCATCTCGCACTTGGCCGATTTTTTAGTCATTGCGGCCGGCTGCAACATCAGACTCGCGCGGACTGTAAAGTTAGCGGCAACCAACCTTTACGTTTGGTCGGGGTTCGGACACGCGTAGTCCTTGCCTAATTGCATTATTTAGTGAATTATATATCTGTCGTAGAACCTTCTAATTACGCAATTTATCGTCCGTTACTGTAGGCGTCTAGGAATTAAAGCGTCTAGCTTTCGTCCTAATTCCTGGACCTGGTACTTAATTGCATTGAAAACCCGAGTTTAAAACGGTAAATTCGTCGTAGGTAGTTAGGGCGTTTGTGCACTACACTGAATTTTACCGATCCGGAAAAAAACGGATGCTTGTATTTTAATAATTAATTATTATAAACAATAGAATTTATTTATTTCGTGTAGTTTAGGGTTCGAAACATTGAAACTACACGAAATAAATAAATTCTTACTATTATAAATGATTAAATTATTAAAATACAAGCATCCGTTTTTTTCCGGATCGGTAAAATTCAGTGTAGTGCACAAACGCCCTTAATCGTACCTGGTACCTGGAATTTTCCTTTTTTCTTCGTAGAGTTTAGCTTAGTAGGTATATTATTTATTTAATTATGATATGTACAGTAATAACTTAACTAGTACAGTTTGTTGTCTATTTCACTGATTAGGCACTATCAGTGAAATAGCAACCAAGTTCTTTCACACCATTTGATAAAATGTTCTAATGAGAACTATTTTAAAGTACATAGTTTCAACTGTTTTAAATTATTTTTTTGTTGGGACAAAGCGCACTATTCGCCTATTATTGGAAGCCGTCAATGATGGTGCTAGACCAAGGTAGGTACTTATAAATAAATAAAAAATACATTGGGTTATCAAAATAATAGCTTTCTTGGGCTTAACTTACTGTTGCCTGTTTTTCACGAGAGCTACAAATTAATATAACTAATATAGTGCGTGGCAGATCTTTTTATCTCAATCGGGCAGAGGTGGGTAGCAAATGATCCCCACAAATCTTTGGGCCGACTAATCCGAAAAGGCCGCGAACCCACTGAGTTCCTCCAAATGAGATTATGTGCGGGAATGTTCGCTTACGGGACAAATTTAGGATCAGTTTATATGAGATACAGATAATATTAAACTAAGTAAAACACACGATCTCTCAGAATTTTCAATTCACAATCTCATCGTTTTCGTAAAAAAAAAAACAGAATTTTCTTAAAAAGTAGGTAGGTATACTTAACGCAAATTTTGGGTTTCCGTTTCTTCAAGAATTATCATATTTTCACTATCCCGAGACACTGTGTGTTAGTTTCGCGTCTGGGAGTTATTTGTGTAATATGTGTAGGTATTTGTTATACACATTACTTGATTCAGAAAAATGAAACACAACATGTAAAAAAATACTTTAAAATAAAATTAATGTCTGTGAATAAAAGCAATTGAAGCAATTTGACCTCATCGTTGTTGGTGACATTCTATTTCGGTTGCAATATATCAAATTGCGATCATTCCTTCATTTGCAATATCGCTGCAATATATCATTGTGCCAATATATCTTCCGGGTCGCGTAATTCGAAACGTTCGCTTAAGTACAAACTGAAATACAGCAGAATTTTCCGGCCGTACCATTTCTTCAGCTGCAAATAATACTAGTTATATTTATAATTTGTAGAAACTAATTTTCAGCTGCTGAATATCAGTATAATACCTTCTTGTGATAATGTAAGAAAAAACTTATTTTCTTATAAGTAGGTAAAGTCAAGAGCATTAAATGTACCGGAAAATTACAAGAAGTCCTGTAGAACACGTGATAGGTAAAGCAAAGCGATTGCCTTAAATTTTATGGTTATTATTTTTGAAAATTTATAAATTTACGGTTTTTATTTTTGTCGGTGTCATATATACAACATAGAACTTTGTCTCATTCAAGCGTTGAAACAAAAATATCTGTATGGCACAGAAGTGCACAAAAGTCATTAAATGACATAGTCCAATGTTTTAATTTCTTAAATCCCCAGTTTCTAGGCAAGTGAGAATGTGCTGCTTAATTTGCTACAACGAGAAAAATGTGTGAATCCTACTCGCGCATTCAACACAAACGAACCATAAAAAGGGGATGCCTAATGTTTATGAAATAGTGGCTGACTGGAGCAGTTGGCTAGCAAAGAAGATAAATGGTATTCCAGGAATCAGCTCTGCTGTGGGCTGTACGGGCCTATGAGGTTGGCGCGCTCCATAAATCTTGCACTACACTCAAGGTGACGACTTGACGCATGCTTGACACTTGAGAAATGTTTTATGCATTTCTTACATTTAGTCGGAGTGTATTGCTTGGTCTTTGTTTAAGGGGATGGTATTTGTTACTAAAATTTCTGTTTTAGTTACTTACTAAAAAAAGACAATTATTTTTACCGGACTGCGACAGAAAGATGGTTATGTTTTTCGAGAGTACCTATATGTGCGCAGCGCAAATTATAGTAATACTAGCGGATCCTCGCGGTTTCTCTCGCGCGGTACCCGTTCCCGTGGGAATATTGGGATTAAATATAGCCTATGTCACTCGGAAAGAATGTAGCTTTCTAATGGTGAAAGAATTTTCGAAATCGGTCCAGTAGTTTTAGAGCCTATTCGATGCAAACAAACAAACAAACAATCAAATCTTTCCTCTTTATAATATTATAGTATAGAAAACTAGTATAACGTGTTTTGATTTAACTCATAAAACTCACTTACGCACTATTTCTTTCATATGTATGAAGTGTTATTTCTACTAATTCACTTCTGCCCACAACAAAAAAACACTTCAAACAAAAAATTGCTTACAAAAATTACCAAAACAAGAGCCGTCCAGCGGTGAACAAACAGACTGTGCAATCATCGAATGTGCCTGGTACCGGGAGGGTCGTCCGGCCGGGTGGACAAGCTACGCCACATGGCTAAATAGGGCCGGGGGAAATTAGTTGGACGGTCCACAACGGAGCCACAGGAGCGTTCACACATGCATAATTTAAAGGTTTCAGCGCGAACGTTTATATGTTACTAAATTATTTTTAATTAGAAAATTAAGGGAAGTAAGCAGTTTATAAAGGTAATGGAAATAGTAAGGTAGGTATGTTTAATAATTATTTGTATTCGTAACGGCAGAAAACTTTATTCGTTTCTTGTTTCTAATTAACACCAATAGGGTATTTTACTGTTGTTGAAATGTAGATATTTAATGATGACGTTAAAAAATATTGCAATTAAGAATACCAAATGTGAAAAAATAATTTGAATCTGTTTTATAATAAAAGAATTATAGTCTGTTTGATTTTGACTATAGCTGTCTCTTTCTAAAACGAAATCTTCTATGGCGTGACTATGACGCTACTAACCCACTGACGTCACTAAGATAGCGTCCTGTCCTTGTCTAATTATAAAGTTTGAAGTCCTATATCTTTGAAAATATTCAAGATAATTCACAATGAAAACTTGTTTTGTGTAGCTAATATTTCGAAAAAAAATTTAAAGAAATAAAAAAAAAAACAGTAAAATACCGTATTGACACTGTCATGACGTTTACTTTTCGTGACAATCAAATCTTCGCCCATTTTTATTTTTATTTATTGTTTAAACGTTTTGCATTCATTATATTAATAGAAACAGCGTAAAGAATCCACTAAGGTACATTATTATATCATTTAGTATTTATAAAAATATAAGATAAGTATTTCTTTTTAACACTGAGCTTTAGTTTTCATCTCTTTACTGTAGAAATAATCGATTTATATCGTTGTCACTGTTTTGAATAAAAATTTGAGCAATACCAAACTATCGACATCGACACAAAAAACAGAATCAACTGTTATATCCACGGCTTTAATAAAACAGATATTTCGTCTTTGTCGTCCCAAGATGTTGTAAAGTCCCTATAATAGTCATAGTGGTCTGCTGCACTTATCATGAAGTCTATTTTCAGCCCCGGTGAGTGCAGCGGATGACGCACGTAGAGAAATTCACTACAATCAGTCACGCATTCAGCCTCGGCTGCACTACTAATCATATCGGCGCCGGACGCTTGCAGATCAACCCTTACTAAAGTATGTTAAATTAAATTAAATTAAAATTCATTTATTTCAGACATAATATCCATATCAAAATAACATGTAGATTTAAAATTAAATATAAATTAGAAATCAATTCAAAATAAATCATACCTATTCATTACATTAATAAATCAAAATAAGTAAAACAAAAATTAATAAAATTAAAATGATTGGATCTAAATTATATCATAAAATTTAAAAAATAAATAAAATCAAATTGAAAAAACCGCCTTCAAAAAAACCACATTAAAAAAGTAAGAAATAATTCCTCACCAAATAAATAACGTAAGTACTTTGAAGTCGGGCGTGAAACATGTAGGTACAATTTTTTGTTGTTTTTGTTAAAACCCGCCCGACTTCAAAGTACTTACGTTATTTATTTGGCGAGGAATTATTTCTTACTTTTTTAATGTGGTTTTTTTGAAGGCGGTTTTATTTTTTATAAAAATAATTTTTATTTCACTCTTTTTAGTGCATCGTGCAGGCAATTTACGTGTTTTCTGGTAAATAGGTATGTGATTAAACTGAAAACCTCCTTTTTTGAAGTCGGTTAAAATACCTTGAGGTATCCCCTTTTTAACAAAACAAGAATCATCTAAATCGGTTTAAAAAACAAAGGAGTTATGCCTAAAGATACGTATTGAATTCATATAAAGTGGTAACGAAAACAACAGTATTTTCAACCTGAAAACTACTGAACCGATTTCAAAATTTCAAAAAATGGGACCAACTTGGAAACCAACCTGATGTAATAACGTTTGAACCATTTCAATCGGTTCAGCCGTCTTCGAGTAATCGGTGGACATACACAAAAAAAAAAACATACATACAGACGAATAGAGAACCTCCTCCTTTTTGATTTAGAAGTCGGTTAAAAATTAAATTACATTCAAAAATTAAATTAGGTACATTAAATTAAAACTATTATTTTATAAATGGTGCCGAACTAGCATGCAGCCCCATCCATCTCTCCAGCACAGGGGAGTCCCACCGCTCAGACAACACATTCAGGATACTGCTAGTGCTGCGTTGTACGCGGTTCAGTAGCGATGCGCTTCGCTTTCTAATAATCGCGTAGAAGTCATCTGTTTGCGCATGTGCGAACATTGTTGAAGCACTACAAAACCGCGGCAGCCCCATCAGCATCCTGAACGCGTTGTTGTACTGGATACGCAGAGCGCCGTATGCCCGCTGTGTAAAGCTGACCCATAGGCTGCACGTGTAAAACGACTGACAAAAGGCCTTAAATAAGGTATATGGTTAAGGTATATGGTGTTGACCTTATAATTGTTATAAAAACATGTAACTCAGACAACTTGTATATGTCACCGTTACATTATGAAACCCGTTAGTTTATAATCTACCTAGTGAGATTATAATTTTTCGTTAAATTATGAATAGACAGTATGCACAACGCTGCGAGCCTCGGAAGTCATATTTTGTATCAATACAACTTATGGATTGTTTCACAAATAAAAATAACCTCGAGATTTGAGCTCTTCTGCTGAGAGCAGTCGCCCGGAAAGCGAAAGGTCGTGGGTTCGAGTCCCATCGGAGCTGGTTGTGAGATGGGTCGATTTTTTCTAAATACTTCATTTTCCATTTTTCTGTAAAGGGATCATATTTTTTTTTATTTCATTTCACCTGTTTACCATGGAATATTTCTGGATTATGGAAACCAGCAATAGGTAAGTATAATGTATTAATACATTTTAAAACTTATATTTTCTAACTGTAAATCGGATAGCGATTTCTAACTTTCTAACTTCTATCAATCGTTTATGACCCCGAAATCTAGAACATATTAAGCAGGGTACTCACCTAGCTGTGTAGCACGTATCGCATCTGCTACTGTATCAAGTGAGAACGTAGGTACGAGCCCGCTGCGAGCCGCTCGCGCGTCTAGTCCAGAAAGGGCGAAATCGCCGCGATTTTAATTTAACAGCGATTTTTATTACATCACTGGCAATATGGCAGATAAGACGCGGAATGCCAATACTTAGCGGGTAATGTATGTTAAAACGCGTCTAACTCGCGCGTAGTTCTGGACAGGGAAGTGATACCGCCACTCGGCGGGTCACTCACAAAACAAAGGCGGCTATATGCGGCTATGGCACTGCGGATCCGGCAGCTCGTAGTTGGAAACGCGGTGCGGTGACCGTGGACGAGCCGTACTCACTTGCAGGTTGATACAGAAGCAGATACGTTACGTCTTACGTGCTACACAACGAAGTGAGTACCCTGCTTTATAATAATAAATCGAACCTACCAACCTTTCAAACATTCAAAAATCGGCCAAGTGCGAGTCGGACTCGCTCATGAAAGGTTCCGTACCCACTTAACGTACCGATTACGTACACCTAGCAAAACTACCACTGTCATATTTTGCAAGAAAAAAATAACTTTGTTTTTCATAGTATTCGTAAGAATGACAATGTTATATTTGCGGTTTTTGAAAATGTGTTATATCTCAAAAACTTGTAAAGTCTACTTGGCTGTGATAGTTTTCCTTTTAACTTCGTCATATGTACTACTATCGTGAATTTTTTCACGTATCCAGAAGCAACCATTCGGCTGGTAGGGGGGGACACACTTGACTCTAACAAAATTTTGCACTTTAAAGCTTAATAATTCACAAACAGATGCCTCAATCAAAAAACTGTCTTCACGAAACCACAACGTTTTTGAAATTGCTATCCAACGATATCCCACACTATGGGGTAGACAAGAAAAAAAATTACATTCCCACTTCACGTGTAGGGGAGGTAACCTAAAAAAAATATTTTTCAAAATTTTACTTTACCACTTTGTTGGCGTGGTAAATATGTATATTCATGCCAAATTACAGCTTTCTAGTACTAAGAGTCTATGAGCTAGACTGGGGTCAGACGGACGGACGGACAGACGGACATGGCGAAACTATAAGGGTTCCTTGTTGACTACGGAACCCTAAAAAGTAGGTAGTTATTCTGTGGGCTGGGCAGCGCTTTCCAACTTGCGGGGCATCATCAATCGCCGCGTCTCTTGCACGCGTTGCAGTGATAGATGGATGTGTGAAGGGTTAAGGCGGCGGAACGGAAATCCAATAGAAGCCCCTTCATACTGGATTATCGTCGAATATTGATTTGAACCGCAAATAAAGCTGCATTGTCACAAATGAAAATAAGCAAATTGTGCTTTTTTAACCGACTTCTAAGAAAGGAGGTGGTTACATATTTTAAGTCTGTAATAAAAAAATCGTCAAGCCCATTAATTACTTGCTTAGTCAATTGCGTTTACCCTCAAGCACACTTTTCTGTTCTTCCTGTTCGAGAAGATTCTTTACTACAAACCATTACCTAAAGTAAAATCTACAAAAAATCAAAAGTATTAGTGTACCTTACGGCCGAATACAGAAACGTCTCTCAAATATTTGACGGCTACTTAAATGTTTAAGCAGCTCTTAAACACAAAATTCGTATTCACAAACGTGAATTTTAAGCACGTGTCAAATTTAAGCGAATCCTAAATTGAGTTGCGCTCAAACACCACACAGTGTAAAATTGATATACCGGAAAGGATATTTATTTATCTATGAAATGAACTGTCAAAAAGGTTTGAGCACGTCTTAGATCTGAGAGTGGTTCGGAGCCGAATTTAACGGCTACTTAAATGTATGAGTAGCTCTTAAACACAAACGCCCGAATTCTCGAACGCAAATCATCTTTGGGAGCGTCTCAAACATCATGGCATCTCTTTCATACGTTTGACATTTAAAGTGACAGGGCGATGTTTGAGACGCTCCCAAAGATAAGTAGCGTACGAGTATTCGGGCATTAGTGTCGCCGCACACGGGCCACTGAAAAACGAAAAGGGCCAATATTTTCAAATCTACAATGAATACTTAAAAAAATTACATTATTTGAATTTATCAATGTCTTAAATTTTTATTGTTGATATTTTGATTATTTGATTATAAATTTTCAATTTTAATTTTAATTTGCATGTTAATTTGACCTTTTTCCTATGTTTGTTTTTTGTTCAATTTTTTTATTTTTTTTTTATTATTTTTTATCTTGACAACTTTGATTCAAATTGACTTTTTGTTTTTGTTTGTATTTAAATTATAAGATTATTATTCTTTTGTAACCTACCTACACAATTTTAAATGATTTCTTAAAATATTTTTTTTTTGTATTGCACTGATTTAAACATTCAATTCAATTCAATTCAATTTATTTTTGCAAGTCACAGGTTAAAAAGTTGTTACAAATAATAAAAGAACATGTGACGCCCTGCTAGGGATGTTTACAGTACATTCCTCCTGGAGCTACAACATATCGTGTTTGCTTGTAGTCTACCGATTTATGCCTTCATTAGTTGTATCTCTGTTTATGTACTAATAAATAAAATAAAAAAAAAAAAATACAAAACGTACAGCCCTAGGTCTCATGCATTTCAACAACATACCGAAAATTCATTGCTGTATGTTAAGGTTTATTAAGAGGATGGAAAACGTTATCGCCGTTTGTACGGAGACTGCTTGCTACACAGTCCTCTTATGTTACCTTGTTTCGCATTGCTCATCCCCAAATTTTCATTTTTTTCATCCACAACGGGGTAGCACTTAGCCTTCATCACACCTGTGGCCCGATTCTGCTAACGTTAAGGCGATACTCGGAAAAAATGTGCTGAAGCGAGATAGCAATGAGAAAACGACGCGCGCGGGAGCGAGACCGATTTTGCAGATTAGCCAAAAAAAACACAAAATCACTTCGTATTAAAAAACTACAGCGATTTAAAAAAAATGCTTCTATACGATCCTCAATATTATTGGTGTCCACTAATTAAACCAATTTCCAATAGTGTAAGTAACCCCATTTAAGAATAATCTTCACTTTTCGTATTTTTAGAGGTCTTTTCGAAAATAAAAAGTGTCGAGGCAAAATCAGAAAATCGTGTTTTTGAAACTATACGATTCTAGATAAAGGTATGAAGAAATATATATCTTATTACCAGATTTTTAACAACTGTAACCGTCCTATAGTTTTAAATCAAAAAGTCCTTATTTTTCCGAGTAGCGCCTTAAGTCGTAATCGTGTCTCAATCGTGTTTCAATTGTTGTGCTTTTTTACACACTAGTTACAAGAATTATGACAGTATGATGTGATGTGATTGTAGTGTGTGTTGTGACAATCAGTAGTATTGTGAAAAAAGTTCACATTTCTTGTAACTAGTGTGTAAAAAAGCACAACAATTGAAACACGATTGAGACACGATTATGACTAAACGTTAGCAGATTCGGGCCACTGATGTTAAGTGGTGATAAGGCTGAAGATGGAAGCGCACTACTCCCGGAATCCTCAATCACTGAGGAACTAGCTATCTTATCTCTATTTACTGCCGGAACACAATAATGCTGAAAACATCATTGTTATGGCGTCAGACTTAGATAAGATGGTGGTAGCTAGCCAGGCGGACTAAGAACAAGTCCTACCACCAACCAAACCGAATACAATATGTACCCCCACTGGGAATCGAACCCGGGACCTCTTGGTCTGAAATAGGTGGTGTGAACCACTAGACCACAGAGGCGGTTAGACATTCGTTCATAGCCGCTGTGGGTTCCTAAATCTAGTTGAGTGAGTCGTAAGGTAAAAGCCTACTGCCGCCATTAGCCATTGCCGCCCTCCGCCGACGATTTGCCGCCTAAAATTTAATAAACATGTGCCTACACGCACGCAAATTGAATTTGATTGTGTTACGCGTACGCAAGCGGGAAAATTTTATTTGTTAAATTTTGAAGAGACTGCTTTTTTGAGAGAATTGGCCACATTTAGTGGCATAAAGCCACCTTTTACAAAACGCGATATAAATCCACTTTGGATTACAAGGGAAGAAAAATACGAGTGTATCTTTCTGATTTAATAAGTTTTTAGTAAAAATTTCATTTTTATGACAAACTATTTTGCTGACTGTACTTTAATATTGTATTGTCATCTGAACCAAATCTGTAAGTATACAAAATTTCAGCTCCATCGGACACTGGGAAGTGGGCAAGATTTGTCCCCCACTAACTAACTAACATAATAACATGGCAAGTTAATAAAAAGCTTGTAAAAATAATTGAAAGTTTAGCCTGACGTGCTTTTTACTCATGTTCTTTTTTCATGTAAAGTCATACATAAAAATATTATCATTATTACCTTGATCTATTTTTTTATTAATAGCATTATGATATATGAAAGTTCATCTGCAAAGATTGTTGCGTATCTAGACGAGAATCTACTTACCACAAAGTACTTTGTAAGACTGTAGCGTACCGACTCAACAAAATTACTTTCTCATTTCCCTTGTGTAAACTGGAATACCATGCTTTGTAAACTTACGTAGGTTTAATTAATACCAAATACGAGCCAGTGGTGTCCCCAGTGGCCGCTCGCCTTACGTAAATATCGTAGGTGGGATAGTTGCTACATAATACATAATACTCGCTACTTACACTTAAAACAGTTAACTACCTCGATCACTGGTACTGGTACTGAATGAGCAGTTTCCCTAATTAAATAATTTGAAAGTTAAGCGGGGTAAAGAGTCTTAATAGAGGAATAACCCTAGGAAAATTACACAGATTTTTAATGATATTTGATACATTCCAGAGTTTTCTAAAGGTGCGCTTACTTATATTTACGTGAGAAATTAAGAGAAGGAATCTGGAGCAATCACAATAAATTGCGGCAATTGTTTCGGGAATATTACTTCTAATTGCTATACGAGGGGTACACTGAAAGTTTTGCGTAACTAACATTCGGAATTCAAACATTTATCAGCGGCCAGGAGCGCAGAACTTTCAGTGTGCCCTATGTATATCCGAATATCCAATCGGTATGTATGGAAATCTTTAGTCAATTTTCTTACGATCTCGAAAATACGTAATTACGTATTAACTACGTCTCGTTTCACAAGAGGAACGGGCTGGCAGCGGAGGCGGTGAGGGTTACTTGTATTGCCTAGTTTTTTAAGTTGCTCCATTTCATATTGCATTTGCATGGTATTGTGTGGCCGTATCAGAGCAGCAATGCAGGTTGCTACATGTTGCAATTGTTCTTAATCGCTCGATGTGGCCGTGACGTCATATTTGTCGTGAATTGACAGGAATTGAGCAATTTTAGTTGCCCATGTAAGCGCACAATATAAACTCTACTAGGATTCCAAAATTTTTAAAAACTATACCTACCTTTGCATATGGTAGACCCACTTGTAAATTAATTGTCTTTCAAAACGAGACAAAACCTACACGTAGACATGCAATAAACATGACGAAAGTAAAAAGTGCGATAGATAGGAAAGTGTTAGAATTATTAACCCTACTTACGAGAAGTTACTTCAGCTGACATTATGGCCCACCTAAATCAGCCACACGCACCACATAAATCGTTTAGACTTTTAGAAGCCACCCGAAGTTTTATTGTTTTCTTCTTCTTTTGTGTCGTGGGCAAGACACGATGACATTCACGTATGTCCAGTCCAATTGTCCGGTGAAATAAAATGTACGAAATGAAAATACAGATTTACTTTTAAATGTCTTGTTCGAATTTTAACATCTAGTTCGAGCTATAGGTACTATCATCTATTTTAGTTATTTTCACAGTGTTATCTCCTACGGCCTTTTGTTATGGCTCTCATGCCCGAATACTCATACGCTACTTATCTTTGGGAGCGTCTCAAACATCGCCCCGTCACTTTAAATGTCAAACGTATGAAAGAGATGCCATGATGTTTAAGAAGCTTCCAAAGATGATTTGCGTTCGAGAATTCGGGCGTCAGTAACTAACATCCAAAGTATATTTGTGCTCCAAAAAGGGCTATTTGCGCTATGTACTAGTATGTACAACCTCCGGTCGAGAGATTCTTTAAAGATCTATTAAAAGAAATATACATTTTAACTGTTGAGGGACTATCTACATCTATGAAAATAAAATTTATGAAAAAAGTATAATGTAAAACACAGCGATATTCATCGTTTTAAAAGAAAGAAAGATACACTTGTCGTTCCAAAGTTTCATCATCATCATTTCAGCCGTACAACGCCCACTGCTAGGCATAGGCCTCCCCCAAGGATCTCCACAACGATCGGTCCTGCGCTGCCCGCATCCAGCGGCTTCCCGCGACCTTGACCAGATCGTCGGTCCACCTTGTAGGGGGTCTAAAGTTTAGGCTAGAAAAAACCAGAGTCTCATTTCTGGGAAAAACATTTTTACTATGGGTGTCATAAAAAGGTTTAAGGTGACCCAGCGAGCAATAGAGAGAGAGAGAGATGCTTGGAATTTCCCTGTTCGATTGAATCAGAAATAATGAGATCCACAGGAGAAATAAAATATCCGACATCGCTCGAAGGATTGCACTGCTGAAGTGGCAGTGGGCGGGACACATAGCGCGGAAAACTGATGGCCTTTGGAGCGGAAAGGTTCTCGAATGGCGACCGCGCACAGGACGACGCGACGTTCAGTAGGCAAGCCTCCTACAAGGTGGACCGATGATATGCGTAAACGCATTCCCCTCACTTAAAAAAAAGGTCGCAGGAAGCCGCTGGCTTCGAGCAGCGCAGGACCGATCGTCGTGGAGATCCTTGGGGGAGCCCTATGCCCAGCAGTGGGCGTCGTACGGCTGATGAAGATGATTGCTCTGTTTTGGGTTTGTTGTTATAATTATGGTACTTTGCCGTGGCAACACATTTTTCTTGCTACCGGCAACACTATCGTAAAGTTTGACATTTATGTTAGAGTTGTGCGAGCCAGATAAAGGTACACAGCACATATATCAACTCGGAAAGGGATCGTAAACGTATCAACTCGAGCGGTTCAGATTCTTTGTATGAAACCCCCTACTGCAAAGCACACTAATCGGATTCGTAACGTAATCGCGTCGCCTCGGGACCAGCTCACGAACCGCTTTGCGGGTCGCTCAACTTGCTATCCCCGCGCTTATAGTCCGATCAACGAGGATATTCGTTGTATGGAGACGTCCGGAAAATTCCCTCGTCGCTCAAATTTGGCACGATTGTAGAGTAAGTAATGCTGATTAAGGATCTGTAAGAATCCAAGAATATTTCCAACGCCAAGTTAGTCATTTTTGACGTGCCGTGAGCGCGTGAAAATCGCTTCTAATTTCTTTGAGAATGGTTCCTTAGCCTCATTTTTTTCTGTATGCGTACCTATTACTAGGTGGAATAAGTTAATAAAGTTAGAAAATAACATTTCTTGCTAGAAGTTGAGATTTTGACCGAAATGTGAAAATATAAAAATGCTTCTAATTTCTCTTTTAATGTTTCTTTAGCCTCAAATACCAACTGCATACGTACGTATTACTAGTTAGAATGAGTATATGCAGGAATCCAATAACATTTCTTACTAGAACTTGAGATTTTTACCTAAACTTGAAAACGTTAAATCGCTTCTAATTTCTCTGTTAGTGGTTCCTTAGCCTCATTACTTTCTGTATGCGTACCTATTACTAGGTAGAATAAGTTTATAAAGGAATTAAAAAACATTTTTTGCTAGGAGTTGAGATTTTTACCTACACGCGAAAACATAAAATTGCTTCTAATTTCTCTGATAATATTTCATTACCCTCAAATACTTTCTGCATAACGTATTACGAGTTAGAATGAGTATATAATAATAATAATAAACAAAAACAAAAACAACAGGTTCGTCGAAACCGAAAGAACCTGTCGACTTCCTGGATAGATTATAAGAAGGCCTATGATTCCGTGCCGCATTCGTGGCTCATGAGGGTGCTGGAGTTGTATAAAATTAATACAACTCTACGCACTTTCTTGATGTCGTGCATGCGAAAATGGAGAACCGTCCTTTTCTATCCAGGATCTCGACGGGTTCTAGGTCAGGGCGAGCCTATAAAAATAGAGCGAGGTATCTTCCAGGGTGACGGTCTGAGTCCATTGTTGTTCTGTCTGGCCTTGAACCCTCTGAGTACACTTCTCGAGAGTTCAGGATTAGGCTACCGTTTACGGAGAAATGGTCAAGTAATATCACACCTGCTATACATGGATGACCTGAAACTATTTGCCCATAGCAGTTCTCATTTGACAGCGTTACTGAAGGTTACTGAAGCTTTCAGTAATGCCATTAAAATGGAATTTGGTGTGGACAAATGTGCAGTCATGCATGTAAAGCGTGGTCAGATAATGGAATCCACGGGTATACAACTCTCGGATTCTATTAATCTTAGATCTCTCTCCGTTAACGAAACCTATAAATATTTAGGTATGTCACAGGCATTAGGCATCAACGATGCTGACATGAAACAGTCGTTGCGTGAGCGTTTCTTGGGGCGCCTCTCAAAAGTCCTTAAAAGTCTTTTGTCTGGCGGAAACAAGGTTCGCGCATACAATGGATGGGTCATGCCGGTACTGATGTATTCCTTTGGCATACTTAAATGGACTCAAACTGAACTGGATGCCCTGGATAGAAAAGTTCGTACATTGCTAACAGCACACCGCATGCATCACCCACGTTCATCGACCATGAGATTGTATATCCCGCGGAAGTGCGGTGGTCGTGGCTTCTTAAATGCTAAGACATTGCATAACCGCGAGATATGCAATCTTAGGGAGTATTTTCTCCAAGTCGATATTGGGTCTCATAGAGATGTAGTTGCTGTTGACAATGGACTGACTCCTCTATTTTTAGCAAAAGAAAACTGGCGCAAACCTGTAGTACTTAGTACTTCCGATCGCAGCATTGTGTGGCAAAGCAAGGAGTTACATGGCAGATTCTACCGGGCTCTCCATGGGCCCGACGTAGATTTATTAGCCTCAGTATCCTGGCTCCGTTTTGGTGATCTTTTTGGTGAAACCGAAGGTTTTGTCTGTGCAATTATGGATGAGGTTGTGATGACGAATAACTACCGAAAGTATATCCTAAGGGATGGCACAGTGGATATTTGTCGAGCGTGCTATCGTCCGGGTGAATCCCTTAGGCATATAATCTCCGGTTGTTCTCGTCTCGCAAACGGCGAGTATTTGCATAGACATAACCAAGTGGCCAGGATAATACACCAACAACTTGCTTTGAAACATAGTCTTGTGGCATCCGAGGTGCCGTACTACAGGTATGCACCAGAACAGGTCCTTGAAAATAGCCATGCCACATTGTATTGGGATCGATCTATCATTACAGACAGGACTATTGTAGCTAATAAGCCTGATATTGTATTGATAGATCGACACGAACGCCGCGCAATAATTGTTGATGTCACTGTTCCCCATGACGACAACCTTGTGAAAGCTGAAAAAGATAAAGAAAACAAATATCTTGATTTAGCTCACGAGATTGTTGACATGTGGGACATTGATTCAGCAGTTATTGTTCCGATAGTCATATCTGCCCATGGTCTAATAGCCAAGAGCCTCGATAAACACCTTAAGAGGCTTGCGTTAGGTGGATGGATCGGGAGTCAGATGCAGAAGGCAGTACTTCTGGACACGGCCCGTATAGTGAGAAGGTTCCTGTCTCTGGATCCTTAACCATCGGTAGCCGGGACCCTGATCTTGCTGCCGTTGGGGAACTGCATTTTTGTATTTTTAAATGTTATATTTTTTAGTGTTATACATTGTAAAAATTTTATGTTTAGAAATATAATTTTGTAAGTATTTAAAATGTAATAAAGGGAAAAATAATAATAATTTTTTTTTATTCAGAAAACTGGTTCCATTTATATAAAAAGCAATCGAAAAACATTTCTTACTAGAACTTGATATTTTACCTAAACGTGAAAAAGTTAAATCGCTTCTAAAATCTCTGTTAATGTTTCCTCAGCCTCAAATACTGTGTGTATACGTACGTATTAAGAATGAGAATATGAAGGAAATTCAAAAACATTTCATATAAGAAGTTGAAAGTTTTACCTAAACGTGAAAACGTTAAATCGCTTAGTGTCTCTGTGAATGTGTCCGTACCGTAGTCATAATTCCTTTTAGTGTTCGTACGTATTATTAGTCAGAATAAGTATATATAGAAATCAAAAACATTTCTGACTAGCAGTTGAGATTTTTACCTATACACGAAATCGTAAAAACACATAATTATTTCTCTGTGAATGTTTCTTTAGACTCAATCGCTTATTATTTATCTGTGAATGTTTCCTTAGCCTCAATTACTTGTAAATATTACTAGTTAGAATAAGTATATAATAGTACATTACGATATTAGTGCGTTAAGATGTGCTCGGCTCAATTACGCCCTCGCCTACGGCTCGGGCTGAAATTCCGCCTTCGCCTTCGGCTCGGGCTGAAATTCCGCCTCACATGTTATAACCAATACGCAAGTATATCGTACGACGTTTTTAAACACATTTGCGAGAAAACAGAAAAAAAAACATTTAATATTTTGTTAATTTTTAGTCTCTTTAAAAATGCAATGAGATTTGTATATAAATTAATATCGACACCATTTTTCATCTTGAGGGTACTTTTCAGCATAGAATATGTTGTCCACAACGAGCTAGGCCTATATTTACTAGCTAGTTCATTAAAATACGCCAAAACTACATTTTCGGAAAATGACGGCATTTTTCATGTTTTTCCACTTCAAGAAATTTTCATACGTGGTAATGTATCTGTCCTTGGATATTGACGGCAGCAAGCTGTCGCATGCGGTTCGCGCTTCTGTTAGTATATCCGGTGGAGTTGAAGTAATATATTGCTCATCTTCATTATTGAAAGTTGTCTTTTTTAGATATTCACAATACAAGTACAAAGAAAATAAAATTTGAGAAAAATGAAGCGAGGATTATTTTCTGCCGTGGCTGCGTGAAAATGTTGGCAAAGACGCTAGAGCATGCAGCCAAGTTTTTAAATTACCGAATAAAGTGTTTTTATTTTTTATTTTAAATAAACTCAATCTGTGAATGCACACTGTCTACTGACTGGCGCCGCGCGGCGATCAGTTCGAAATTTGAATAGCAACAGCGCGCTGCTCACTAGCTGGAGTCGTGCGGCGGCGATCAGTTCCATATTTAAAATGGCAAATAATACTGTTATGGAATTTGTATGGACTATAACTTAACAATTTGCTTTGGTAACACTCGCATTTTTTATGACCCGCTTTACATATTTAAAACCGGTGGAATTACATCAGCTTTACTAGCAAGGGTGTTAAAAAAGATATTTTATCTATTTTATCATCAAGACCCTATGCTATAGTAGTTACCTTCAATATGCAGACGACACGAAAATATACAGAGTCATCGATTGTGTAGAGGACTGTCTGCGATTGCAGGATGATTTGGATTCGCTCCAGGGGGCCAATTCAAACGTTAAATCATAATCGTGTCTCAATCGCGTTTCAATTGTAGTTCAATTGTAGTGCCCTTTTACACACTAGTTACAAGAAATATGTACTTTTTTACCATACTACTAATGGTCACACCACACACTACATTCACATTACATCATATTGTCATAATTCTTGTAACTAGTGTGTAAAAAAGCACTACAATTGAAATACAATTGAAACACGATTGAGACACGATTATGACTTAACGTTAGCAGGCTTGGCCCCCAGGTGTATTGTGGTGAAAATCAATTGTTCCGCCGAAAAGTGTCACGTGATAACATTCACGAGAAAACATGCACCAATTTTGCATATGTACAAGATTGATAACGTGATGTTAAAACGTGTAGTGTAGACGTGATAAGGGACTTAGGAATAATAGTTTACAGTTGGGACTCTCCTTCAATTCACATTTTGAACAAATAAAAAAAGAGCTTTTCGCTATCTTTGTTTTATAAGTAGGGTCTCAAAACCGTTCAGTAACCTTTTAACTTTAATAAAACGTTTTTTTTAATGTAACCGTCTTTGAAAAGAAGTTTAAAACAAAATTAACAAACACTAAAAAACGAAAAAAATAATTATAATTTTTTATTCAAAGGACGAAAATGCGCGACTTTTTTAACTTATCTTGGTACTTACTGAACTGTTTGAAGTCGGTGCCAAGTCTAATAGGTATTTGAGGTAAATACGTCCTACACCTCACGCTTGGGACCGTTTTTTTTTATGTTTGTTATTTCACTCAGTATAATTCGTTCTTATTCTTTTTGGATTGGCACCGACTTCAAAATCGGTCAAGTGCGAGTTGGACTCGCCCATGAAGGGTTCTGTACCCACTTAACGTACCTATTGCTTCAATCTAGCCAAAATTCCAATATACTTTTTCGTCAGCAAAATATAACTTTGTTCTTATAGAGTTTGTATGAATGACAAAGTTACATTTGCTGTTTTTGAAATATGTTATATCTCAAAAAGTACATACCTACTATATCTCGTTCAAACCAATTTTCGTTGGAAGTTTTTATTAAGATCTACAGCATATATTTTTCCTAGATTTTTCACTCTTTTATTTCAAAAGTTAGAACCTTTATGTCATTTTTCAAGGCCTATCATCTATAGACACCCTACTCGAATATGTTTGATTAAAAAAATATTTTTAAGTTTCAGTTCTATGTATGGAGAGCCCCCTTTAGTTTTTTATTTTTTTATACATGACGAATCTATAAGGGTTCCCCTTTTTGCCATTCGGCTACGGAACCCTAAAAAGGTGTGATTCTGATAGATCTTGCGTTCCTTAACATTTATTATTATGGCACCAAAGCTGTAACTTCATTTTTAGGGTTCCGTAGCCGAATGGCAAAAAACGGAACTCTTATAGATTCGTCAAGTCTGCCTGTGTTTGAACGAGATTAAGCACTTTTTGAGATATAACACATTTTCAGAAACCGCAAATGTTACTTTGTCATTCATATTAACACTTAAATTTTTTGCTGGCAAAAAATTAAAGTGTTATTTTGGTTTAGTGTAGGTAATAATGTAAAATAATGATGTAAGGAAGTGATCAGTAAATGGCAAAGAAATCAGCTTACGATGTGTAACGTATTTTTTTATATTGATATCAGTAGGTACAATTTGATGATAATGATGTATGTATGTGCCTGTCTGTTTGTTAGTCTCTCTGTCCCGCAAAATATACTTAGCAACACTAATACAGCTGATACATCGGAATAACACATAGACTACTACAATTTATAAAGATTTTGTGTAATTATCATTCAAATGAATAACTTAGGAGTTACCGCAAAAAAATTACTTGATATCCAACAAAAAATAGGGCAGTTAAAAAAAGAGAAACGGGATGCCAATTTTAGTGTTCGGTGTTTTAGAAGTGTGCCACGTGTTGCAATGGATGTCAATTGGTATTGACCTTAAAACAATAAAAACCTTTGTGTTATGTTGAGCTAGGGTAGCAATAACAAACCTTTACTATTTGTCACTTGTTTTGATTTACTTTCACGTTGTGCCAAAAACTACGGTCTTTCTGTATGGAATGCGCGAAGAAAGATTTCTGTTATTAAGTACCTGTTCAAGTTGATCCAAGGTCATATTGATGCTCCAGAAATACTTGAACACACAAAATTCACACTTCTTCGAAGCGGAAGTAGGTTGCACAATCGCAAATACTCAATACATTCACCCTCCCTTTGTGTAAGTCAAGACTCGGTCATCACTCGCCACTGTATCGTTCGTATGTCTCATACATAACTTCATCAGATTCAATTTTGATGTCTTTAACGGTTCTGTGGCCTAAGCAAAGAAAGCCTTAAAAATATTTTCTCATAAAACTTTTACTTTTATTTTATAGTATAATGTTTAGTTAGTAAGGTAATTTTATAATTGTTTTAGTTATAGCTGTAACGTACTTCCCAAGCAAGAAATAGTCAGTGTTTATTATTATAATCTATTTTACATTATTATAATCTATTTTACGCATGTTTTGCTTGCATTGAGTAGGTTTCAATATACAGGGCGTCCCAAAATTAACTCACATGGAGGGAAAGTACCTTAAATACTGAAGATATAAAATTTTACTGTAAGGAGACAACATTTTTATTTTAAAAAGAAAACGAACTGCATTCAAAGAATTTTAAGTAATCAACTGTCTGAACTGGGAATCGAACCCGCTGAATGTAAAAAAAAATATTTCTCTAATTTAATTGTACAGATCGAAAGGCTCGATCATACCTTATAATTTTTTCTTAATAACATAGCATCTTAAATAAAAGGAAGACTACGAAATTTAACATTTAATGTTAAATAACAAGTTTGTGCAGCGTTATGAATAGCCTTTTCTGTGACTGTCGTGCTCAATACAGACTTTAACATTTCAATGTAGGTATTACTACACTGCACTCTCCAGTTACCTCAGTACTTAGTCTAAGCTATTTGGACTTGACAGTCTAAGGAAACACTTCCATAGAGTTTTGAGGCAATTTTATGTTTTCACGGTAAGGTAAAAATCTCAACTTTTAAAAACTACTTTTGTTATCTATATATATAAAAATGAATCCCTATTTCCCTTGGTCACGACATCACGCATGAACGGCTGGACCGATTTGGCTAATTTTGGTCTTGAAATGTTCGTAGAAGTCCAAGGAAGGTTTTAAGGGAAGGTTTTAAGGGTTTGAGAAAATAGGGGAAGGAGGGGTAAGTAGGGGTAGTGTAGAAGTAGGGTAGGGTAGGGCTAGGATAGGGATAGGGTAGGGGTAGGGTAGGAATAGAGTATGGGTAGGGTAGGGTAGGGGTATGGTAGGGGTAGGGGTAGGGGTAGGGTAGAGGTAGAGTACGGGTAGGGTAGGGTAGGGGTAGAGTACGGGTAGGGTAGGGTAGGGGTAGAGTACGGGTAGGGTAGGGTGGAGCAGGGGGTACGGCCACGGGAACGAAGTCGCGCTGGGTCAGCTAGTACAACATAATAATACAAACATTCACATAGAAACAAGAAGCGATTTTACATTTTTACGTTTAGGTAAAAATCCAACTTCTAGTGAGAAATGTTTTTAAATTTCTTTACATACTTATTTTAACTAGAAATAGGTACGTATACAGAAAGTAATTGCGGCTCAGGAAACATTCACAGATAAATTATAAGCGTTTTTACGGTTTCACGTTTAGGTAAAACTCTCAACTTCTATTATGAAATGTTTCTGAATTCCTTCATGTAATCATTCTTATTATAAATACATACGTATATACGTATACATACGTATTTGAGGCTGAGGAAACATTAACAGAGATTTTAGAAGCGGCTTAACGTTTTCACGTTTAGGTAAAAATATCAAGTTCTAGTAAGAAATGTTTTTTGATTCCTTCATATACTCATTCTAACTCGTAATACGTTATGCAGAAAGTATTTGAGGCTAGGGAAACAATAACGGAGAAATTAGAAGAAATTTGATGTTTTCACGTTTGAGTTAAAATCTCAACTTCTAGCAAGAAATGATTTTTAATTCCTTTATAAAGTGATTTTATCTAGTAATAGGTACGCATACAGGAAGTAATGAGACTAAGGAGCCATTAACAGAGAAATTAGAAGCGATTTAACGTTTTCACGTTTAGGTAAAAATCTCAAGTTCTGGTAAGAAATGTTATTGGATTCCTGCATATACTCATTCTAGCTCGTAATACGTACGTACGCAGATGGTATTTCAGGCCAAGAAAACATTAACGGAGAAATTAAAAGCAATTTTATGTTTTCACATTTAGGTCAAAATCTAAACTTCTGGCAAGAAATGGTATATTCTAACTTTATTACCTTATTCTACCTAGTAAAAGGAACGCATACAGAAAGTAATGAGGCTAAGGAACCATTCTCAAAGAAATTGGAAGCGATTTTCACGCTCTCACGGCACGTCAAAAATGACTAACTTGGCGTGGGAAATATTCTTGGATTCTTGCAGATCCTTAATCAGCATTACTTACTCTACAATCGTGCCAAATTTGAGCGACGGGGGAATTTATCGGGTTACATATGCCCCGTTGATCGGACTATTACCGCTAGTCGTCCACGCGCTCACGTCTCTCCGTACCCGAGCTTACCGCTCTACGCACAGTGGTCTGAAAATGAAAATGAACATCAATTTTTTTTTTATTAATGTTTTTTTCTCATTTTTTTTTCATTTTTTCTCTCATTCTTTTTTTTTATATGGAACCACTGTGCGGCGAGCCGTAAGCGCGGCGTCGCCTAGCCGTAAGCGCGGCGTCGCCTAGCCGTAGCCGAGCCGACGCTGATCCGGTTTGGTTACGTGCTTGCGTAAGGTTGACGCCTGGTTGACCGCGAGGCGAAGGCGATACGGTGTCGATCCCTTTCCGAGTTGATGTAATGTGCTGTGTCCTTAAGTCTGCGCGCGGTCGTAATCGAATACTAATCTCTTACGATAATCTTAGAACAAAAAGTATACTGTAACTAGCGCCAAAATGCACCAGTCGCGCGCAGAGTTATCTGACACGTCGGACTCTCTACTTTTGAGTAACGCCACAGCCATCTCTATCGGACGATAGAGAAGGCTGTGGTAACGCCAGTGAACATTCTGACGTTTGGTTTGCCGACACGCGTGAATCTTTTTGTTTGGCTTTTGTTTTTATTCCATCGTTTTCCCGGTCAAAGTTTATGAGATTTGCACCGCTAATATTTCGATAGATAGTGCTCCAAGAAGACGGTATTATTATCGAGATGTAACTACATCAGGAATCAGCTGGTAAACCTTTGGACGACGTACCCCGGCGATGCGTTCTGCATAAAGCAGCATCATTCACGTGAGTGAGTATACCTTCAAATTTTTATTTTGACTGCCACTTGTACTTTGTCGCGTATCAAATACATTTTTTTTTTTCGAAATACAGTCCATGAATTTCCTAACATATTTGTAGCCATTTTCGCCACAATGATGAACTTCCATGATATGAATTGGACATAAGTATTAATTAGTACAGAGATAGTTTTGGTCAGTGCGACCTATATAGATATATTTAGATTAATATTCTGATTGCACATTGCTTTACGTCCTGTTTTCGTATTATTTAAATAAGGAAAAGGGTCGTTAACCAAAACGTCGACCAAGCTTTTCCCATTTCATTAATCTAAAAACATAATTTGTTTGTTCCACTTCAATATTATGTAACGATCGTCCGTAATTCAGTAAAATGTTCTCATAATTTCCGAAACAATAGAAATAAAGCACCCCCAATGAATATAAAAGTCGTGTAACACGAGTGTTTTATGACATCTGGCTTGAGCCCCGAGAGACGTACGACATGTCCTTATGATACAGTGCTTAAATAACAAAATCAGTAACACAACTACATTAAATGAAATTAGTCAAGCTTCCTCGTAACAGCACTCGTGTCGCTAAACTGACTTTTGGCTGCTTGGTGAAAAGCCACCACCAGCACCACCAGGTGAGGTAGGGCTATTTGGTATTTGGTATTTGGTATTGACACTTTTTCGCATTTAGACTCATATTTGGTCCATTATGCGTGAACATGGCTAGTCGAGCCATCCTAGCTCCTTCCAGAAGCGCAGAAGCCTCCTGGGGCGTTCACAGGCTTCTAGGAGCGACCCCACCCCTGTGAGAATTTCTGTTCGTTGTGCGGCCAAACCCACGCACTCCAGGATCACGTGGGCGGCTGTTTCCTCTGCGTTCGGGCAACCTCTACATAGAGGACTGTCCGTCGCATTCATAATAAATAGTTGTCGGTTTAAGGTTAGGTGACCTGTAAGTGTACCAACAACTATCCGGAGGTCTGGACGATTAAGGCTGAGCAGCCTGCAGGTCAAACGCGGCGAGACTGCAGTCATCGCCATCTTAGACTGTCTACAGCTTGTTAGAGCTACCCAACGAGTATTATGTGCAGCACGAGTTCGTTGCCTTACCCATGAGCGCAGTTGGCTGAATGGGAGTGGCAGAATGGGTGTAGGTCCTGCCTGCCACTATTGTGAGGTAGGGCTAGAAATGTTGTGATACAATTTGACTATGTTTTGATTGGCGTCGGCTGCTGACGTCGTCGCTGCCATGGTGTCCGTAATAAGATATAGCTCTATACGAATGACGGACCAAACCCACTAACCAACCCATGGCCTGGCGAACCCTCATGGTTATGCGGGCCGAAGCAGCGAAAGATGCGCGCGGAAAGCCCTCCACCGCGGTGAGCTTTCTTGACCCCCTACAAGTTTTTTTATTTCTTTCTCCTTTATCCCTATGGTCCCTCTCCCCTTTCTGGGACGGACGACACAGCCTTCGGAACACGAGGCGACCCTGGAACGCACCAAGGTCGCCTCGTGCCCCACTACCTAGCGGTACCGCTGGCTCCATAAAGGTATCTTCTTTCTTCACCTCGGTTCTTCACTCTTCACCTCTCTCGAGTCCACTCCGAATCCTGTGCTACTTACGCTTAAAATCCTGTAACCGCCTGAAGTTCGCCTCTGTTCTAACGAGATTACAGTAGTAAACCGGACCAATCTCAAGTACGTTCACCGCATCGAGAAGCTCCCTACGCACAGCCCCGTAGAGCTTGCACTCCTACAAAGCGTGGTTTACGTCCTCTACCTCACACTCCCCACATTAGCAGGACCCCACGTCCGGGAGCTTCAATGATAAATGACGGACCAGTGAAATTTACCATACTTTTTATATTAAAAACGGGCAAACGAGCAGACGAGCCTCGTGATGGGAAGTAGTCATCGTCGCCCATGGACATCTACAACACCAGAAGGGTTGCATATGCGTTGCCAGCCTTGCGTTTGACGATCCTATTCACACGCTTCTTGAAGAAATCCATGTCATAGCACAAAGGAAATACCTCTGGTGGAAGCTCATTCCACATCTAACAAGTTCGGGGTAGTAACGAACGAACCCGAACGGTTGTTGATTTCCGGGCGTCAAGAATGAGGGGGTGTTTGGGATGAGTTCTACTCGGCATGTGGTGCGGAGGCGGAAATGTGACGGTGGCACCAGTTCAAATAGCTCCTCATGGTAAACCTGCTTATAGTCAATATACGGCTTCATATGGGAAACATAAATAAACTTGCTAATGAAAACTTTGCTGAGATACTGTTTCACCAAATACTTATTAGCTGTGCTTATAAGCCTCAACAAAAGTTATCTTTATGCATCGCTAGGCTAACAGGGCTGTTCCATTACTGGCCTGAATTTAGGCTTCCATTTTGACACTGTCAGGAACAGATTTTCGGGATGGCTCAATGAGTTGACGATGTTCACGAAAAATCGTTTTAGGCATTTTAATTTTCGCAAAACCAATTTGGGAGTTCGGTTTTTAAAGCTGTCTTATCTCTTTAGTATTTCGGTGGTGGTGGTGTTTATACATTACCTACCTCACAAACATTTCTAATGTTATTGTTAGATATTATTACAACTATTTCATATTGTTAATACGCAATAAACTTTAATTCAGTCATGTAATAGATGTTTTGATTACAAAGTATGGTTTTTCCCAATATTTGATAAATCGAGGGATGAACAGCTTCTTTAAACACGGTCATTACCGACTCCAAAAAAAGGAGGGAGGTACTCAATTCAACCCGTATTTTTTTTTTGTTTGATGTATGTATACCGATTACTCTGGCGTTAGTGATCCGATTTTAAAAGTTGCTTTTTTGTTCGATTGGGTACACTTTCGATTTGGTCCCATATAAGTTTCATTGAGATCCGATGACAATCTTCGGAGATATAGGGCCTGATGTCATGGGAGTCATGAATTATTAGAAGAAAGTATAATATCATCCATGTAAGTAAACGTTAATTTATTTGTCGGGGCTGAATAGTTTGTTCTTCAATATAGCGTCAGTAAAGCCACACGCGAAAACTAATTATATACTAATTATGTCAAAGTATAATGGGTATCTGGGCTTCAGTTCCAGGACCTCGATTGATGATGTGGGCATTTTGCGATCGTTGCGGTTAAGCAACGTTCGCAAGGGCTGGTCATAGGATTAAATGAAAAATTACTATCTATTACACTATTTACTCATTTTAATGTTTTTTTTATTTGAAAGAGTATACTCCTGTGTTGGTCTCATTATTACCAAATCAGGATCTGATGGTGGAATCCAGGGGAACGAGGAAAACCCACAAATTTTATGGATAGTTTACGTGTTTTATATATTTTCTAAAATATTTCAAGCATTTGTATCTGATAGCCATCAGCTCATGATGATGAGCAGGTGATGAAAGATACAACTCCTCAATGGTTAGGAGTTGGAGGATAATTCTTTAATTATTGTTGATACGTAAAATTTATAGTTGTAATCTTTCAGGTTTTTTAGGTGAGCTGATGATGGAAGGTAAAATTCCTTAGGAGTTAAAGCATGTTTGGTTACGTACGACATGCACGAAAGATCTTAAAAGTTGTATTCTTTCAAGTTATTCAGGTTAGCTGATGGTGGAAGGTTAAACTGCATAACAACAGAACATGGAAAGAAAAAATATTTTTGTGTTCTGTGTGCATAACAGTTATATACAGGGTCTTAGTGGCACCCTTGCAAAAACTTTAACCATGGCTTCAGACCATCATGCTGAACAACGTACAGCAAGAATTTATTGTCGGAAATAAAAAAAAAATACTTTTCATACAAATTTAGCAACTAATCGGGACATTTTAAATGGAGAATCAAAATATTTTTTTCATTTCCGACAAAAAATTCTTGCTGTGCGATGTTCAGCATGATGGCCTGGAGCCATGGTTTAAGTTTTTGCAACGGTGCCCCTAACACCCTGTATAACAGAGTTAGAGGGTGATTCTTGTCTGAGTGTTCTAATTGAGATATGGGTTTCAGTAGTTGCACATTGCGCTACGCATGCGTATTTTGCGGTTTCTTTTGGTAGCGTTCTTATACTAAAAATGGAAAAACAAAAAATTTTTTTTCAAAAAAATAAACCGCCTTCAAAAAAACTGCAAACAAAAACTCACTTCCTAAAAACACGTAAAAATGAAAAATAAATTAACGTGACTTCAGCAGCAAACAACAACCAATTCAGCAGCTAAAATGAAGTTTGACCTCGTTAAAGTTAGTATGGGAACTTTGCAACTGTACAATTACATAAGGTCTAAGGTATAAAGGCTATGTTTACTAATCAAACCACCAGTAGGACAGCAGGTCCTTGTGTCCATCACGTGGAGCGATATGAGTAGGAAGGTACATAAAAAAATTGATTAACCAATAAAATCAATAAAAAATAATACTTAACTTTAAGTGATCCCTTAGGAGCGCGATATAACCGAATTCCTAACGGACGAAGTCATATGCTTTTACTAGAAAGTACATAAGCAATAAAATAAGGTACTATAATTTGACTATAATCATCATCGTCAAGGCCAGTGCGTCTATCGATTCAATCAGTACCTTGGAGGTAACTTTTAGAGTGCCCACATTTATAATATAGAACGTTTAAATTACCCTCCGGTTATATATAGGCCATAGTACATTTGCTAATCAAACTAGGGGTAATTCAGCGAGTCCTTTGTTGTGGCCGGCATCAGATGGCGTAGTGAGGGGGGGGGCTTAATTTGAATGTAATAAAGATTAATTAGTCGGCCGACTGACGTGGCAGGCTCTGCGTTCATCAACGCGGTGCTAGATTTGGTACTGGGCAGCTATTTAAATTGAACTATGTTAGTTCAGTCCGTAAGTTTGTGAATGTAACTTTATTATTATAAACAAGAGTAACGGGACTCAACGCGACATTTTATTATGTAGTACATTATGTACTTACAGCTTGACGTTTCGGCTATGTTGCTACAGCCAGCCGTGGTCACAAGCTGCAGTCAGTCTGCTTGTGACCACGGCTGTAGCAACATAGCCGAAACGTCAAGCTGTAAGTACATAATGTACTACATAATAAAATGTCGCGTTGAGTCCCGTTACTCTTGTTTATAATCATAATGGAACGCGAATGTTAAAAAAAAAATGTAACTTTATTAGTCTATCTTTACAATCCAATTCAATTTTATTGATGTTATTTGGACATGCATATATTGGACACTAGTTAAAAATAATTACTTTATTCATAAATATACTCTATGGATAAAGATAGAACTCTTAACCGTTAAGGACTTTTACCTTCCATCCATCATTAGCTCACCTGGATAACCTCTAGAATATCAAAAGAATTAGGTATCCTCCAACTCCTAATCGTCAAGTAGTTGTACCTACCATCATTAAACTCAACATGATGATGAGTCATGGAAAGTACACAAGAGAAGAATTACTACCAATAACAAGTAGATAAATGACATCTATGATAGATATGAAACACTTACTATGTGCCACTAAAATTTGAGGGCTTTCCTTGATTTCCTTGAGATCCAATCATTAGATCTTAATTTGGTGACAAAGGAACCATCTCAGAAATAGTTATACTCTTTTAAATAAAACAAAGAATCATAAAATTGTTTGACAATGCGCGAAAGTTACTGGAACAATCTATAACGTGACGGTGCATCTTCAGGATTATTCAGAAAACTACTGCACCGATCACTAAGATTTTTTTATGGAATCAGTTCAGGCGTCTTCAAGCAATTGGGGAACATACCTACCTACATAAACGAAAAAGAAAAATATTCCGACGAGTAGATTTCCTCTTCCTATTTTGAAGTCGGTTAAAAAGGTCATAAGAATAGAATAGAATAGAATAGAATAGAGTAGAATATGATATTGCATAAAACAAAGTCACAACAGTATATCCATAACGGACATGCAAGACTAAAACAAAGAGACTTATACCTAATTAAAATTTAAAGAATACAAAACATTAATTTATATAACTATCTAGGTACAGTATTATTTTTATCATAATATTCAGCCAGATTGTAAAAGGGGTTTTGTAGTAACTAAGCCTTTAATTTAAATTTAAACATAGGTAAGTTTAAGGATTTAATGTCTGTAGGCAGATGATTAAATATTTTGATGCCGGAGTTAAAAGCACTTTTGTAGCACATTTGGTTGTTAGTCCTGGGCACACATATATCATATTTATATTTATCTCGGAGATTTGGACGACAAGACACTTTAGTTTTGAAGTATTCATTTGTATTTTGTTTGATAAATATTGAAATTTCTAAAATATATATACAACATAAAGTTAGATAACCCTTTTCCTTAAAAATATTTCTTACTGTTTCTATGGAATATAAATTATAAATAATACGTAAACATTTCTTTTGTAAAATAAAAGTTGACTGTACATCTACAGAGTTTCCCCAGAATATGATACCATACGTTAGGAGCGGATAAACTTGGCCAAAATATGCAGCCCTAGCCACATCTATGGAAGTTGTTTCGGAAAGTATTGAAAGGGCATAGCAGCAACTAGATATCTTTTTATTAACTTTAGATATTTGAGACTTCCGATTTAAGTGGGCGTCAATATTTACCCCAAGAAAGTTTATTTCGTCAACTTCATCAATTTTTATGCTATCTTCTTCAATGTCTAATTTGTATGGATTTGATTTATAGTTCCTAAATTTAATAATTTTTGTTTTGGATAAATTTACATTAAGGTTAATTGAATTTAGCCACTGTATAGTCTTTTTTAATGTCTCATTAATACTATTTTTAAAATCATTTATACTATTGGATGAATTTGGGATGAAAATGGTTGCGTCATCAGCAAACATAACACACAAGTTTTCTGTGACATTTGGTAACTGATTTACGTATACTAAAAAAAGAAGGGGGCCAAGTATGCTTCCCTGAGGCAGACCTAATACAACTTGTTTTGACTGAGACTGGATTTCTTCAAAACTTTTTAAGTTTTTGTCAAAATGATCAATTACCGTAACTTGTTCTCTATTTTGTAAGTAGCTTTTAAAAAGATTTAAGGCTAATCCACGAACTCCTAAGTTGTCCAACATACGTAATAGAGAATCATACATAACGCAGTCAAACGCCTTGGACATATCAAGGAAGAGTCCAGCGCAAGGAGTTTTACTATTTAAGGAACCCCATATAGCCGTAAGGATCTTATAGATAGCGAGTGTGGTATTTTTCTTTTTTTGGAAGCCGAACTGATTTTTGTGAAGCAAATTGAATTTATTTAGAAAATCTAACAATCTTTTATATAAAACTTTTTCAAATATTTTTGAGAAATTTGATAACAATGCTATGGGTCTATAATCACTAATATTGCTTTTGCTTCCTTTTTTAAAAAGAGGTTTTATTTTAGATTTTTTCAAGTCATCGGGAAATACACCACTTTGTATCATTAAATTCAAAATATGAAGAAGGGGATCGCTTATGTATTCGAGAGATGTTTTAATGACTTGCATAGGAACTTCGTCTAAGCCACAGCTTTTTTTGTTTTTTAAGCCGGCAACGATGTTTTTAGGCTCCTTTTTATCTACTGGCTTCAAGTATATGCTATGTAAATTTGGAAATGGAAGGGAATATATTTTATTTACCTTGTTACAGCTATTTGATGCGACAAAATGATCATTGAACAGATTAGCAATATTATTTACATCAGTAACTACATTATTATTTACAGTGACATTATTGATCGTACTTTTAAATCTATTTTGCGTTGTAGTTTGATTTTTTATAAGATCCCATGTTGCTTTATTTTTGTTTGTACTATGCTTCATAAATGAAATGTTAGATTTTTGTTTCGCTAAACGTATTACAGATTTTAAAGTTTTACAGTATTTTTTATAGTGAGGTAACAGAGAAATGTTACGCTTTTGATATATTTTATTATGCAATGCCCTTTTTTCTTTGCATGCGCGATGTATGCCCTTGGTTTGCCAAGTCGTTTTCTTTTTATAAGATACTCTAATTCTTTGCAAGGGTATACATAATTTATATATCAATTTAAAAATATTTACAAATGTTTCATAAGCTACATTTACATCATCGCATTTGTACACTTCTGAAAAACTTATTTGAGATATATATTTCAAAAATATTTCCATATATTTATTTACATTTCTTTTATATACATACCAATATTTTTCAACAAAGCCTTGTTGACATGGCAGGCTAATCATTTGACCTGAGTGATCAGATATGCCCAAGTGAAGAACTTTTGAATTATAAATTTTCAAATTAGTTATGATGTTGTCTAAGCATGCTTTTAATCTAGTCGGTTCATTAATAGTATATTTTAAATTATATTTCAGCAAAGTATTTTTAAATATTGTACATTGTTTGCTGTTTTACAATATGTTAACATTAAAATCACCGGCTATGATAATTTTTCTTTTCGAGTATCGAGATCGGATTGTTATTTTGTGTAATAACAAATCCAGTGATTTAATAAACACATCAAAGTTTGAATCGGGGGTTCGGTATATGCATATAACGACATAATCTAGTTCAGGTAACAAGACACCACAACATTCAAAGTTGACATCCATACTTAATGATTCAGTGGATTGTAACGATTGAACATTAATATTATTTTTTACATAAATGCAAACGCCTCCTCTTGCTTTATTTCTACAATAAGAGGCAGCCACTTTATATCCCGGTATTTGAAGAATATTTACATGACACGGCATAAGAAAGGTTTCACTAAAACATAAAATATCAATATCTTCTATCGATTGCAAAAGTTCTATTTGACCAAGTTTAGATCTAATACCTTGAGTATTCTGGTGAAATATATATAAATTAGATTTTGGAAGGCAAGGTTGAATTTCATGACTAATCCTTTGTAAAGGGACGAAAGGAAGACATTTTAGCATCTGAGATTACAACATTCGCATCACAGGTGTTGTGATCAGTTCTGTCTAAGTCTTGAAATGTATTACTTGCTATATACAAAATAAATTTGTTAATAGCATTTAACATAAGTTTAATACCGCTCAAATTTATTTTACCTGTGTATCCTGAAAACATATTATGTGAGTATTCAAGATTTTTATTTGAATCTAATACGAAACAATATTCGTTAAGTTTATTATCTTTATATAATAAATCATTAAACATTTCAACCCTATTATTAAAAATATTGGAATTGGGTTCTAACTTAAAAGTAGGTACACACAGAATTACATTTGTATGCTGGACATCCATAATTCTTCTCTTTAATATTAGAATTAATTCTTTATAGTTCATTGACACATTAAAATCAGACTCGCCTAATATTATTACACAATAATCATTTAACGTAAACTGTTTGAGCTTTTCTTCTAACCCTCTTGATAGTAGTTCTATGCCAACTCCAGGAGTACGACAATGACAGCATTTGAAGTCATGTGTAAAATAATTTCTTACTACATTAGATATTTTATTTCTGTCTATGCTGCTGATAATACAGACTTTTGGTGTTGTCCCAGATTTACTGTTTGTCGTTATGAGCTTACCAGGCTTTTGGAGGTTCTCAGTTTTGTTTTTGTTATTCGTCATTTCGTCTTGGCTTTTTAGTGGAGTGGAAATATATGGCCCATCTCCTTTGGCACCGTCGGTACTGGCATCTGTCTCAAAAGTTTGGTACAGATTTATAATTTTTTCTTGATCTTGGGTTTTCTGCTTCAGTTCAGTATTTATTCCATTTAATTTCATAATTTCCTTTTTTGCAACATGTAAGTCAGCTTTCAATCTTCTAATTTCCAATTTTAGCTCATATACCATTCGGCTTTCACAGTTTTTCGCATCTATAGAATCATTTAAACTTTGTGTCATAGGGGGTGTTTCATTAGTAGACAAAAATGATTCCGACAAGTCAGGTAGAGATGTTTGTTTTCTATTTTTTCGTAATGTGACAAAATTGTCCTCATCCTTTTGCATAATTATGGTTTCAGAATTTAATAATTCAAAGGAATTTTCTGTAGGTATGTTTATCTGCACTGGTAACGGCTCAATATCCGTGGGCACTTGTTTATTATATGTACATGTATCACATTTACATGTTTTCCTTTTTTCGATAGACATTAAGTAATATAGCTGTTCTCCTATACTTGTGCAATCCAAATGATAGTAATAATGACAATCTGTGCATAATATAAAATCCCTTCTGGTAATTTTCTTCTTACATTTATTGCACTCTGACGATTCCATTTTCAATAGGTAATTGATATAACGCCCTGCTAAGAAGAGTGTTGTAAATAGGGAATTAAAATAAATTCTTATCGCGGAAGAAGTCACGTGCAGCTGCTAGCTATATTATTATAAACATATTTATAAAGTTCCTTCTGTTTAAATATTTAAAAAAGAGTGGGTAGGTAGGAACTTGACGCATAGCTATAGCTAATACAATCCTAGCGTAATGTGATCGGTGAATGTCGTTAACTTGCATTTATGCAAGCAATAATTATTTGAAACTGGAAACCGTAATTTTACACGGCAGAGGCAAATTTATGCTTAAAACATTTCCTCTTAGCTATATACTTTGCAATAATATTTACGTAATAAGTTAAAGCCAACTACAAGATTTCCAAGAAGAGAGAAGAAACCTCATTGCTATTTTCTTACTATAAATAAGGAACAAAGCCGATTGTTGACGCACTTAAGGGGTGTCAGAAAAACACAGTTATTCGTTCCAATGACGTTCGATTTCCTCGTGGCGTCGAACAAACAATGGTTTGACCGCATGATCTCTTATTACGGCGGCACGGCAAACATAAACGCCCTTAGTTCACCCCTCGAATAGGGCAAGCCTTGTTATGTACAAGTAGAGAAAGGATACTTAACTCCTAGACTGATTTGAAATACTTTTGTTACACAACATGGATGACTATTTGTATATCGCTAATCATACTTTTAAACTTCACATTAAATAGTGAATATTATAATATAGGGCGGCAAGGTGTGTTTTTTTTCACCACTTCTATCTCGCAAGCAGTAGTCATACATGGTTTTCACGCAGGTCAAAATCCCAACACCTCAAAATCTGGAAATCTATTTTTGTGAGATTAAATTTTCAAATCAAAAAACATTTTATTAAAATGAATTAGTACCTACTCGCAAAATTTTACGACGTTTAGGGCACAATTTTTTCTGATTTCAAATGATCGACGATTTAGACATAACTGAAGCCTAAATCAATGTTGGAATTTAAACGACAGAGGCGGGGCGCAGCTCAAAATTCTTTTACCGACAGACGCTGGTATAAATTGAATCGGTTTTGTTACCGCACGTTCGAGTTAAGGCGATACGTTAGTACAATAGTTATTATATGTATATTCTGTGGCGATACTCGAAAAAATTATGCTGAAGCGAGATAGCAATGAGAAAACGACGCGCGTGGGAGCGAGACCGATTTTGCAGATTAGGTAAAAAAAAAAACACAAAATCACTTCGTATAAAAAAACTACAGCGATTTATTAAAAAAATGCTTCTATACGATCCTAAATATTATTGGTGTCCACTAATTAAACCAATTTCCAATAGTGTAAGTAACCCTATTTAAGAATAATCTTAAATTTTCGTATTTTTAGAGGTCTTTTCGAAATGAAAAAGTGTCGAGGCAAAATCATAAAATCGTGTTTTTGAAACTAAACGAATCTAGATAAAGGTATGAAGAAATATATATCTTATTACCAGATTTGTAACAACTGTAACCGTCTTATAGTTTTAAATCAAAAAGTCCATACTTTTTCCGAGTAGCGCCTTAGAGCCTCGCCGTTGCTTTGGTTCGTATCCTTGAATATTTCATTTACAAAACCGGCGTCATCATTCCGGCAAGTTTATTTAACGTTTTCCATTTGACAAACTGTAGTGGTGTAATTTAGATGATGGCTACTGGGAAAAGCTTTTACGAGCAACCACTTCACGTCCATTGTGGCTTCTCTAATAAGGCATTCCTCGCCTTCTTTTGAAAAAGATCTTTGAATTTCTTATTATTCAATAGCATAAAAGATGAAAATATTAAGGTCATCTCAAAACTTCAGCGTTTCTACATTCCTGCCAATTTTTGACTTCGTAAATTGCGAAAACGCACTGCTTATAGTTTTTAATTTAAAAGCAGTCCTTCTCGAAGCCAATTTAAAGTCTACATTAATAATAGTACACATATTCAAATTGGGATGAATATAATGACACAGTATTCTGGTTTACAGTATAAATATTCACTGCTATTCAAAAAATTCCGCAACCTTCAGATTTTTAGGTACTTGTTTAAGTACCTGTAATTATAACTGACAGACAGAAAGGATAGTTAGGATTTGCTTGTTTTGAGCAATATTATAGCACCGATATTTTACAGTAATTTTATGGGAACAATCTTTCAGGTAGAAAATCTTCCCAGCAAAGTTTGTGATAAGATAATCTCTTTAATAAATCAATCTTCGTTAATGATTTATTATGAACGTTTCGTTCAGCGATTAATGGCTCCGATTACAGCAAACTTGAGTTTTGTTGCTACCAAATTGGTAACCAATAGATAGCTTGCTGCTAGTGCTACAGCTACAGGCGATCTGTGCCAATAGAGGACTGTGCCGTCCGAGCCGGTACGGATTTGAACCGATAACATTTTATATGAAGCAGTTTATACAGGGTGTTAGGGGCACCGTTGCAAAAACTTTAACCATGGCTTCAGACCATCATGCTGAACAACGTACAGCAAGAATTTTTTGTCGGAAATGAAAAAAAAATCGACTTTTCATACAAATTTAGCAACTAATCGAGACATTTTGTATGGAGAGTCGAACTATTTTTTTTCATTTCCGACAATAAATCTTGCTGTGCGTTGTTCAGCATGATGGCCTGAAGCCATGGTTAAAGTTTTTGCTAAGGTGCCTCTAACACCCTGTATTAAGCTCAACCGACACGAAACACAACCACAACCACACCACGTGGGCGGGGCGCATTTTGTATTGGAAATAAATAGTCGATTCACACGTACCACATTTTGCAGTCATACTCATTATCGACCGCGTGGGTGATACCGGCCACAACGCAATCACCAGCGACGAGACGCAGCGAACTAGCGGCCGGCCACATTCACATCACAACTACTAGCGACATCGACATTTTGTCGCACTACCACATCAAAAAGTTGCATCGACACTATTCACACACGTAGGTACTTACCACAATTTGTCGCTGCGATGTGGTACCTACGTGTGTGAATAGTGACACGACACTACCACGACACCACATTCATAGCACGCCCCGGTCTAATATAAGTATAAGTTATCCTATCCCTAAAGCATTGTCTGTTACGAAAAAGATGGTCTTTAATTTCGTTTGCTGTTGTCAGGTTGACATTGTTATTTCGGCAATAAGGCTGCTTTTGTGTCGGTTGTTTTTTGCCACTTTCTTTGATTATAAAGATGTTACATTCGTTTAATCTCGTTGTCGGGCGAAATAACGAAAGTCGGCAACATTCTTCCTTTATTGGTAAAAGACCACTGAGTTATAATGTAGTACATTATATCTCAATGTAGAAGACTGTTAGTTTACAGCTACAAATAAATACAACAACTTAATAGAGTAATATCTGAAGTACCTATCTGGTTTGTTTTAATAACGCGCTAACAACATAAAATATCAAATGGGTGGTGTTAAATCAGTGTTTTCGACGGGGTCTGCGGCGGTAGTATGTGGTCCTACGGACTTAGCTTATGCCCTTTAAGTTTTTTAAGAAAAACTTTTTATATTTATCAAAAAATATTTATGAGTTGAACCTCCGTCTCATTATTAACAGTAGGAACTGTCTATTCGATTCACATGGGAAATAAAAACTTTTTGATAATTATATATAATAGTTTCTCTTGATCTAGGTGTGTCTTACGTAATTTAAGTACGTTTTTAAGGCTACTTATAAGTTTTATATCCATTCTCTAGAACAAGTTTTGCTTAATTTTGTATGGTAATGTCCCAAACATTATCCTTATCCTTACTTTTATATTTATATTATAAATGCGTCTCTGTCTGTCTGTGTGTTACACAATTACACCTAAACTACTGAACCGATTTGAATGAATTTTGGTACAGAGATAGTCTAGAGCCTGAGAAAGGACATAGGCTACTTTTTATTTCTGAAAAATAGCACCTTCCCGCGGGATAACGTCGTGTAGTAACGCGGGCAAAGCCGCGGGCGAAAGGCTAGGTTATTAAATTTGGATATTTGTTATTCAATAACGCCAAAACGGCTGAACGGATTTGGCTGAAATTTGGTTCACAGATACTTTGTAGCCGGGAGAGGAACATAGTCCACTTTTTATCCCGGAAAAATATCACATGCCCGCAGGATAACGTCGTGTAGTCCACGCGGGCGAAGCCGCGAGTGGAAAGCTAGTAATTTAAAAATCAAAGTTATCCTTACGTGTTCTGTGGCCACAACGTCTTCCTCGCCGACCCCCGACGGCAGCTCCACCATAGTCTCCAGCCACGTGTGGCCTGTCACAAACAAACAAACAAATGTATTATATATTTTCTCACTCATGCTCTGAAATGTTAACATTCCATGTTAACAAAAAAATTGTATTTCCTCGCATTTCGTGAGACAAGTTTTATGCAAGCCTTGTACTGGAAGCTATTGGCATTGGCTCGAATGAAAAAAGGCCTTGCCCCTGCTGCGGCTTGGGCTTCAAAACTATCCTCAACAATGCAAATTACTAGCTTCCCGTTCTCGGCTGTAATGTACTATTAACCTTTAGGTATTGCATGAATAACAAATGTACGATTCCTGTACAGACACAAGGTCCTTCATGCTATTAATAGGCATTCTCTGCCAGTCAACCGGAAAGGATGGCAGCGAGAGAAATTATAATGGTATTATACGGTCATCATAAATCAGTATATTTACACTTTTTAAATAATTTTTGTGCATTCACAATACGGTATTTTACTGTTTTTTTTTTATTTCTTTAAAATGTTTTTCGAAATATTAGCTACACAAAACAAGTTTTCATCTTGAATTATCTTGAATATTTTCAAAGATATAGGACTTCAAACTTTATAATTAGACAAGGACAGGACGCTATCTTAGTGACGTCAGTGGGTTAGTAGCGTCATAGTCACGCCATAGAAGATTTCGTTTTAGAAAAAGACAGCTATAGTCAAAATCAAACAGACTATAATTCTTTTATTATAAAACAGATTCAAATTATTTTTTCACATTTGGTATTCTTAATTGCAATAGTTTTTAACGTCATCATTAAATATCTACATTTCAACAACAGTAAAATACCCTATTCGATTCTGTAAGTATAGGAAAAATTGTGAAAAGCCACCAGCCCTGCAAGTTGCTTTCAGGCGGTATTCAAACCCGTGCTCCTGGGAATCTAGCCCAATGCTCTGACCCACTAGGCTACCGAAACAAGACAAGACTAGTCGAATATTTCTATCACTTTTACATTTACTTGTTGCTTTTGAGCGTTTTCTTAGCGCTAATATTGTAAGTAGTAAAGGTATTCGAAGCGTAACTTTGTTAAGCTTGATATTATGTGGACCCTACATCAGTGGGGAGGAAAACTAACTTTTTATCACGACCGGTGGCGTATGTGTTTAATGACCGTTGTTGTCGATTGGTTGTTGGTGTGACTTAACAGCTATTCGTCGATTAGGGAATACTGCCGACTGCCGTGTTTTAAATGTAAAAAGCGCACGCATGCACGCTGTAGTCGCTGACGATGACGCTGACGCTCGCGAAATGTATTTCATACAAATCACTGACCTCTATTTATACAGCCGCCTCTGTGGTCTAGTGGTTCATACCACCGATTTCAGACCAAGAGGTCCCGGGTTCGATTCCCAGTGGGGGTACATATTGTATTCGGTTTGGTTGGTGGTAGGACTTGTTCTTAGTCCGCCTGGCTAGCTACCACCATCTTATCTAAGTCTGACGCCATAACAATGATGTTTTCAGCATTATTGTGTTCCGGCAGTTAGAGATAAGGTAGCCAGTTCCTCAGTGATTGAGGATTCCGGGAGTAGTGCGCTTCCACCTTCAGCCTTATCACCACTTATCATCAGGTGTGATGAAGGCTAAGTGCTACCCCGAAGTAGATAAAAAAATAAAATACAAAAACATAGAAACCAGTAGGATGCTACCTCGTAGTGGATAAAAAAAAAAGTACAACATAGAAACCAGTAGGTAGTAGCGAGGGCATCATGTCGCGTGCAGTTATCGTTTGACGCCGAGTAGGTACTGCGACGCCCTACGCGTATATTTCTGTTGGGAAGGCGGAGAAATAAATCAAATACGTTATGAGAGATTATCAATTACTGCGGCTTCAAAGCCCAAAAACGTCTAACTAATACAGCGCCAGCGGCAGAATCGTTCTGGACTAAAACAAACTACTCGCGCGGATGACAATGCGTTCGATATTTTGAATACTATAAAGAACCATAGACAATTTAAATTGTAGGCCTTGGTTAAATTAATATTGTCTGATCATATCTCTACAGATTCGTTGAATCCGGAGTTCACATGCCCAAGAAATCCCCAAATATCTTTGTATGATAATTCCAACTTCCTACAATTTCCACATAGAAAACGGCAATTTCATAGGTTACGACCTATTATCTAGCAGAAATCTTTATAAAAATCAAACTCTATTGAAAATCTAGTAATAATCTAAAGTAAATGATTATACATACGCCCATAGAAATCGACAGTGGCTTTGAATGATACAGTCTACAGCGACCTACACCTGCAGCCAAACACGAATAGCGCCGGTCTCCAGACGGTGTAATTACGCTCGCTGCTCTACTCTATGTCACAGGAAACATACCTGAATACGAATGTTGCGATCAAGTTTCAGTGGGAAAATAACTCTTTACTCGTCTGTAACTGTATTAGCTTTGAAACAAACCTACAGCTGCTCTGAATAATACAGCCCACACTGACCTACACCTGCAGCCAAACACGAATAGCGCCGGTCTCTAGACGGTGTAATTACGCTCACTGCTCTATATCACAGGAAACAGACCTGCGTTAATTAATTAACAAGCTGTAATTACCTACTCAAATACGAATGTTGGTTAAGTTTCTGTGGGAAAATCTGTCGTTACTCGTCTGTAACTGTAGCTTTGAAACAAAGCTATATAGTAGTAAATTAGTTATTAGAAACCTACAGCTGTTCTGAATAATGCAGCCCACACCGATCTACACCTGCAGCCAAACACGAATAGCGCCGGTCTCCAGACGGTGTAATTACGCTCGCTGCTCTAACTCTATGTCACAGGAAACAGACCTGCGCCACATTAATTAATTAACAAGCTGTATTATAACTTCTCAAATACGAATGTTGGTTAAGCTTCTGTGGGAAAATCTGTCGTTATTCGTCTGTTACTGTAGCTTTGAAACAAAGCTATAATAGTAAATATTAGAAACCTACAGCTGCTCTGAATAATACAGCCCACACTGACCTACATCTGCAGTCAAACATGGGGGAGCGCCGGCGCCGGTCTCAAGATGGTGTAATTACGCTCGCTGCTCTATGTCCCAGGAAACGTACCTGTGCCACAAGCTGGAATTAGCCACTCAAATAAATAAATAATAAAATAAAAATATTCTTTAATTTGCAACACAAATTCACAACTCTAGTAGGTACTTATTGCTAATACAGTATAGGTATATTCTGTACAGTATTGCTAATACATACGAATGTTGCGATCAAGTTTCTGTGGGAAAATCACTCTTTACTCGTATGTTACTGTAGCTTTGAAACAAAGCTAAAATAGTAAATTGTTATAGAAACCTACAGCTGCTCTGAATAACACAGCCCACACTGACATACATCTGCAGTCAAACATGGGGGAGCGCCGGTCTCCAGACGGTGTAATGACGCTCGCTACTCTATGCCACAGGAAACGGACCTGCGCCACAATGTGTAATAGCTATCTACTCAATTACGAATGTTGTGATCAAGTTTCTGTGCGAAAATTACTATTTACTCGTCTGTAACTGTAGCTTTGAAACAAAGCTATAATAGTAAATTCAGCCCACACCGACCTACATCTGCAGTCAAACATGGGAAGCGCCGGTCTCCAGACGGTGGATTACGCTCGCTGCTCTATGCCACAAGAAACTGTCTTGCGCCACATTAATTAATTCACAAGCTGTAATTACCTACTCAAATACGAATGTTGCGATCAAGTTTCTGTGGGAAAATTACTCTTTACTCGTCTGTAACTGTAGCTTTGAAACAAAATGTAATAGTGAATTATTAGAAACCTACAGCTGTTCGGAATAATACAGCCCACACCGACCTACATCTTTAGTCAAACACGGGGGAGCGCTAGTCTCCAGACGGTGTAGTTACGCTCGCTGCTCTATGCCACAGGAAACGGACTTGCCCCACATTAATTTATTAATAAGCTGTAATTAGCCACCTACTCAAATACGAATGTTGCGATCAAGTTTCTGCGGGAAAATCTGTCGTTACTTGTCTGTAACTGTAGCTTGGTAATACGACAGAGAACCAAAGTAATCGACATAGCCCACCGGATTAGCAAACTAAAGTGGCAGTGGGCCGGCCATATAAGCCGCAGGACCGATAACCGCTGGGGTAAGCGAGTTCTAGAGTGGAGACCGCGAATCGGCAAACGTAGTGTAGGACGCCCTCAGACTAGGTGGAGCGACGATCTTTGCAAGGTGGCTGGCAAGAGCTGGATGAGAGCAGCCACTGATCGTGCTCGATGGCGTACTCTTGGAGAGGCCTATGTCCAGCAGTGGACGTTTCAAGTTTCAAGTTTCAAGTTCTTTATTGCATTTCATGAAGTGATACAAGCTGGAATTAACAATTTTACAGTACATCATGTTACCTGTGTAGGCATAGCGTAAGAATAGAATAGATAGAATAACGTTAATAGGCTGATGATGATGATGATGAACTGTAGCTTTGAAACAAAGCTATAATAGTAAATTATTAGAAACCTACAGCTGCTCTGAATAATACAGCCCACAGCGACCTACATCTGCAGTCAAACATGGGGGAGCGCCGGTCTCCAGACGGTGTAATTACGCTCGCTGCTCTATGCCACAGGAAACGGACTTGCGCCAAAAGCAGTAGGTAAATTAGATACCTATTCAAATACGAATGTTGCGATCAAGTTTCAGGTAAATAAGTCTATAATAGTAAATTGTTATAGGAATCTACAGCGGCTCTGAATAATAGATTCCACACAGACCTACATCTGCATTCAAACACGAAGGAGCGTCGCGCCGGTCTTCAGACGGTGTAATTAAGCTTGCTACTCTGTGCCACAGGAAACTGACCTACGCCAGCACAGACTGTAATTAGCTGCTCAATTAGAAATGCTATGGTCAAGTTTCTGTGGAAAAAGAACAAAGGATAATGATTGTTTATTATAACACATACCTACCTATTGTAATTACTTTTTCAACACACTTGCTCATAAAGTGAGCCTTATTACATCGATCTTAGGGCCATAAACCGAACTATAACCCACGCGTGCATAATAATATTACAGTACTAGTTGCGTAATAAAATTATCACTACAAAGTTAAGTAAGTATCTAACTGCACATTATATCCATTTACGTTTTTAGAATAAATAAATGTGTCTCTAATTAAGACAAAAAACATAATTAAGTATATTATTATCAAATTATTTATAATTCACAATAATTTGTTATAAAACATTTGCATTTTATCACTATTATTATACATAATTATTTTGAAGTAGGCTGTATGGCTGTATGTAATCAATCACCTCACATTTGGCGCGTGCAAAAAAAAAACTTGCGCGCTTTTTCCCTTAGTTAATATTAGGTTAATACAATATGTAAGTATGCAATAAAAGTTTGTTTTTCCTCGCAAGTGTGTTGAAAAAGTGCGTATGAAACTCGTGAGCAACTTACTCACTAGACACTCGGCTGATTTACGCCCTCGCCTGCGGCTCGGGCTGCAACCCACAGCCTCGTGTATAATGAGCAACCTAAGCTCACTTGTATCATAATATACTATTCTTTATTTGAGAAAGCGTATTACTTGAGCACGCTCAGAAAAGCGATCGTATGATCATCGTCTTTTACGTTTTAAAAAGGACAAAAATAACAAAAATGAAACCAATTCCACGATTCAGTCGGCACTAGAACCTTCAAGTTCGGGCTAGTTATTTTCCAATTCAGCTACCTCAACAAAAAACACAATTTGTATTTCCAATTATTTCTACTTTTTAGCATTACCAATGCGGAAAATGAAGTGTGTTTGTTTGTTTGTCCCTCTTTCAAGTCAAAACGGAGCAACGGATCCACATGGTATGGGGATAGTTTGAGAGCTGGAGAGTGACATAGCCTTTTTAAGCCGGAAAATATCACATTCCCGTGGCATAACGACGTGTAGTCCGCGCGGGCGAAGCCGCGGGCGGAGGGCTACTACATCTATAAAGCAAAACAATTCGTGAGTCAGTGTTGCCAATAAGTCAAAAAGTCGTTAGTCTACTGTTTCATGTTCAACTTTGTTTTGGAATCTTTTTTTCAAATCTTCTTCTTTACAATACGTCACACTCGAACTCCAAACTTTTCGATAACTTATGAAAAGTTCACAGTCTGTCTGTAGCCGTCTTCTGACATGTTACATTTGGTTTTGGAATAACGTATGACCACAGCGTATGACGACTTTCTTAAACTTTAATTTTTCTTTGTAAACTTTTTTTGTCATGCTTACTTTCTTTCATAAGCAGTAAAATATACTAAAAGTTGTGTTTATAATGATTGATCCACTATAAATCGATACAAACAAATACAAACATTAGTCTCACAATAGCTGCTGGCTTGCTTACCACACTGTATCATCCATTATAGACCATTGAGACATAATCCGGTCATTGGTCAATAGCATCAACACATAGCCGCATTTATGAAAGCTAAACGTTTGTTCACATGGAAAACGGAACATCACAAAAAAGAAAGTTCCATGTTTCATGCGCATTTTCCTATTTTCTTTTTGTCTCTCTATGGCTGAATTCGTTGTCGATTTTAACGCGGTATTCTTGAATACTGAGCTTCAAACAGAAAATGTGCTAAAAACCCAGCCTATCGATTTTTGTTGTAATTAACTAATTACCAATTAGGTACCAATTCTACGAAACATGTTTTCATTAAAAAAATAATGTTTATAGTAAGCTTCTTTTTTAAATTATCAGAATTTTTTTAAAAAATACATTCAAGGCGGCAAAATTTGAGAAGTATAAATTACTACCAATACATTGAATTTCAATAAGGATTTAGGATATCATTTTTTTTTATCACGGCATTCTCTTAATTCTTGTGAAGAGAATGCTGTGAACACCTACTTACTGTGTGCTTAGTGGCGCCAGCATAGAACGGGTACGGATCGAGGCAATCGGTCTTGGTCTTCTAATATATCTTGCTTGTATATGTCGAGTGCAGATTGTAAACTGTATTGATCAAGCTTGAGTCACAAGAAGCCTTAGGTACACTCGGCAGCACTTCAGGTTAAACAGTTGAACTGCGATAACAGCTTTTATTACGTAGGGCATAAAGGCGGTCTCAAGGTCAACATGTATAGTCTGATGTGCCGCCGTGTGTACTTCATTAATAACTTTGATAAGTAAGTATTTTATGCATCAATGTGGCCTAGTGATTAGTTCTCACCATATTGGTCCGCTCAGAGGTTAAGGATACCGGAAGTAGTGCGATTGCTTCAACATTGTCATCAATTTTTTCATTTAACAGTTATTGCATTTCTGTATGTTTAACCCTAGCAACTGAAAATCGACATCACGTGTTAAATGGAGCTGACAACCTTGATTGTAAATTGGAAAAAACGTTTAAAATTAGAGCGATCATATTTCATGAAACGAAACCCAAATATTACGAAAAATATCTCATTAATTTTCGAGCTTTATGCAAGGGTAAAAAAAAACACTATAAATATCGAATCAATAGCTATAAAACTTATTTAAATTTTTACTTTTTTGCACTCTCAATGCAATTTTTACTATTGAAAAATGGAAAATGAAGTGTTTAGAAAAAATCGACCCGTCTCACAATTAGCTATCCCGCCGTCGCATATCGCCGTCCCATCGGAGCTAGTTGTGAGACGGGTAATTTTTTTCTAAATACTTCATTTTCCATCTTTCAGCTATAAAACTTATTAGAAAAATGTAGTAACAAACCGTTTAACATTGTTTATTATTGTTACTGAAATCACAATGTCAATCGCCAAGTGTAAATAGGTGAATGGTTAATGAAACCGTTGTGAACACGGATCTGATGAATAACAAACAAGTAGCGTCATGTGTTTGTTTGGAAGCTCGTGGGAACACCGCAAAGGGCCTACTCTGAAACGCAAAACCTGAAACTTCGTTATACCCGTCCCTCGCACGCTCGAGTCATGTGACAGAATCGAGTGAAAGGGACGGGGCTAACCGGGTCCCTAGAACGGTTGCTCCTATTAAAATATTGGGGCATCTTGCAAATCGTTTAGTCTAAATAAATATGTTTGATGCTGGGGCTTCACCTGCGTGACGCCTAACGGCGTTAATAACGGCATGCGCGTCTTAGCGCGCTTATTGTATCAAATTAGTGCGCTAATTAATGGCATTAGACGCAGGTGAAGCCCGGGCATTACTGTAACGATATATTAGCGTTTTATTCGTTGTAAAAGTGTGTGAGACTGGAACTTAAAGAATAAATAAATTAATATTTGACACCATCACTCACATACGTTGTTCCAATACTAAAGTATAGTAATTGCTCCTATTAAAATATAAGGGCATCTTGCAAATCGTTTAGTCTAAATAAATCTGTTTTACTGGAAGGATATTAGCATTTTATTAATTGTAAAAGTGTTTGAGACTGAAACTTAAAGAATAAAAAAACAACGGGATGCACTCCGGGAGTGCCGGCAGAAGTGAAAAGGGCTCCTAGACTTTTTCACAAAAAAAAAAGGAATTTGACAAAAAAAAGAGGTCTTCTGGCTTCAATGCCGCCCGTTTTCTAACCTGAGCTATTACACTTTGGAAACGGTGGCGAAATTTGCCTTCGTATTGTAATGACATTGTAACAGTTTTTCGATGGTCACGTGTCCGTCTTACGAATTTTCGTTCTGGGGGCCGATTCTCAGGCAATCGAGAAAAGTTCACATTTATAGCTCGAAATTCAAATGTAACACAGTTTTTGTATTGTCAGAATTTCACAATCGAAAAAGTTCGATCGAAAACCAGTCGAACGCTACGAGTGGTAAAAACCATAGATGTATTATAAAAACCAATAGATGTTCGTGTACGAACTTAGCTGTCAAAATGAACTTGTTGACATGTGGGACAGCTTAGTTTGTTTGAAACGTTCTAACCAAAGTACTTATAAATTCCTTGGTTCTAACTTTTCAATAGAAACCACAAACAAAATGTTCGACATACAAATTACCACACTGAAAAAGTTCGAATGCCTGAGAATCGGGCCCCTGACGGTCACGTGTCCTGACGCGAGTTTAACATTTTTTATCCACCACAAAAGTGCACAACGCCGCTAAAGAAGAAAACTTCTCAATAAATAAATATTGGACTCCATCACATACGTTGTTCCAGTACTAAAGTATAGTTATTACCTTAAGCACTAGTATTATGGAGATTGCAAACAACGACGGGTGTTACCACATACACCTAGACCCGAGGAAATATTGAAAAGTTCGTTTTCAATATTTACCCGACCGGGAATCGAACCCGTAACCTCTAGAAATAGCGGCACCTTGGAAATCGGTGCGCACACCACTCGGCCACGGAGGTCACCAAATAAGGGTCGTTTCAATATGCATATGACGTTACTATGAAATTTTATCAGTTCGGAGTGTTAACTTATATACTACCTACCGAACTTCTTTGCAATAGCAGAGGGAACTTTTGTATAAAGCTGCGTCCAGACTTGTGTCATGACATCGGACCGGACTCCGTGTCATCGTACAAGACTTGTTACGCTCAATGTGGACGGTCTATGTTGTGCTGCCGTAACATTTTGGCGTGTCAGAACCAGAACACCGTGTCTTTATCATGCATCGCTAGTTTTGTTGGGCATGCGCTGTGGTAATACTGTATCAAAGAGACAATGTATTATAAAGACACGGTGTTCAGACACGCCAAAATGTTACAAGTGTAGACGCATGGTGTCAATCGAACAAGACTGCGTGGCAAGGCACCAGAACTGCTGAGTTCAAAGATGGAATAAAAAATAAAGATTATAAGTATTTAATACCTACTAGCTGTGCCCCCGACTTCGTCCGCGTGGAATTGTGACTTTCAGCAGCATTTTAAATTTTTAAGGCTAATTCTTTTGCATATACTTTTAACGACCGATTTGGCGCAGGGGTAGGTTACCCACCTTCTGCGCCAGTGGTCTCGGGTTGATTCCCGAACAAGACAAATATTTGTGTGCATGAACATGTCTATTTGTCTTGGTCTGAATGTTTTCTATGTATTTACAAACAAAAGTTTTCCATGATACAGTTTCGTAATGAAATTAAAATGGGCTTAGATAATTGGTGTGAATGTAAGAAGTTATTTATTTATTTATTAGTTATTTATATACACTTTAGGCCGTCTGGGTGTGGCAAAGGGGGTGCATAAAAATAACACTAACTTTTTTTTCAAAAAGTGAAAAAAATCATAGCTTTCGAAAAACGATCTAAGACAAAAAAACAAAAAGTTATCATTTTTAAAAAAAAAAAAAAACTTTCTGCCGCATCGCCGGCCGCTGCCTTCGCTCGCTCGGCTCGCGCTGCGTTTTGGTCACAGTTCTAACTTAACCTAACCTAAAACGACTGTTAGGATTTCTTGGGCTCGGGGGGCGGCGGCGGGGGGCTTAGCCCCCCGAGCCCTCTTGGTGGGGGGGCTGCGGCCCTGTCCCCCTGCTCCTCTGTTTTCATCCATTTGAATTGAATTCAGAACTTATAAAGTAAAAAAAAAATATTTTGAGTCAACAGATCCTAAAAAAAATTTTTTGTTTACCATTGGATGTCTCTCAAATAACTTCGGGGACTGAATTCAGTATTTAAAAAGTAAAAAAAAAATTTTTTTGAGTTAACAGATCTCAAAAAAAAATTTTTTTGAGTTAACAGATCTCAAAAAAAAATTTTTTTTTTACCATTCGATGTCTCTCAAATACCTCCGGGGTTGTTAAAAGGGTATCAAAAATTTCGATAGATTTGGGCTACGACGCACCGTTTTCGAGATATTGACATTTTTATAAAATAATCATCTTCTGTACTTGTATTTATTCTGTGATGCCGGCACATGTCACGACCTGATCCATTCCTATCCCGTGTCTGTATCTGTGTCATCTGGCGTACTTCGACGCGTGTCATAAACACAAGTGTGGACGTCTCCTTGACACGCGGACAATTGCGAAATCCTTTGATAAAAACCGACTCTCGATGGATCGGCTCGTAACACGTAACATCGATGCGTAACAGCACACAGACCAGCGTCCACACTGCACCTTCGTAACTCCGTACATTGTCCGTACATTTATCTGTGTCTAGCAGTTTCTTCCAGTGTTCGGAATGGATTTGAAGCTTGTAACATGTACGCGAACTTGTTCGCGTGTCAAAAGACGTCCACATTATCCGTTCTGACACGCGTGTCTGACACGGTACGGGGTAATGTTCGGCGAATTGTTACAAGTCTGGACGCAGCTTTATGCTTGATTAACATATAAATAAAGAAAACGTCAATTCACATCACTTTATTAAGCTCAGTTTTCATAAGGATTTGTATGAATGAACCCTCATGAAATATGATATTCTAATAATATACAAACATACGTTTTTGTTAATTATTTATCAATTAATTAAAAACCAATTGTAATAAATTATCAGAGAGAGCGGAGTCTCCTAGAATAGGCTTATTTGTGCATAAAAGGAGGCTTCATCAACTGTTTTAAGTAAAAACATAAAAAAAAAACATAAACCAAACAAGAACAACGTCATTACTTGTGCGTCTATCTCTCTTATTTTTTCAGTTGAAGAAACAGTGTTATTAAAATTACATCGAGGATCTCGTTCGTTTGTTTTACTTTCCCGAAGATATTGGCGGTCCCTCGATGTTTGCCTTAAAAACTAATTAAGAAAAAGATAGGTATTTATAAAGAAACAGGGTATTTAAGACTTTAATTTAAAAACAATACTTACCTAGGTTTATTTTTTACAGAATGAGTTTACAAATCTCACAATTCATTACCGATAATGTTTTGTTATAACAAAAAAGTTAATCATATACGATTTGGGCATATTATGACGTTGACTCAGGAAATCGGTCGTGATAATAGAGGTAGTAAAGAGGTAATAGAGGCTCCTATAGAGGGAATAGCAGTCGACGCGTGGACAGCAGGCACTGCTAGCTGTCGCCTTCGTTTAGAGCGGTGTTGGGTTGGAGCGGTGTTGGAGAGGTGCGGTATAAATGGGCTATGACCTTTATTCACGACCACCCGCAGCAACATACAAGATGACGTATATTTCCATCAGAATATAACTACTAAATGGCTTCTCTGTCAGCGTTTTATGAGTGTTAACATTAGCCTTACCGAAATTAGCCATACAACCAGCCGGCCTAGCATGAGCGGCTTATAGCGCGCGATATGATATGGTACGGCAAGTTGTCTTGCTTACCCCACTAAGGTGTAAGCAAGACAACTTGCCGTACCATATCATATCGCGCGTTATAAGCCGCTCATGATAGGCCCTCTTGAGTAAGTAGATTTCTATGTGTGCCACCAAGTAAGAAAATAATGTTATATCAAAAAATCTAGTGTCATGATGACGTATTTCATTGAAGTAATTCTGTAATGATTGTTGTTGTTGTTGTGGTTGTTTGGAAAACCCTGGACTGACTAAGTTAGCTTTGATAAGATTGCTTCATTTGTGCTCAATTATTACATCAGGTATTCCAACCATATGATTGGTCTGGACAGCCCCTGCAAGTCGCAAAATTACAACGGCGCGCGGCGGCAGCGGTAACGGTTTTTTGCCCTCTTGCAGCCCGATTAGCGGCTGTTACAGAGGCTTTGATTCACTTTGATGCACTACAGACCCAATCAATAATGGTCATAATATTATAATATTCTTACCAAGTTCCCCCACCGACGAGCCCGGTCCGAGCAGTGCAGTATAAAACGCGGCGCAGTCGGCGAGCTCGCTCATTTGGTCACAAATTATATAGACTAGTACAGATAGGAATCAAGCCTTATAGCGGCCGTTTGTTAGTGAATGACGGACCCCGATTAGATTTTGACAACATAGTGCTGCCAGAACTATCGACACCCTTGATTCGTTATCGATAGTTGTGCAAATCATCGACGTTTGGTACAACCCTAGTAATATACTATTTTAAATTCTGCTCAAATAAAAAACACATTTGATGAAAGAAGGCATTTATTACTTGACAATATAATTTTATCAAATACAAAGTACATAAGTATAAGTTGAGATTTATACAAGACAAAGAATGAGAGTAATGAAATTACTTACTAAATTGACTTAATAGATAAACTAAGAAATATAAATACATTATCAGCCACAAGAAAAATTAAACTGCTTGCAAATACTTTTTACGCACAAATGCTAATGCTATTTTTCCTAGTAGTATTATTTAGTATCTGCCATTTCATTATTTACTGTTAATATCACTTTCAATGCAAGACGCAATAACCTAACTCTAATAGTTAAACATTTAATGCAGTAAGTAATCAATATAGCAACTAACAGCAGTAATTTGCACCATAATTCTGATTTGATAACTTATTACCACAAGAATAGGCAGACACGGGCATCTTCGCAGCACTCCACGAACCTCGTTGAGACTCAAGTTATCTGAAAAGATTAGATTTGGTTAGTATAGATTCTACATATTGTTACTATAATCTGCCATAACATTTTATAAACAAATAAGTGATAGTTGAACTGAAAAGTTTGTAAATCAAGAAAGAGTAGTGTGTATAAAGCACATTTTGTTTGTTGTGCCGCTATGCACAAGTTATAGATAATCAATGTTTATAGTTAATAACTGTTATTAAGTAGATAAGCTTTGTACATAGACTGATGAGAGGTAGTATATATAATTAAGTAAGATCTAAGATAGTAGGTAGCAGTAACAGTTATAACATAGTCATAAGACAATCACAATAAACCATCATTCGTACTCGTACCGACAACAATCATATATTATCCCACCAGTACATTTGTTATAATTCTGTTCTATTTGTCAGAATCAAAAATATGAATTTGATGATAAGGTATTTTAAATGTTTTGACAAAGTTATTGAATTACTTACACTGTTATTTTCTCTTGACTTGGTATTAACAACTTCACGAAATTGAAACTTGTTAAATGTGACAATTGATTATTCAAATTTAATCCCAAGTCATCTACTGTGCTTTATCATTATCACCATATGATATCACTTCTAAATGTATATTGAAATAAGGTATTAGGAAGGTTTTTTTAACAAAACTAATCAATATTTAATTACACATACCTACTTACATTCATATAAAAAGAATAAACAAACATTACCTACCTTTCATTCATAACTTCTTCTTCAACATGTCAATGACAAGTACAAAATCATATGTTGTTGGCCCAAAACTGTGCCACTCTCACCGCATTATCTGCAGCCAACATGAGATCCTCATGCGTACAGGTGTCCGGGCATAAAGAGCAATCAATGAAGTGGGCCATGGTCTGTGGAGTGTAACCACACCTGCACGCGAGATCCGTGTTACTGGTGAAGCCCCACCTGGAAAGGTTGTCTTTACTTCGATCAACTTGGGTACGGAGTCTATTTAAAGATCTCCATAATGATCTGGGAAGTTCAAGGCCAGGAGGGAGCTTTTCCTGGATGAGCACATATGGGTGGTATTGGTATTGGTATTGACATTTTTCCGCATTTAGACTCATATTTGGTCCGTTATGCGTGAACATGGCTAGTCGAGCCATCCTAGCTCGAGGTGGTCAATGAGACCTCCGTCGCTCCACCTCATCAGCCCTGGAAAGATTCCGTCTAGTCCCGCTGATTTGAATGGAAGGAAGCTGTTGATTGCCCATCTTACTTTCTCTGGGTTGACAACCTTGTGGGCGGTGATCCAGTCGGTTTCAACAGGTGAAATCTCCTCTCTTTCTTCCCATGTGCGACTTTCCGTTATGCGGCATCCTGGGAAGTGAGTGGTCATTAACAGTTCTGAGGTCTCTTGATCTGTTTTAGTGTATGTTCCGTCAGGCTTTTTCAGGAAACCAAGATTATGAACTGGTTCGCTGCACAGAATGTTTTTCACTCTGTTAGCCTCGTTGTTGCTTTCAATATTGGTGCAGTAGCGTCTCCAGCATTCTCTTTTACTGAGGCGAATACGCTTCCTGTAGTCATATTGGGCTTGTTTATAGGCGTCCCAGTCATGCGCTTCTCGAGAGTTCTTTGCTTTGTTGAACAACTTTCTTACCTTCCGGCGTAATTTCTCCAGGTCAGGTACCCACCAGTGATGTTTGAACATAGCACATATGGGTGTGAAAGGGTAGAAGACTTTTCCCACAGTTTAACTTTGGTTAAAGAGGCCTCCGTGGTGCCAGGAATGACGCACTTGTAAAAACTATTGCAACTCTTTAGCCTTTGATAAATTTCATAACTTTCTGAGAAACCCAATCTTCTTTACTCCGGTTAAGTGGTGAACTGTATTTTCTTTTGTTTTGGTTAGTTTTAAGAAATACAATGTTGCCTCTTGGAATTACCTAAAACAACAAAACTAAAATTTAGGTTAATGTAATAAATAATTGATACATAAAACTACGTAAATAGATTTACTTACGTGTACCGAAGGCATCTTCGAATAATGTATCCATATTTCTGTAAAGAAATATCTGAGAAAAAGTGGAAAAACATCTAAAGAAAGAATACTAGAAAACCGAAATGAGAATGAGTAAAAAAACACAAACTAAATAAACGTCATCTTGAAATTCTTGAAAAAAGTGACAGCCTTAATTTTAGCCAATGGGGGCACCCCAACAAAATGGCGGTCTTGATTATAGCCAATGAATGGGTATCGGGGCTACCGGCCACTAAGTTTTGACCTATTCTATGGGTGATTCCAACGCCTGCATTTGGTGCTCGGCTTTCGGATGCGACGGACGTTTTTCAGTAGCGTTATTTGTATTTCGTTTTGTGCTCAATTATTTAATTATGCGGGTAGATGTTATTATTTGAGTTAAATTTAAAAGAAAATAAAGTTTTAGGATGCTGTATTACATTCTTTTTTATTAAATCAATTTCACTTCTGGTTTGTAAAAATATAATAAATTAATAATGTGGTCAGCCCTGACCGCCAGACGCACAATTACAGCGGCATCAGTATAACGATGTTTGCCCTCACGCGCCGGCCGCCCAGTTAGCGGCTGGTACGGTGGCTTTGGTAATATTAGTTTAAGGTGCATGTAGTCGTAAAACGATCATTTTTGAGGCCCTAAAACTCATAAATTAGCCTTCTGATGAATCCAGAATTAATATATATTAAATATTGATATATAAACTTCAGTCTGAGCATTTAAAAAAAACATAGTCTTTAAGATACTTTAAAAAAAAACATTGAAATGACGCTGTTTTCAACTTGAAATACGCTACTGCTTCTAAACTACAAGTGATATTTTCACGTTTCTTTCAGGAAAAGATTGCTAACTTGTTTAACTTAAAACTGAGCATTTTTCGTTTTAAAATAATACATAGTTTTGACGAAACGTGTGTTTAAGCTGTTTTGGTGCGGGTAGCGGGCGGGAAAATAGGCCACTTTTCTATGCCCAAGGTCGTTGGCGATACCACGGGCCTTAAATGGAGTGATATGGGGATCGGACTCTTCGATCAACAATAACACCTAGTTCTCGGACTGTTTGTTTTTTATTAACCGACTTCTAAATCAAAAAGGAGGAGCTAGGTTCTCTATTCGTCTGTATATATGTTTTTTTTGCGTGGGTATGTCCACCGATTACTCGAAGACGGATGGACCGATTGAAATGATTAAAATTTATTCTCTTACTACTTACGTTATTTATTTGGTGAGGAATTATTTCTCATTTTTTTTATTTGATTTTTTGAAGGCGGTTTTATTTTTTTATAAAAATAATTTATTCAAAATGTTCTTAGAAATGTCAGAAACAACACAGGTAGGTATTTATTTTCAAATATTTCAAATTTTCAAAGATATACAGGATATTTTTTTTATCAGTGCACAAATTTTTAGGGTCGACTCGGAATCGAATATGTGAACAACTTTCTCCTAGAAACATGGGTCGAAATACGACAAAAATTTTTGGACTTCCCATACTAATTCAATCACGTGATCAGTCCAATTTGTATGAAAGGTCAAAAAAAATTTGTCATATTTCGAACTATGTTTCTAGGAGAAAGTTGTTCACCTATTCGATTCCGAGTCGACCCTAAAAATTTGTGCACTGATAAAAAAAATATCCTGTATATCTTTGAAAATTTGAAATATTTGAAAATAAATACCTACCTGTGTTGTTTCTGACATTTCTAAGAACATTTTGAATAAATTATTTTTATAAAAAAATAAAACCGCCTTCAAAAAATCAAATAAAAAAAATGAGAAATAATTCCTCACCAAATAAATAACGTAAGTAGTAAGAGAATAAATTTTAATCATTTCAATCGGTCCATCCGTCTTCGAGTAATCGGTGGACATACCCACGCAAAAAAAAACATATATACAGACGAATAGAGAACCTAGCTCCTCCTTTTTGATTTAGAAGTCGGTTAATAAAAAACAAACAGTCCGAGAACTAGGTGTTATTGTTGATCGAAGAGTCCGATCCCCATATCACTCCATTTAAGGCCCGTGGTATCGCCAACGACCTTGGGCATAGAAAAGTGGCCTATTTTCCCGCCCGCTACCCGCACCAAAACAGCTTAAACACACGTTTCGTCAAAACTATGTATTATTTTAAAACGAAAAATGCTCAGTTTTAAGTTAAACAAGTTAGCAATCTTTTCCTGAAAGAAACGTGAAAATATCACTTGTAGTTTAGAAGCAGTAGCGTATTTCAAGTTGAAAACAGCGTCATTTCAATGTTTTTTTTTAAAGTATCTTAAAGACTATGTTTTTTTTAAATGCTCAGACTGAAGTTTATATATCAATATTTAATATATATTAATTCTGGATTCATCAGAAGGCTAATTTATGAGTTTTAGGGCCTCAAAAATGATCGTTTTACGACTACATGCACCTTAAACTAATATTACCAAAGCCACCGTACCAGCCGCTAACTGGGCGGCCGGCGCGTGAGGGCAAACATCGTTATACTGATGCCGCTGTAATTGTGCGTCTGGCGGTCAGGGCTGACCACATTATTAATTTATTATATTTTTACAAACCAGAAGTGAAATTGATTTAATAAAAAAGAATGTAATACAGCATCCTAAAACTTTATTTTCTTTTAAATTTAACTCAAATAATAACATCTACCCGCATAATTAAATAATTGAGCACAAAACGAAATACAAATAACGCTACTGAAAAACGTCCGTCGCATCCGAAAGCCGAGCACCAAATGAGCGAGCTCGCCGACTGCGCCGCGTTTTATACTGCACTGCTCGGACCGGGCTCGTCGGTGGGGGAACTTGGTAAGAATATTATAATATTATGACCATTATTGATTGGGTCTGTAGTGCATCAAAGTGAATCAAAGCCTCTGTAACAGCCGCTAATCGGGCTGCAAGAGGGCAAAAAACCGTTACCGCTGCCGCCGCGCGCCGTTGTAATTTTGTGACTTGCAGGGGCTGTCCAGACCAATCATATGGTTGGAATACCTGATGTAATAATTGAGCACAAATGAAGCAATCTTATCAAAGCTAACTTAGTCAGTCCAGGGTTTTCCAAACAACCACAACAACAACAACAATCATTACAGAATTACTTCAATGAAATACGTCATCATGACACTAGTTTTTTTGATATAACATTATTTTCTTACTTGGTGGCACACATAGAAATCTACTTACTCTGCCGGCCTAGCATGAGCGGCTTATAACGCGCGATATGATATGGTACGGCAAGTTGTCTTGCTTACACCTTAGTGGGGTAAGCAAGACAACTTGCCGTACCATATCATATCGCGCGCTATAAGCCGCTCATGCTAGGCCGGCTGGTTGTATGGCTAATTTCGGTAAGGCTAATAAATAACACTCATAAAACGCTGACAGAGAAGCCATTTAGTAGTTATATTCTGATGGAAATATACGTCATCTTGTATGTTGCTGCGGGTGGTCGTGAATAAAGGTCATAGCCCATTTATACCGCACCTCTCCAACACCGCTCCAACCCAACACCGCTCTAAACGAAGGCGACAGCTAGCAGTGCCTGCTGTCCACGCGTCGACTGCTATTCCCTCTATAGGAGCCTCTATTACCTCTTTACTACCTCTATTATCACGACCGATTTCCTGAGTCAACGTCATAATATGCCCAAATCGTATATGATTAACTTTTTTGTTATAACAAAACATTATCGGTAATGAATTGTGAGATTTGTAAACTCATTCTGTAAAAAATAAACCTAGGTAAGTATTGTTTTTAAATTAAAGTCTTAAATACCCTGTTTCTTTTAAGGCATCTTCTTTATAAATACCTATCTTTTTCTTAAGTAATTTTTAAGGCAAACATCGAGGGACCGCCAATATCTTCGGGAAAGTAAAACAAACGAACGAGATCCTCGATGTAATTTTAATAACACTGTTTCTTCAACTGAAAAAATAAGAGAGATAGACGCACAAGTAATGACGTTGTTCTTGTTTGGTTTATGTTTTTTTTTTTATGTTTTTACTTAAAACAGTTGATGAAGCCTCCTTTTATGCACAAATAAGCCTATTCTAGGAGACTCCGCTCTCTCTGATAATTTATTACAATTGGTTTTTAATTAATTGATAAATAATTAACAAAAACGTATGTTTGTATATTATTAGAATATCATATTTCATGAGGGTTCATTCATACAAATCCTTATGAAAACTGAGCTTAATAAAGTGATGTGAATTGACGTTTTCTTTATTTATATGTTAATCAAGCATAATACAAAAGTTCCCTCTGCTATTGCAAAGAAGTTCGGTAGGTAGTATATAAGTTAACACTCCGAACTGATAAAATTTCATAGTAGCGTCATATGCATATTGAAACGACCCTTATTTGGTGACCTCCGTGGCCGAGTGGTGTGCGCACCGATTTCCAAGGTGCCGCTATTTCTAGAGGTTACGGGTTCGATTCAAAGATATACAGGATATTTTTTTTATCAGTGCACAAATTTTTAGGATCGACTCAGAATCGGTTTAAGTGACCAACTCTCTCCTAGAAACATAGTTCGAAATATGACAAATTTTTTTTGACCTTTCATACAAATTGGACTGATCACGTGATTGAATTAGTATGGGAAGTCCAAAAATTTTTGTCGTATTTCGACCCATGTTTCTAGGAGAAAGTTGTTCACCTATTCGATTCCGAGTCGACCCTAAAAATGTGTGCACTGATAAAAAAATTATCCTGTATATAGAGCATCAATCTTCCTTATTAGATAAGGACAGTGCTACCTACGTGTGACGTCACACGTAGGTAGCGCCAAACTTCCGCCATTTAATGGTGCGTTCAGACGCTCGCGTCACACTCGCGTTCAAAGCAACATTCAACGAGCACGAGCTTACAAGCACAGGGGCTGCCTGCCGGGCTGCGTGCCGAGCTGCATGCCGGGCTGCACGCCACGCTGCGTGGCACGCGTCTGAACGCAGCAAAACGGTGCGTTTACATGTTGGGCGAGCCTAGGCGAGCTATAACGAGCGGCTAGCATGTAAACGGCTGTTTGTAGTGGCTCGCCTTGGCTCGGCCTTTGTTGAAGTCTCATGGCTCGTGTACGTTTGCCGAGCCAAGGCCAACATGTAATCGCACCATATAAATTCGTTTTAGAAAGAGATAGCTGGAGTCACGGTTGGTCACAATTCAGCAGCTCATTACTTGCTTGCCAACAGATTGATTGTAGTAGGTAATGTTCGAAGTAAATGATATACCTACGAGTACTTATAATAATAATAATCAGCAATTACGACACTTTGAAAGTAACGGAATTTTAAATAATTTTATACAAAATTTATTAATTATCATTTTCTTTTTCTGTCTCCTAGCTATAAGTTTCTGTTTGAACAGCTGCAAAACATTAAACTTTATTCTATAAGTTTGCAGATTTTTTCTCAATCATATACATACATTTTTAGCATCAGCAGAAAGTTCCAATGTGATTCAGAATCTAATTTAAATATTGTTGGACGTCTCGTGTTTCAAAGTTACTTTGTAGTTGGAATTTGGAATTCTAACGCTTGTCAAAAAAACTTTGTAGAAAATGACAACAGATGTCATGCTTCCACATTGTAATTTCACAAGGAATTACTCAGTGGAACTGCCGAGCAGAGAGGACTGGTCAGACAACCTTATTACCTGTAAGGCTGGCTTTGATCTGGTATACAGACGGCTCCAAAATGGGTGAAAATGTAAGATGTGGGGTATTTGGCGTCACTCCGAAATTCAGCAAGAGCATGAATCTAGGAAAATACGCCACTATATTCCAGGCGGAGGTATACGCCATTATAGAATGCGCGGAAGCCAACCGTCAACGAAACTACACAAATCAATCAATTCTGATTTTCTCAGATAGCCAGGCAGCTCTTAATGCCTTAAACTCGAATGTCATTAATTCGAAACTGTTAAAAGACTCCGTAAACAAACTGAATGATTTGGGCCAAAGGAATAAAGTTATTCTAAAATGGGTACCAGGTCATTCGGGAATCATTGGCAACGAAAAAGCCGATGAACTTGCAAGGACTGGAGCTCAAGGCCATCAGATAGGACCAGAACCTTTCTGTGGTATCTCAAAGAACCAGGCCATGCAATGCAACTTCTCAAGGGTAACCTATTTGGCGAATCAAAAAAGCACTGGCTGACACAACCAGGACTGCTACACGCCAAATCCCTTATAGAAGGCTACTCGCAAAGCCGAACTGCTGAAATCCTGGAGCTTAGCAGGACAAACATCTGTACGATGGTCCGCGCCTTAACCGGCCACTGCAAACTAAACAGGCACCAATTTCACATGAACTTGAGTGACACTGATGTTTGCCGCTAGTGTAAACAGGAGAGGGAAACGCCGAGGCACCTTCTGTGTGACTGCGGGCTCCTTATCCACAAGCGCAGTATCCATCTGGGTCGACACATTATGCGCCCGGAGGAGATTAAAACTCTGAAAGCTAGGAGTATTCTAGACTTCGTGGAAGCCTCCAGGCTAAAAGAGTTACTTTAACCAGGTGGCAAGTCACAATAGATAGATCTTTTAGGTCGCAGTAACTACATCTCCTACCGGGAGATGCATAGCCCCTTACATTCAAAAATAATAAGAGGTACTCAAAACTCTCCGTACTCTAGATGCGAACAAAGCTATAGTGGTCCCGATGGTAACCCAGCAATTGTTCTGCGCAATTGTGCACCTGAACTGAGTCTGTGTTATCTCACCTGTACCGCCTCTAACTTGAGACTGGACTAGTACCCCAATCGTGGTAACTTGCAAAACGTGGAAGCTTGCCTGTGCCCAAAATGGGCAGCTGTGCCGACCCTTCCAAATACAGGCCAATTTTAGTCACAACCGTACTCTGTGGGCCGTGTCTCTTGGGCCGTCTCCTCGAAGACAACGACCTCCTCAAAGACCGCAAATTTTGGTTTTCGCCGTGGTCGGTCGACTGGAGATCTTGTGTATGCCACCCATCTTTGGAGTGAAGCGATGGAGAAACATGGCGTATCCCTTGCCGTATCGCTCGACATATCCAAAGCCTTTGGTAAGGTCTGGCAGCCTTATAAGTAAGCTTCCCTCATACGGTATCACTGATAGCCTTTGCACTTGGATTGCTGACTTCCTCCAAAATCGCCTAATCCAAGTTGTGGTGGACGGTCAATCATCCGACCCAAAAGCCATTGATGAAGGTGTTCCGCAAGGATCTGTCTTGTCTGCGACACTGTTCCTTCTGCATATTAATGACCTGCTGGTGAACAATACTATCGGGTATGCAGATGACACCACCATACATAACTAGCCGATATATCTCAATTGCAAAGGCTACCAATGTTCATTTTATTATCAAATATGTGGTTTGGTTAATATTAACTGGTTTTATTATTAGTGAAAGTTATCAGTGCTAGCTATTGCTACTATGCTTCCTCTAAAATACGTATTAAGGTTTATAATTGACTAAATATTATGCTTAGTTAGTCATGTTTTATCTGAAACTGGAATGTTATCACGTCCGATTTCTTATCACATAAAACCCGGTTAAACCCGGTTCCCATTCCTTAGAACCGGTTCTAGCCGAACTTCCAAATACCCGGGTTATCCCGGGTTTTCGAGAACCGGGAAAACCCGGTTGCATGCCCTAGTGCTTGGCATTCGGATGCGACGGACGTTTTTCAGTAGCGTTATTAGTATTTCGTTTTGTGCTCAATTATTTAATTATGCGGGTAGATGTTATTATTTGAGTTAAATTTATAAGAAAATAAAGTTTTAGGATGCTGTATTACATTCTTTTTTTTAAATCAATTTCACTTCTGGTTTGTAAAAATATAATAAATTAATAATGTGGTCAGCCCTGACCGCCAGACGCACAATTACAGCGGCAGCAGTATAACGATGTTTGCCCTCACGCGCCGGCCGCCCAGTTAGCGGCTGGTACCGGTGGCTTTGGTAATATTAGTTTAAATGGAGTGATATGGGGATTGGACTCTTCGATCAACAATAACACCTACCTAGTTCTCGGACTGTTTGTTTTTTATTAACCGACTTCTAAATCAAAAAGGAGGAGGTTCTCTATTCGTCTGTATATATGTTTTTTTTTTGCGTAGGTATGTCCACACCGATTTCTCGATGGACCGATTGAAATGATTAAAATTTATTCTCTTACTACTTACGTTATTTATTTGGTGAGGAATTATTTCTGACTTTTTTATTTGATTTTTTGAAGGCGGTTTTATTTTTTTATAAAAATAATTTATTCAAAATGTTCTTAGAAATGTCAGAAACAACACAGGTAGGTATTTATTTTCAAATATTTCAAATTTTCAAAGATATACTATATAGAGCATCAATCTTCCTTATTAGACAAGGACAGTGCTACCTACGTGTGACGTCACACGTAGGTAGCGCCAAACTTCCGCCATTTAATGGTGCGTTCAGACGCTCGCGTCACACTCGCGTTCAAAGCAACATTCAACGAGCACGAGCTTACAAGCACAGGGGCTGCCTGCCGGGCTGCGTGCCGGGCTGCATGCCGGGCTGCACGCCACGCTGGGTGGCACGCGTCTGAACGCAGCATAACGGTGCGGTTACATGTTGGGCGAGCCTAGGCGAGCTATAACGAGCGGCTAGCATGTAAACGGCTGTTTGAAGTGGCTCGCCTTGGCTCGGCCTTTGTTGAAAGCTCGTGGCTCGTGTACGTTTGCCGAGCCAAGGCCAACATGTAATCGCACCATATAAATTCGTTTTAGAAAGAGATAGCTGGAGTCACGGTTGGTCACAATTCAGCAGCTCATTACTTGCTTGCCAACAGATTGATTGTAGTAGGTAATGTTCGAAGTAAATTATATACCTACGAGTACTTATAATAATAATCAGCAATTACGACACTTTGAAAGTAACGGAATTTTAAATAATTTTATACAAAATTTATTAATTATCATTTTCTTTTTCTGTCTCCTAGCTATAAGTTTCTGTTTGAACAGCTGAAAAACATTACACTTTATTCTATAAGTTTGCAGATTTTTTCTCAATCATATACATACATTTTTAAGCATCAGCAGAAAGTTCCAATGTGATTCAGAATCTAATTTAAATATTGTTGGACGTCTCGTGTTTCAAAGTTACTCTGTAGTTGGAATTTGGAATTCTAACGCTTGTCAAAAAAACTTTGTAGAAAATGTGACTTGATTAATTTTTCAACAGGTGTTTTGTCACTATCTCAACAGTCTGTTTTCAGAAATAAGTAGTTAAATTTTTATCCTATTCAATTATTCATAGCGTAGGTACTTAGTATAATGGAGTTGTTCTCCGGTTTCAGCCGAGGATTAAAAAGCGACCAAGTCTAGAACAGGTAAAAAGCGAATAAGAAATCTAAAACACTGACTTTGACGAAGGGAATATGCAAAAGCTCCACAGAAAGCTACGAGGTGGCTACGAGTAAAACTTTCGTCTGTAATTTTTACATTGCTTTCGCCATATGAAATTGTGAAAAAGCAATTCATTTTATTACGCTGATACAAAGTAACTTGTTAAATAATTCCCTAAAAGTTCTGCTCCGTCACTTAAACACGTCAAGTCATGCTATTCAGTACATTAGGTACCGTATAATATGTAGGTACTAGAAACGAAACCCGCATCTTGAAAAAGCCAAGCGGCAGATCATACCAGGCGGGCACGGGCCACCCAAAGCTAAGCGGTGCCGAGCCGCCCTGGTACACTTTTTGAGTTTCATCAGACAAATCATAACAGGTGGGCACGTAAAGGTGGGTGGCCGAGCCGCCCTAACAGGTGGGCATGCAAAGGTGGGCGGCTGAGCCGACTGCTCCGTCCGGCAAAGCCGCCCTGCTTCTTCCGGCAAAGCGACCGTCCTACAGTATCAACCAAACAGTGATTATTATGAGTTTTAGATTTGTTGACATTTTTAATTTCGTTCGACAAATGAAAAATAAAACTAATAATAAAATAAAGCTAAATCAAGGCGGGCGCGCAAAGCTGAGCGAGGTGGCCCGAGCCGCCCTGCCTCGTCCTACGAAGCGATCGATCGCCCTAGTTGGTTTAACCAGACAATGATTATTTATTATTAGATTACGAGCTAAAGATGTTGTTGACAACAATTTATTAGAAAGCATTTTGAATTTATTCCAACTTCGCTGCCCCTGGCAGCCTGCCGCCCTGAACCATGCCCCCCCTGGCCCTTAGGTATATACGCCTGTGGTAAGATCAATCACATGTTTTAAATGTTGACATATTTATATAACAAGGCCTTAATACTCAATTAATTTCGTTTGATCGCTTGCCGTAACTTAATAGAGTAATAACTCGCCAAAGTTGTTCAGAAAATAAGAGGCAGTGGCCTGGAAAGGATCTGAAGGTTACAACCTAAGCTCTGTGGGGCGGGCGGCACACAATTTTCAGCCACTCATAAATCTGACCAAGTGCCGCAAATAATATTGGCACGACGATCTATGGTGTTTGTTAGTTTGCACAGTAGGAGTGGTTCGAAAAATATGTCATTTATAATGTATTATTGACGAATTTAGGTTAAAGTTCTTTTTTTATTATTCTGTGATATGACAAAAAGAGAAAAAACAGTTGACCTACGGCCGATTTCTGAAACTCAAATAAAATCTAAAATTAGCTGACAGATTGTCACAATAAATGCTCAAATTAAAAGCACCTTGTGTTTCTGAAACTTAATTAGGTAAGTGGCTACTAATTTAGTGTTCTTGGTTTTGCCAGCCTGATTAAAATCAATCGAATTCAAGTGAATGAATGAATGACTATTCATCAAGCATTACTTTCTATCTATAGCCACCTATAATAGTGATCAGTGGCCACCAGTGGCCACAGTCTAATGTTGTCTTTTCTGTCCGTATTTTTGACAAAATATCTGACAGTCATGACAGTGCAACTTTTTTACCAGCCCTGGCTTCTAAGGCCATCAGCTGAGTCTTGAAAAATAAATAATATAAATATTCATAATTAAACGGAAGATTTAACTCAACTCACTGCAATAAAAAAATATTGGGCATTTTTTAGGGTTCCGTAGCCGAATGGCAAAAAATGGAACCCTTATAGATTCGTCATGTCTGTCTGTCTGTCCGTCCGTCCGTCCGTATGTCACAGCCACTTTATTCCAAAACTATAAAAACTACACAGTTCCGTAAACCGCTTTACGACTTTAATACAAAAATAAAAAATAAAAACAAATTAAGGGGGCTCCCCATCCCCATACATGGAACTGAAACTAAAAAAATTTTTTTTAATCAAACATTCGTGTGGGGTGTCTATAGTTAGGTACTTATTTGAAAATACCATAGAGGTTTCTCAAATATTTTTTTCTCAAACTCAATATTTTGAAAGATAGAGCCTTCCAAAGTGGTAAAATGTGTGTCCCCCCCTCTAACTTTTGAAATAAAAGAGAGAAAAATCTATAAAAAATATATGCTGTAGATCTTAATAAAAACTTTCAACGAAAATTGGTTTGAACGATATATAGTAAGTAATTTTTGAGATATAACACATTTTCAAAAACCCCAAATGTAACTTTGTCATTCATACCAACACTATGAAAAACAAAGTTATATTTTGCTTACGAAAAATTATGGTGGAATTTTGGCAAGGTATAGGCAATCGGTACGTTAAGTGTGTACGGAACCCTTCATGGGCGAGTCAAACTCGCACTTGGCCGATTTTTAGATTTTTAGTACGGCCTAACGTGCCTTCCGAAGCACGGCAAAGCTCTAGATACAATGTTTTTGGTCACTGACACCGGAACCATTGCGAATGTTTCGAAAAGAAACGCACGGCGAGCGAAATATTATGAAATAACACTTTATATATATGTATATATATCTATGAGACTTCTACTTTTGTAAAACTCAATATGCATTTATTTGTGCAACGACGAGATTAATGCTTATTCAATGTTAAGCTATCTGCTCAAAAATTTCTTATACAATGTGTGTTAAAATTTATAATCACCTACCTGAAACCTTGAAAGAATTGCCTATAAATTTATTTAAACGTGCTTTATATAGCTGGCTAATTGATAAATGTTTTTATAATTTGACCGAATATTTTCAATTTAAATAACAATAATTTGACATTAACATTAAAATAAATCTTGATAATATCTGACATGCCAACACTTATAACTTGTTTTAGCACAATATTGATTATTATATTATAACACTTTTGACATGTGTACGATGCACGTACATGCGGTTTATTTTGTTAGTAGATAAAATTATAACTGACGCGGCGTAGCATTGACCGCATTTCGACTACCGGGCTGACGGTGCACTTTAAGACAAAATGTATTCTTATTGATTAGTGTTCGATTAGATTCCTTGACAACAACTCATGCGTTTCTTTTCTTAGCACTCATCTGCATTCTGCATATCAACCTGCATCTGATACCTTGCATCACTGCATTACATTTATTACATTTTGCATCAAACATTTTTTAGTCCTTCGCGACAGAACATTTTTGGTCCTTCGATAAAGGACTTTAGATTCAATTTTTTCGCGTTAGTTTACTATTTCGAGAAAGAGTTGTTTCGAAGTCCTGGGTATCAACCAGTGACATCGCGAGTGAACCTGACCGCGTCCGCGCATCGGCGTTGCATCCTGTTGAACCTGCGTCGACGTGAGTCCAGCGATCCAGAGCTGCACATTCAGGAAGGAAGAGGTCCAGTAGTTCAAGTAAGATCTTTCCATATTTTTCTTGCATTGCAATGGAGGCCTTAATTGAGCGTCAGAAGCATATCTTTGAGGAGATCAAGAGAATCCATGCTAATTTTAAGAAGGATTCGGCCAGTCGTAAGTCTAGAGAATATATTGAAAAGAGATTGAAGGCTTTAGATAACTTATGGGCGGAGTGTCAGCAAAACGACGGAGAACTGATGAAGGCGGAGCAGAAAACTCATCAGTATTATGTTGAAGGCATCATCGGTGTAATCCAGAAATGGTATGAAGGTACACGCTTTGACTTATTATCGTGGAAAGCGGAGCAGAAGGAGGTTCCAGTTGTGGTGGAGGAACCGAAACCACCAACCAGTTCCGGGCTTCTTGAGCAGTTACAGCAAACCAGGTTTGACAGCACACAGTTTGTAAGTCATGACGGGAAAGCTGAAGCTTTGCAGCAAAAGAGCGATTTGCAGCGTGCCTATTTTAGAGCATTTAGCAGGTTAGTGGACTCGATTAGAGTGGATGAAATAACAGAAAAGTGGGAAATTGATGACAAATTGAAGTGCCTAGAGTCTCGCTGGAAGCCGATAGATAATTTACATTTGCACATCGATGGTATTTTGCTTGGAATGGATGCTGAATACTATAGAACTTTTAATGAAATTGAAACAAAATATGAGCATGTGAAACGGCAATTAAATATTAAATTAAATGCGTCAGTATGTCAACAACAATCGGTGCCAAAATATGAAATTCCTTTGTTTGGCGGCAATTATACCGTGTGGCCTACATTCATGGATTTGTATTCGGAAGCTATACATAATAATCCAGCTCTTACAAAAACACAAAAGATGCAACATTTAAAGGGAAGGTTGCGGGGCGAGGCGGAAAAGCTCGTCCAACATTTGCATGTTGCACCAGAGAATTATGATACGTGTTGGGATTTATTATGTCATAGGTATAATAATAAGCAACTTTTATTCACTAAGAACTTTCAAATATTTATGCGACAACCTAATGTGCAAAATCAAACATCTTACGAATTAAAACGGTTATATGACACATCTATGGAGACTATTCACGCTATACATAATTTGAACGTAGACACATCGACGTGGGATCCGATGTTGGTACATATATTATGTGAAAAGCTCGATTCCGAAACCTATTCAGATTATATGCAATCTAGATCCAATACACGTGAGTTGCCTAAGTTCGACCAGTTTATGCAATTCGTGGAAAGTAAATTTATTGCATTAGAGCCATTGCAACGAAAAAGGCCTGAAAACGGTGTTAGTTCATCTCAAAAACCAATGAAACTACAATTTAATGCATCTCGTTCTTATGATAGAAATTACAACTCAAAAGCTCGACATGCTATCAGAGAACCAGGTCATGGGCGTCACCCTGCATGCAACTTTAGTTTAGGAAAAATTACGTGTCCATTATGCAAAAATGATCACGCACTGTTTAAGTGTGCCAAGTTTATTGAAATGACAAATAAAGAAAAATTGCACGTTTTAACTAAACACAACATATGCAAAAATTGTTTGTACGTGCATAACAAAGGTTTTTGTGGGTCAGACAAAAGGTGCAAAGAATGCAATTTGCCGCATAATACTTTGTTACATAGCGCTCTTAGCAACGTAGAACGGCCACCTATGACATCATCGGCAGCGCCGAAGTTGCCCTACGACAAACCAATGCAAAACAATTACGTCTCGAATACTGATGACGAAATACTATTACCGACTACATTAGTTCAGGTGGCAACGGTTAGAGGAGAATATGTGACGTTGCGTGCCCTAGTCGATCAAGGGTCACAAATTACTCTGATTACGGAGAATGCAGCCCAAAGATTAGGTTTACAGAGAGAAAAATTTGATGCAAGCGTATCAGGTGTTGGTACTTTGTCAAATAAAAGTAAAGGTAAAGTACACTTGAGTTGCAAATCAGTCTGCACCGACTATCAATTTGAAACCGATGCATTAATTATGACACGCGTCGTTAGTAATTTACCGAATGCGTCATTTGCAGTTAGCGACACGGAGTACTTTAAAAACATTACATTAGCCGATCCCGAGTATAACGTTTCGAGGCCCATAGATATTCTTTTTGATGCACACGTGTTTTCGGAAATATTGTTGTGTGGTCTGATTAAAGGACATCCAAACCAACGAATAGTGCAGCAGACACAATTAGGTTGGATCATGTCGGGCCACGTCAAAACATTTAACTGTCACGTGATCACGAATAATAGCGATGATTTTGCAAGATACTGGGAGGTAGAGGATATTCAGGATAAGCCTGGCTCCATGACGTCACAGGAACAATACTGCGAGGAATATTACATTGCAACAACGACACGGTTACCAGATGGACGATATGAGGTTCGATACCCCATGAAGTCAGGGTTCGAGAGCCAACTGGGTAAATCAAAACATCTTGCGTCAGCACAGTTTAAACAACTGGAAGGAAAATTAAATAAAAATACCCAGTTTTCAGACAGTTACAAAAAAATAATGACAGAATATTTGGAAATGGGTCACATGAAACCGAGCCCCATAGATCGTGAACCGATTTGTTATTTGCCCCATCATGGTGTTTTGAAACAGGATTCAGTGACTACGAAGTTAAGAGTAGTTTTTAATGCATCACAAAAAAACTGGATCGGGTTTCAGTCTTAACGACCTCATGGAGTGTGGACCAAAACTACACCAGGATCTGTTGACATTGTTAATACGATGGAGATTACACAAATACGTTTTTACCGCTGATTGTGAGAAGATGTATAGAATGATCAAGGTCAGCGAGGAAGATCAACAATTGCAAAAAATTCTTTGGAGGGACAATAGAGAACAACAAATACAGCAATATCATTTATGTACCGTAACGTTTGGCGTAAGGGCAGCCCCGTTCCTGGCCTTACGAACACTGAAACAGTTAGCGCTAGACGATCAGGACAAGTACCCCCTAGCCAGTGACGTCATAAACCACGCTATGTACGTTGATGATGTACTATGTGGTAGTAATAGTTTAGAAATCGCCAAAGCAATGCAGCAACAGCTTATTGACATGCTCCGGGGTGCAGGGTTGACATTACGAAAGTGGACGAGTAATAATCCAGAGTTATTACATAACATCAGTGACAATGAGTTGAGCCAGACAACGTTACACTTTAAAAGCGAAGGCACAACAAAAGCGCTGGGGTTGCAATGGAATCCACAAACAGATTACTTTGCGTTTTCGAATAAAATCAACATAAACTGCACTAAATTGACAAAACGCGTGCTGCTCTCGGAAATTTCAAAAATTTTCGATCCGCTTGGGTGGCTCACTCCCGTAACACTTAGAGCGAAATTATTATTCCAACCATGCTGGCTGTCAGAGTGCGATTGGGATGACGCGGTGTCGGAAGATATACAGACCAAATGGCGACAATTTTGCAAAGACATTGATGACATTCGACAGGTGGAAGTACCGCGACACTTGGGAGATACTTCAAGACCTGTGCAATTACATGGTATGTACGATGCACGTACATGCGGTTTATTTTGTTAGTAGATAATTATTATTTATTGGAGTTTTGTCACCCTCGATGCAACAAAATCACTCTGGCTTTACTCTTACTTCAGTGAGTAACAACCAATCACTTTATTTTGATAAGGTCGGAGAACTGCAAGAGATCAAAGAAGAATGGAAATTAATATTTTACTATAATATGACAAATTATTGGCATAACATCGTAGTACTGGATCAATACGTAACGCATATCAAAGACTTTCAGAGAGAAAATTGGGTCATGCAATTCCAAGTGTTACTAAACCAATTAGATCAGAACATGAAAGAGTTACATTATTATAACAGCTTATTAACTTCTCAACATTTGATGCAGAGCAGAGTAAAAAGGGGGCTGGTAAATGGAGTCGGGTACTTAGCCAATACCTTATTTGGGGTACTCGACGAAAGATTCGCTGCAAAATATGAGACCGACATAACAACTGTTCAACAAAATGAAAACCACTTATTAACATTAATCAAGAACCAGACAAGCATTTTAGAAGCTGAACGTAACATTGTACAGAGAAACGAGCAAACCATGATAAAACACCTAGATATGATACGTAAACACCTTGCAACACTTGACAGAGAATATTTAGCTAAAAAATCAAAAGATGAAACCTCATTTTACGTTTTGACATCTATTATGGCCGCCGAAAGCATACTGACAAACCTTAAATTCATGCAACAAACCTTAATAAACACACTGACTAACCTGTATCAAGGTCACATCGATGTGCATTTAATATCGCCTGGTCAATTACAACAAGAACTAGATAAAATAGCTCGACATTTAGCTCACAACTTAGCGCTACCTGAGACTCATGACAACATAAAAGACGTTTATAAACTTCTTAGAGTTCATAGCCGCATCACACAAAATTATTTAATAATGGAAGTCAAGGTACCGTTGTTGAATGACGAGCCTTATGAACTAATTAAATTAATTAACATCCCACAACGCATTAGCCGGACTAAGGTTCTAAATATTATTCCTGCAACAAACCTTATCGCTATAAATATACACCGAGACACTTTTGTGCCACTAGATCAAACCGATATTTATGAATGTCAAACAATTAGTCAACAGAATATGATGTGCAAGTTCAATCACCCAGTATATGACATAACTCGACAGAAGTCTATTTGCGATACACAATTAATTAATTACCGTGATAAACACGGATCATTTTGCCGCGCAGAAAGTACGCTATGCAGCGATAACTGGGTCAAGTTACATCAATTAAACACCTGGTTTTATTATTGTTGCGGCGAGTGCATTGTACGCATCATATGTCCAACGGCCTTGACGTCACAGACGCTACGTCACATGGGACTGATAACGTTAGAGAAAGGGTGTGTACTGAAAGGAAACACCTTTATGTTATATGCAAATATGCAATATAGCGATAAAATTACAATTGAAACACCAAGCCTGATAATTCCAGAACTTTCTTATGTTTATTATGACAGGCTAATGTGTTCATAGTTAAGTTTAGATTATACCTTATTTTATTTTCTAACGGTGAAAAACTTTTACTGTAGGGAAATGTAAACATAACAACCTTCCTTACATTTAATGAACATAATGTGTTGCAATAGGCTATTAACTGGTTTTTATTTAAATTATCCCTGTTCCCAATTAAAATTATCAAGTTTGTGTTTTCACTTAAGGATTTTTTAACAACTATTTTCATGATCTCGTTTATACTGGAACCAGGCATGCAATAATTAATAACATTTTCCTTTGAATCTTTCTGTAAAAATTGGCCTAAATTCTTCCCAATCTCATCACTGAACATAATTGTTTTGGTGTCAGTAGTTTTAGTGGGGGATTTACTTTTATTATTTAATAATAAACTATCACAAATGTTAGAGACTTCAGGTTTGGTTGGTAAATAGACCTCCTGAGCCGCTTGGCCTAATGACTCCTTTTGACAGAAGTCATTGCATACTGTGTTACAACTGCATCTGCATTTTTTCCCAAATGATTCGAACCGGTCTGAATTAAAATTACAAAAGACTCCATCATCAGATCAGCTCGATGGTAGCAAATTATTGTATTGTCATCGGATTCATATAGACTTGCAAAGTTTCAAACCAATACGACAATTAGAAGTAGGTTAAAATTGAATTCCAAGATTTTCTTACATTGTGACTTAGTTACAAGTGAAGCTAATAAAAGTGTGGTAAAAAGGAAGAAAGTATTCGAAAAAATCGACCCGTCCCACAACCGTCTCACACGGAGCGATTTATATATTACATGTATTTCAAATATATTTATTGATATTTGTATATTTTAGTGTGTATATTATATAGTTTGTATTATTGTGTTTTGTACCGCATTCGTTGTTCTCTGTTTCCCAAAGGTTGACCGGCAGAGAATACTTTTAGTATTAAGTCCGCCTTGTATATTTTACTGTATGTATTTTGTACAGAAGTTAAATAAAATAAAAAGTATAAAAAAACTCAAAAAGCTAGTTTCTTCGTTAGGAAAAATTGTTATAGAAAAAAAACTACTATGGACTTAGATAAATTGGCGTCATTGTAAGAAAATATTTATTATTATTATATTATTTATTATTTACATTACTTTAAGTACCATTAGGTATAACTCTTTGACTATTATCTAATTGAATTTCGAGATGAAGGATTTTGACTTGTTTGTTTTTGTAATAACTTATTGAATTTAGCTATAATTGAATGTTATGTTGTTATGTTATATAACTAGCGGCCGCCCGCGGTTTCACCCGCGTGGTTCCCGTTCCCGTGGGAATATCGGGATAAAAAGTACATATAAACCTTCCTCTTGAATCACTCTATCTATTAAAAAAAACGCATCAAAATCCGTTGCGTAGTTTCAAAGATTTAAGCATACAAAGGGACACAGGGACAGAGAAAGCGACTTTGTTTTATACTATGTAGTGATAGTGATGTTATGAATTCTGTAAACTTTGCATGCTGGAAACGGCTAATTGTGAGGTGTGATTTTTTTTATGATATCTTTGTTAACCACAATGAAGGCAAATAAATTTCTTACTCTTATTCTTATTCTATAAATCATAATTGATGGGAACATTTAACTCAATTCACTGTAATGAAGTAAATACATGGTAAATTGATTTGATTCTCAGTTAAATGGCCGAATTTCTCCAATTAGTTAATTTTTCAAGCGTTGAAAGTTTGTAAATTATGTGTTTATGCTTTCGGAAACCCAAATCTAAAGATAATTTGATATTTGTATGGGCACTGACAGGCTGTTAACAGACTGTTGACAGTCTGTAACATTTTTCTTTCAGAACCCCAAACTACAAATTAATTGGAGATTACGTAATTTTAATTTTAATTTGCGTTTCAGAAACCGGCCGTTAGTGGTGTACACTCTGAGACCACTAACACCTAAAATTATTCAAAACATATAGGTACCGTTTTGAATCATTACTTGTTTCGTTCTTCATATAATATTTTCAAAAAGAAATGGGTAACCTTTTTTGTTTTTGCTGAACACTACACTAACGTACCTGAGGTACAGTCGCCTGCACGTCAGGTTACTACAAACTGTCAAATTTCTTTAAATAAAATTCAACCTTATGTCTAACAGATAGAGTTCAGTTTCAATTAATAAATTTTGACATTTTGTAGTAACCCGACGTGCTGGCGACCGTACCTAATACTTAATTTCATACGAGTACTTGCCCAAAGTTATCGTTCACTTATGTGTTAAATGAAGGAGAAAAATAACTTTTAGTATTCTGATACTAAAAGTTATTTTTCTCCTTCATTTGGCACATAAGTGAAAGACTACGTGAAGAATAATATACCTATTGAAATATAATACCTAGTTTCTACTTAGTTTTTTAGGGTTCCGTAGTCAACAAGGAACCCTTAATAGTTTCGCCATGTCCGTCTGTCTGTCCCCAGTCTAGCTCCATAAGTGAAAGACAACGTGAAGAATAATATACCTATTGAAATATAATACCTAGTTTCTACTTCGTTTTTTAGGGTTCCGTAGTCAACAAGGAACCCTTATAGTTTCGCCATGTCCGTCTGTCCGTCTGTCTGTCCCCAGTCTTGCTGTAATTTGGCATGAATATACATATTTATCACGCCAAGAAAGTGGTAAAGTAAAATTTTGAAAAAAAAATTCTTAGGTGAATGTGAAGTGGGTATGTAATTTTTTTTTCTTGTCTACCCCATAGTGTGGGTTGTCGTTGGTAAAAACTGTTTTTTGATTAAGGCATCCGTTTGTGAATTATTAAGCTTTAAAGGGCAAAAATTTGTTAGTCATGTGTCCTCCGCCCCCCCCCCCCCCCCTGCCAGCCAAATGGTTGATTTTGGATACGTGAAAAAATTCACGATAGTAGTACATATGACGAAGTTAAAAGGAAAACTATCACAGCTAAGTAGGCTTTACAAGTTTTTGAGATATAACACATTTTCGAAAACCGGAAATATAACTTTGTCATTCATACGAATACTATGAAAAACAAAGTTATTTTTTTTCTGGCAAAAAATTACAGTGGTATTTTTACTAGGTATACGTAATCGGTACGTTAAGTGGGTACGGAACCCTTCATAAGCGAGTCCGACACGCACTTGGCCGATTTTTACTGAATGTTATAGTTGAAATGTTGATATACCTAATCATTATTAGTATTTTTTTTTAAATAATAGGTACTGTTCAAAATAATTCTTAGCATTTTATTTATTCTGTTTATAATTAATCTCTAATTACTGAAACTGGAATGTCAACATTAAAAATAAGTGAAAGTCGTTGAAAATCTCCCTTTTTTATGATGGACACTGTTCAGTACACCCCTGCCTATACCGCGGAGCCGGCATGGCGCAGTGGAAGATTTATCATGAGTAGACTCCGGACAAGAAACTAGGTTTCAGCTGGGATGTAACTGAACAATTGGACTGCGATACACAGCGGAGAGAATTTTAAGTAAGGTGAGGTTACATACGGGTCTGTGGGTCGACCGTCTCCAAGGCAGAAGTGGTGTAAGGGGGCGCGCGCGCCCCTGGGGTCCTTTCTTCGTCTTCTGCAGACCTTACCAACTCGTCACCTTACGCACAACACAAATAACACACAGGGTCCCAAGACACTGGGCAACAATACACCACGACACACGCGGGGGAGCTTTTTTTATTACGATATATTGTCCCGACAACAAGCGCGTGTGGTAGAAAAGGTTATCTTTCAAAGCATCCGCGACCGGCCATTCCAGAGATGGCATCAAAACCTTGGTCGTACAAAACGGGATCACATAGATAATTTAAGATTTTATTCAAACTCGATATGCCAGGCACATTCAACGCGAGCGATTTTTAACAAATTCAGCAAAATTATTCCGACATTTTTCCACGAGAATTTCAATCAAGTTTCACTGTCAACTTCAAGTGACAGCCAAATGTCAATTTGACGTGACATTAGAGACGCGTTCAGAAACGTCGATCTTTTCCGAACATCCCCCCGCCCCGGACCGTTAAGAACGGTACGTCAATCTACGGGTAATCGGGAGAGCCCACTAACTGCTCTCTTCAAAACCGAATCTCGAACCAAAACCTCAGCAAAACGAGGAACTCCGTCAGTTCCGGGGTAGAGTTTAACAATGCGCCCCCTTCGCCAACATAGGGGCGGCAGGTTAGCATCCTTAATCAACACGAGGTCGCCAGTCTGGGGTGGGGTGGTTTTATCTGTCCACTTCACGCGCTGTTGTAGGATATGCAAATATTCCATCGACCAACGTGCCCAGAAGTTTTGGGACATCTGTTTCAAAAGTTGGTATCGCGACAAACGATGGGATCCTACATCCTGAATCGGATATTCAGGCAACGCCAAAAGGGGCTGTCCGATCAAGAAATGACCTGGGGTCAACGCTTCCAGGTCATTCGGGTCCGAAGACAACGGGCACAAGGGTCGCGAGTTGAGGACGGCCTCAATTTTACAAAATACCGTATCAAGTTCCTCAAACGTGAGAATAGTTTCTCCAATCACGCGACGCAAGTGTGTCTTGGCAGCCTTTACACAAGCTTCAAAAATTCCTCCCCAGGTCGGACAAGCTGGAGGGCTAAACTTCCAGATTATCCCACGCCGGGAGAGGGTGGTTCCAATGTCTATTTTATTATCAACAAAAAACTTAACTACTTCCTTAAGATAATTACACGTTCCCTTATAATTAGTACCACAATCGGAACGTATCAATGTCGGCAGTCCTCTACGGGAAATAAATCTGCTCAAGGCGGCGACAAAGGCTTCGGTAGACAATTCCGAGACAATTTCCAAATGGACAGCCTTGGTGGACAAACACACAAACACGCACAAGTACGCCTTATAGGTTTTAGCATTACGCAGTCTCGAAGCCTTTACAGTAAAGGGACCGGCGAAGTCGGTGGCGACTCCGGCAAAAGCTCTACATTCCGTGACGCGATCAGCAGGCAAATCTTCCATCTGGGGCTGCATGGTCGCGGCCTTCAATCGATAACAAGGCAGGCAACGGAAAACCACAGTGCGAATGGCTCGACGAGCAGACAAAATCCAAAATTCACGCTGCAAAATGGCCAACAAAGCATTACAGCCAGCATGTTGTGCATTCACATGGCGATCTGTTATTATCAGTTGAGTCAAATGTCCGGCTTTAGGTAACAAAAGGGGGTGACGAGCTCCATACGGCAGGTTCGCATTTCGAAGTCTTCCGCCGACTCGCAAAAGCCCACTCTCGTCCAGGAAGGGATTTAATCGCGATACCGCGCCCTTCAACTTGCGACGGCCTAAACGCAAAATTTCAATCTCGGACTCAAAACTATCAGCTTGTACTCTCCGGACCCAAAACAAGAGCGCGTCCCTACGCTCGTCCGGAGTGAGAACCGACGAATCACGCCTCGCGCGTGGGTTTCTGCAATTGTACGCAAAACGTCTGATCCAAGCGGTAACACCAAGCAGCTTCTGTAAGGAGCTGTACCGATCCAACAACAAATCCTTTTCCCCGGCGGGGTTAGTCTCCAGGACGCATGCCCGCATATCAGGAACGGCTACGTTCGACAACGCTGGAGAGGGCGGCCACTCCGACTCAGGCCGCATCAACCACTGTGGGCCCCACCAGAGGGGGTGGTTAATTAGGGTTGGGGCTACACAACCCCGAGACGCACAATCCGCGGGATTCATAAAAAAATAAAATAAATAAAAATAAAAATATGTTTATTACAGTTCCTCAATCAATATTATACAAAATTTATTGGACACTCCTTTTGAGTGTTTTAAAACACTTGTATCAGGAGTTTCCGCTCTTCCTGTAACTTATTACAAACAAGCGATTGAGTTTATAATTCTAAAGGGTACCTACTACTAAAAGCTATAATTAGGTTACTAAAACTAATAATATGCATGTTCGTGTGTGCGTGTGTGTGTGTGTGTGTGTGTGTGAATGCGTGTCTGAAGCAAGTGTTTAATTCATATCTTTTGTTTACATGTAATTTATCTAGATAAGTATATATATATATATATATGTGTATATATAATTAAAAGTGTATATTATTTGTTTCTTATTTATTTATAATATATTAAATTTAAATGTTAACTCATTTTACTTATAAACTAATTACGATACAATTTCCAAAAGGGATTCAGTTTCTTTATAGGTTAATTGTTTTAGCCAGTCCTGGACCATATTTTTACAATCGTAAAACGTCAGTGGGTAGATCTTTAGTTTTTCATTGATAATATTGTATAACCGAGCTGATTGTCTAACATACTGTCGACTAGCAAAAACTGTGTGTGTGGGTATCAATGATATAACATTTTTTCTCCTTTTTTTATTTAATGTGGGGTCAAATCCGATCGACTTGTGAACCTTTAATATTGCATTTAATATATATAGTTTTCGGACTGAAAGTAACTCTGCAAATTGGTATAACTCTTCAGTCGAGAAACGGCGAGGTTTGAAGTACATTATTTTTAATAACAGTCTTTGAGCCCTTTCCAATTCCAAGATCTTCATTTTTACAGATCCACCCCAAACTGGTATACAATACTTTAATATTGACTGTGTTAATGCAATATATATTTTATTTAAAAGTTCTTTCGAAGTAACGTGTCGCAATGTTTTATAAATCCAAATGAATTTTCGAAGTCTGTTTATAATTAGGTCTATATGTGAATGCCACGATAGCCTCTCATCTATCATAATACCTAGATATTTGGTACTGCTAACTTTGTTTAAAGAAGGACAATTGCAATCAGATTGGGAGACACAAGTATGTATTTTCAGTGAGAGATTGTGCCGTGGTTGAGTTCTTTTGTCTATTGCGAAACATATAAAGTTAGATTTAGACACATTTAAGGTAAGGGTGTTAAGATTGAGCCATTGTGCTACTTGTCTCAGTCCCTTTTCTGCGAAACAGTGCACTTCTTCCCAGGAATTTCCAGAGAATACGATAGCAGTATCGTCGGCGTAGCAAAATAGTTGACCGTTTTCAATTGGAAGGCTACATAAGCTGTTAATATAAATTAAGAAGAGGGTTGGGCCAAGGACACTTCCTTGTGGAACTCCATAGCAAACTTGTTCCTCCTCACTTATGCTATCACCAATCTTAACGCGTTGAGTCCTACCAGAAAGATAACTTTCAAAGAGAGCCAGCGAGTTGCCTCTGATTCCGATAGTTTCCAGCCGTTGTAAGAGGGTGGGAACAGAAACGGTGTCAAATGCCTTTTTTAAGTCGAGGAATACTGCGAGACACCTTTTACCCTGATCTACCTTAGAAACAATCAATGACGTTATCGCTGTAATAGCATCCTCAGTTGACAAACCTTTTCGGAAGCCAAACTGGGCATTTGATAAAATATTGAATTTACTCAAATAATAAGTCAACCTAGTATTCATAAGTTTTTCCAATATTTTAGAAAATGCAAGCAACACAGAGATTGGCCTATAGTTGTTGACATCGTTTCTGTCACCCCCCTTGTAAACTGGCGTAATAATGGCTTGTTTAAGTAGACTCGGGAACGTACCAGTGATAAAACATAAATTTGCTAAGTGAGTTAAAATGGGGACAATGATATTTTGACTTTGTTTAAGGAACACAGTAGGTATATTGTCCCAGCCAGGAGCACTACTCGAATCCAAACCATTAAGAACCCCTCTTACTTCATTATCGTCGGTCGGAATGAGGAAAAATGATGTGGCTTGTGAGTTAGCTGTGTTAGTAATGGGTAAAGGTGATATTTTATTGGTAATAATACTTTCAGCTAAGGTTTTTCCTATGTTGGCAAAATAGGTATTCACATAATTTACTGAATCAGTAGGCAAAGGCTTAACTTCGAGAAGATTTGTGTTACCAGATTTTGGTGATTTAAAATGTGTTATATTATTGATAGCTTTCCACATAACTTTAGAATTTTTAGATGATTCATTTATTTGTTTTCTTTGGTATTGCCTTTTATGTTTTTTAATTAAATTACTACAAAAATTGCGAAATCTCTTAAAAATCTGTTTTGATATCTCGTTGTAGGGATCAGTCCTGAGTTTCTTTTGCATTTTATTCCGCAATCTTATGCAACGGAGAATACCATCTGTGATCCAGGGTTTAAGAATTCTTTTAGAGCTATGGGTGGTTATGACTTTAGTGTTATCTGCTAGAGATTTTTTAATGTTACAGATCAAATACTGAACTAATATATTTGGGTCATGAATTTGTATTAATTCTAGAGGATTTGTCGTGGTAAAGCTCAGATAAGCTTGCTCATAATCGATCATGGTTTTGGATCTAGGAATATTGGGTTTGGTGATAGGAGTTTTAGATATGTTTAATAATACCATTGAATGGTCTGTTACGGACGTGTTAAAGACAGCTATAAACGCTTCATGTTTGATTTTATCCATTTTTAAATTGAAATGATCAAGACAGTTATTTAATCGAGTTGGTAACAGATGCCCCGGCAAAATACCGTGAGCTGATAGTATGTTGAGGTAGTTTAACCTGTTGTGATGTTCATAAGATGTTTCAGCTTCCTTAGGAATTATGTTAATATTTATATCGCCCGTGATCACTATATTTTTCTGAGTACTAAGGGCGTCTAAGTGTATATCTAGAGAGTCAATGAATTGATCTGCATTACTATTTGATGGAGAGCGATAAATTCCTAGAACGACAAAATCAGGTAATTTTATTAGAAGACAAGAAGCATGAATTAACATAATTTCTTCTACAAGTGCAATTTGTAAATTATTTTTTATGTATGCAACAACGCCATCATTTTGATTTAAATGGTGGGTTGTAGTATGCGCAGTGTAATTTGAAATAACTGGGGGATCCTTAATATTATTCAGTCTACATTCAGTTAAGATTAAAATGTCGACTTCAAATTTTAGCTCTGATAGTGTGATTTGTAAGTCGTCTATATTTTTGTAGATGCTCCTAATGTTTTGAGTCAGTATAGTTAAACTTGACGATTTTATTACAATAAATTTTGATAGATCCTGTACTGAACATTCGACTGATTCCGCTATCTCAGTATTGTCTATTTCTTTCATAATATTTATAGTGCTATTATCCATTTAAAGCTAATAAAATACTGTATTCTTCCAGAATTGGTAGGTTTGCATTCACTATAGTTAAAAGAGAACACATTTGTTTATAGCTATAACTGTTAATATATTTATGTAATGTCTGAGTATATACATGAAATTCGTTTATGTATGAAACGCAGATAAAGATAAGAAAGTATAATAAAATTAATTGTATATAATTGTGTGTGTGAAAGTTGTAAGTTTTATTTGGTGTTGAAATTCTTTTGAGGAGTGTAGTAAACGTGTTTAATCCAATATTTTGTGTGAGTTTGTACAATACTGATATTATAATAATCTGTATTTTAGGCATAGAAATAAAAAGCAAAGCATAAGCAAAACAGCAACACTTAAAAATAAAGCGGACTATGTACGCAATAGTATAAAAGATAATCTGATAAGTAAAGCTAACACGATGAACCTTACCTAAATTATGTTGAGAATATGACTTATTAGCTGTTAAGCAGCAGAGAAAGGCAAACATAGCTAATATATATATAGATAAATGCAGCTTACATAGGTATATCTTACAGCTTAGTCATGCGGCTTGTTGCAAATGATGAATTTGGTCCTCATGTTTGATGCATATTATGGGTGAATTTTCGTCTTTTCTGATATAAACACGGCCAAAGGAAGTCCAGCAAAACTTATATTGCTTAGTTTTAATTAAGTCTCTAGCCAGGAAAAAAAGTCTGGCAGCTTTAGGTGTAAGTTGCTCTGCAACGTAAATGGGCGTGTCTTCGTTAGTCGTAAATCCTAAGTGCTTCGCACGAAGTTTTTCCTTGTGTCTTATATTGAACGATTTAGACATTTTCAAGAAGTCGGTCTTTAATATAGTGGAATTCAAATCGACAATTATGGCAGTATTTTGATTACTCTTCTTCCCTGCAATTCTATGTATGTCTCTTATATCAGATTTTGATATATTGCAAAGTATGGTCTTTGATAGACAAGTAACATATTTAATTAAATCTTCACTTGTTTCACTAGTAATTCTCGGTACATTTTTAATTTCTATACTTGTTTTCCGGTTATTTCTCTGCGAGTCCTCAATTTTATCTTCGAGCATAGCTATATAGTCTCTATCCCTCTTACTCTGGACCTCTAACTGCTCTATTTTCTTTTTTAACTCTTCGTTTTGACTACTAAGAAACGATATAGAACTTTCAATATTTTGGTTTGTTTTTTGAATATCTAGAAGAGTAGGATTAATTTTTTTAATCTCTTTTTCCTGCGCCGACATCAAGGCCGTTATCATAGATTTAATATCCTCCTTAAATGTTTCTAGATCCGAGTCATAATCGTTGTCTCTTCTCCTTTTCACTCTCTGCGAGATGAAGTTAGGTGGCGTAACAGATTCGCGCAAATCGGACTCAGACTGTGATTTATCCATGATTATTTATTAGTATTGGTATAATAATAAATTCAGGAACACTTACTTATATCACTTAAAGTGCGCAACACGACACCTATAAGTTGTTAACTGTACACAAACCGCTTTCGCCCTGTCCGTGCGTCTTGACTTCGGTGGGGCAAGCGGAGTGGGATGTATGCGCGTGTGCGTGTGGTCGTATGCGCAGAGCGTCGCGTCGGTCGCGCCGCCAGCAGAACTATGGTCGTCTGTTGAGATGTTGTCCTCTTCTTGCTTTCGCACACGTTTCCGCTACTGTCTACTGTTTATGCTCGCCTGGTACTTCGCGGGAATATTCTGTGGTTATTATCGATGATTTTAATTATTATGAATAAAGTTTTAAAAATAAATAATACAGATCACACGTTTAATCGCTTTCGCGGTCCGGGGGGAAGAGGATCCCGGCACGTGTCTCCAAATCAACTCGATGTCGGAATTACAAATCTGCGACACTCGATTGGCCACAAACACGTCCAAGGTGTGCGCCGGAGCCTTCAACCAACAAAGGACGACCTGACTGTCCGTCCAAGCATAAACCTCTTGTATCTTAATAGATCGACCTAATGTGAGCCATACGTGGTTCAACAAACGCATTAGGAGGGCAGCTCCACACAATTCCAACCTCGGGATCGTATGACGAGTCCGAAGGGGAGCGACTTTGCTTTTCGCTATCACCAGATGCACAGCAACAACTCCGTCAACAGTAACGGCGCGGAGGTACACGGCCGCAGCAAATCCACGTTCGGAGGCATCGGAAAAGCCGTGAAGAGTAACTTTACAATTTTCAGAAGGGAGGAATAGCCTCGGCAAATGCACTTCATTAATCTCGGGGAGGGATGAAACGAAGCTCGACCAATCTCGGAGTAACTCGTCCGAGAGGGGTTCATCCCACGACACACCCGAAGCCCATAACCGTTGCAAGAAACACTTGGCCATAAACAGCACGGGGCAAATCCACCCATTGGGGTCAAAGGTACGTGCGACAGTAGACAATACTAAACGCTTGGTCCAGACTTTCGGTGGTCGTAAATCCACACAATACGTGAAAGTGTCAGAGACCGGTTTGTACTGTACGCCAAGGACGGTCACCACATGGGGATTATCAACATTTTCGAATAGGTGGGGGTCCTGCTGGTGCTCTTCGGGCAAACCTACCAGTACATCAGGCGAGTTGGATATCCATTTCCTCAACTCGTAACCTCCCGACTTCAAAAGGGCGGTGAGTTCGTCTCTCAGGACAATCGCCTCTGAGACAGATGAGGCGCCCGTGCAAATGTCATCCACATAGACGTCACTGGCCAAAATGGCGGAGGCGCGAGGGTATCTCAAGCGCTCCTTCTCGGCCAACTCCAACAAAGAACGAATCGCAACAAACGGGCTCGAAGCCAAACCGTACGTATTCGTATTCAATTCATAAATCAACAAGGGGTCCCTAGGACTCTCTCTCCACAAAATCAATTGGTACCTCCTATCCTCTGGATGGATGACCGTTTGTCTGAACATCATCCGGATGTCAGTCAAAAATACAATTTGGTGCCGCCGGAAGTTGGTCAAAATGTCTGAGATCTCCGTGTGCAGCTTGGGACCTACATGCAGACACTGGTTCAAGGACGCTCCAGTAGAGGTGGGAGCCGAACCGTCAAAGACCACCCGAATCTTTCCGGATTTCAAAACGGCGTGGTGCGGCAAAAAGAAGTGCTCAACGGAGCGCCAATCCAAATCGCTCACGGACATGTGCCCTAACTCCTCATACTCCCGCATAAATTCAACATACTTCTGGCGGAAGACCGGATCCTTGCTCATGCGACGCTCCATCGCCACTAGCCTACGTTCCGCTAGCGGTCGGGATTCGCCCAGAGGAGGTCGGCCGGCACGAAAGGGGAGACGGGTGATCAAACGACCAGAGCGGAGGCGACCAGTGTTATTCTGGTAATACAACTCGCATTCATCCGCTACTGGGTCAACCCGCGGGGCTGGTGGAGGTTCCTCAACCTCCCAAAACTTCTGCACCACTTCGGAGAGAGACACATTAAAAACAAGACCGCGCTCCTCATCAAGGGAATCCAAAACGCGGCGAGCAGGGCCCATCACAACTGTACCGAGTGTCGTCTGCAGAGCTACCAAGCCATCTGGCTGCAAAACTCGCTTCCCCGTCAACAAAACTCGCCCCAGGACATCGGCTCCAAGGAGAGCATCAATCGGGCCTGGGCGGAAGAAATTTGGATCGGCGAGTGGGGAATCAGACACCAAAGACAACATACTCGGTCCCAAGTCAACAGAAGGTTGACGGCCAACCACTGTGTCCAACACAATCGCCGAGGTATTAATGCCTGGCGTGGACTTATTACGTGAGGTAAATGTGAAGTCAACATGCCCTAACAACCCGGGGACTTTCACATCGCCAACACCTCTCACGCCTTCCGTGTGGGGGTGCACCTTGAGGCCCAACCGCCTAACTAACCAAGATGACACAACACACCCCTGAGCACCGGAATCCAACAAGGCGCGAACTTCCACAAGGTCGCCATTCAATCCCCTGACAAGCACAGAGGCCGTGGGCAACAAAACGGTCTCTGGAGGGGTGGCTACAATCGACCGTAAACACGTTGATTGCTAGTATGTGGGGTCCCCAGACGTCCCCCCATGGTAAGGGGGTCGCTCATAGCGATCCAGTGGGTCCCAATCTCCCACATACTGCCTCCGTCCAATTCGCCCGGTATCAGGCGGGTCATATCTCCCGGCCCCTTGAAGACGGGGCGGGCGCCGCTCCAAACGCGGGTATTCGGCGAGCGGCGGCGAGAATCGGTGCCTATCACCCACCGTGTACGTCGCCCCATAGTCGCGGGGGCACGGTGACCGATTTTCAGAAGGGGGGTCCCGGGGACCCCCGGCTGTGCGAGGCTCAAAACGTCGCGGGGGGCTTCTACGACCTCCCGCATCGCTCGCAAAATCGAACCCCCTAGTTGGGGACCGATTTCCCATGGGGGGGTCCGTGGGACCCCCGCCCGTGCGAGGCTCAAAACGTCGCGGGGGGCCTCTACGACCTCCGGCAACGCCCGCATAACTCATCCCCATCCTTGGGGATCGGTTTCCCATGGGGGGGTCCCTGGGACCCCCGCCCGTTTGAGGGTCCAAACGTGGCGGAGAGCGTCTGGGGCCACTCTGGTGGCCACTAGAACTGCTGCGGGATGCAAACACCGCGGGGGGTCCGAGACCCCCACCCATACGAGGTGATCCTGCAGCGACACACTGCGGCGCTCCGCCGCCCTCTGGGCTGTTCATGCAGAGGAGGGGATGGTGGTTGCCCTTACAAAAGCGGCATGGGTGCGCTTGGGTACATTCGCGCTGCATGTGCAGGCCCAAGCACGAGTAGCACCATGTCCGTTGTCGCGCGATCGCTCGACGGCCTTGGACGCGCTGGTCGAGGAACTTATCACAACGGGTCGTGCTGTGACCCGGTTCCCGACAGTACAAGCAGCGGGCGGTCTCCTGGACGGCGGCATAGCGGCCGGGCGCGCGAGGGGCCATACGCCCCCTACGGGGGGGTCCGGTGGGGGATCTACTCTGTGGCACAGGTCGTTCGGGTCCCATAGGACCGGCCAGAGAGGAATTATCTGCCAGTCTACTTTCTCCTTCCAGGAACGTCAAGAGGTCCGAGAAGGGTGGCAGATAAGTCGCACTATCCCCACCATACTGCTGCTCAAAACGGACCTTAACAGAGTCCGGCAACTTTCCCAGGACAATGTGCAGTAACAAAAACGACCACTGCTCCACTGGGAGTTTTAAGTTTTTTAATGCGTTGTATGCCACCAACAGCGGATTCAACAAAGCCACTCTCAAGTGCATCACGCTGGCAACGCGGGGTAAATTCAAAATGGCGGCAACATGGTTGTCCGCCAGACGTCGTACGTTCTGGTACCGACGGGCAATCAAATCCCTAGCAATAGGGTAGTTTTCATCCGAGGGGGCCAAATGTTGAACCGATTCAAGGGCCTCCCCTTCCAACACGGATAATAAATAAGCTAACTTCTGGCCCTGGGTCAAATCATCCCGGGCATGTACCAGACTATCAAAAATATTAATAAAGCCCTCCCAGTCCTCTAGACGACCAGCAAAACGCCTTAAGTCTAAGGGGGCCAATCTAGCAAAGAGAGGGGGCATACTCTTAGATGTGACCGGGGACGGGCTCGGTTCATTCTCTCTTGCCACTTGCAAAGGTCGAGCTACCTGGGTAATTCTGTCCGCAAAATCATAACACTGGTCCACATCCAAACCGACTTCTTGTCGCATTTCCACCTCGGCCTCAACAGTCCTTTCCAAAAATAAGGCATACTGCTCATCAACAACAGCCAAACGTATGGGCAGATCTACGTATCTGTTCAACAAGGCCTCCGTTCTATCCGGTCGATCCAACAACGCGACCGCAGAAGCCAACCACCGTAACTCAGAACGTATTTTGGCTTTAGCAGAGGAGGCCGTCATTGTAACGTCACAAATTTATCAACAAAACCAACAAATTCAAAATATTCACTATAACACAAAATCTCCAATATTTGGAGGTTATTACTAACCACAAAATTCCAATATTACAACAACAAAGTATTTATAATGACACAAACTCTTAAATATCTGGAGGTTATCAGAAAACAACAAAACTCACTGACTATTGAAATTCACTCAAAATCACTGACCATTGAAATTCACCTGGATATCAACACAACATACTGTTACACAACAACAAGTTAATTTTAATTATTTCAAAGCACAAGTTTCAATGAGTTTCAATGTGTAAACAATGTCTTAAATCATCTAAGTTTCACTCAGTATTGAGTGCAAACTTATTAGCTAACCTTTTATTAGCTATTATTTTAGCAACAAACTTGTCAATATTCACAACTCAAATTTGCTAACAAAACTGAATAATAATTATTATGAGCAAAGAAAGGCATCTGTTTACATTTTGGAACTTCAATACATGACAATTAATTACAAGACATGGAACCAATAACAAAGGAATGCCCTTTACTTTTCAAATGCAAGTTAATTACCATTTACAAGTACAAATTAATCTAGTCCGGACCAGATGGTCATCAAACGGCACTGATTAATGGACAAAGTTTTGGCGTGGGCCTCTCAGGCCTTCAAACTACGCTACTGCTGCCAAGAAATGTTCAGTACACCCCTGCCTATACCGCGGAGCCGGCATGGCGCAGTGGAAGATTTATCATGAGTAGACTCCGGACAAGAAACTAGGTTTCAGCTGGGATGTAACTGAACAATTGGACTGCGATACACAGCGGAGAGAATTTTAAGTAAGGTGAGGTTACATACGGGTCTGTGGGTCGACCGTCTCCAAGGCAGAAGTAGTGTAAGGGGGCGCGCGCGCCCCTGGGGTCCTTTCTTCGTCTTCTGCAGACCTTACCAACTCGTCACCTTACGCACAACACAAATAACACACAGGGTCCCAAGACACTGGGCAACAATACACCACGACACACGCGGGGGAGCTTTTTTTATTACGATATATTGTCCCGACAACAAGCGCGTGTGGTAGAAAAGGTTATCTTTCAAAGCATCCGCGACCGGCCATTCCAGAGATGGCATCAAAACCTTGGTCGTACAAAACGGGATCACATAGATAATTTAAGATTTTATTCAAACTCGATATGCCAGGCACATTCAACGCGAGCGATTTTTAACAAATTCAGCAAAATTATTCCGACATTTTTCCACGAGAATTTCAATCAAGTTTCACTGTCAACTTCAAGTGACAGCCAAATGTCAATTTGACGTGACATTAGAGACGCGTTCAGAAACGTCGATCTTTTCCGAACAGACACAATATAGGTACTTGGCTACCTTTTGTAAAGAACCATATTATTTCTTAAATAAAAAACATGCGGAAGATGTCGCTATTTGGCCACATATGATTTCACTAGCTGTGCACCGCAGTTTCATCTGCGTTAATTTGAGGAAAAGGGAAAAACCTACTAAAAACGATTTTATTTCCCGTTTTTGCAACATTTTTCATTAGTGCTTCGCTTCTGTTGGTTGTAGCGTGATGTCCTCGATAAATGGACTATCAAACACAAAAAGAATTTTTCCATTCTGTCAAGTAGTTTCTGAGATAAGCGCGTTCAAACAAACAAATAAGCAAACAAACTCTCCAGCTTTATAATATTAGTACACTTCATAAGTACATGCTTATTATGTCTATGTGAATAAATAAATATTTGATTGATTTGATTGATTGATTGAGTATAGATAATACATAATTATTTATTGCACAATCACACGGCACAGTACTAATTAGAAAATAGTATAATGAGATACCCTGTAAGAATGTTGGCGATACCAATAATATAATATACATATTCAAATAGTTTTTAGAAGTGCTGAGTGAACAATTTTTTATCGCCATTTTTAATGGCAGCAGTTAACAAAATTCGCAAAAAAATGTTTGGCTAAATAATCTAACGCTCAAGTTTTTCCTGCTTCATTCGACATAACAGACCAAGATTCATATAAAATTCAGCAGGTTTTGTTTTCCTCAACTGAAAATAACATTATTCACATGAGAATTGGATCGGAAGACGTCATAGTGTGACTGTGAAGGAAGGCAAACCTGAATGAATATTCACTATCGCTTGCGTCATCACTACACAAACAAGTTAAGTAAGTTAAATCATCAGCACTGGGGGGAAGGGGGGATGCAAGTGCATATAAAGTGGCAGACTAAACAAATAAACAAAATAAAAGGAAAATGAGGCATTTGGCACGATATAAAGTGGCAGACTAAACAAATAAACAAAATAAAAGGAAAATGAGGCATTTGGCACGACATAAAGTGGCAGACTAAACAAATAAACAAAATAAAAGGAAAATGAGGCATTTGGCACCATATAAAGTGGCAGACTAAACAAATAAACAAAATAAAAGGAAAATGAGGCATTTGGCACCATATAAAGTGGCAGACTAAACAAATAAACAAAATAAAAGGAAAATGAGGCATTTGGCACCATATAAAGTGGCAGACTAAACAAATAAACAAAATAAAAGGAAAATGAGGCATTTGGCACCATATAAAGTGGCAGACTAAACAAATAAACAAAATAAAAGGAAAATGTAGCATTTTTTATCCACAACAGTGGATACTGGACACTTACCCTTCATCACACTCTGTAAGCCTAGCATGACCACCCAAAACGTGATATGTATTGCATGATAGAGCGACTTATCGACATTCAAACGTCAAAACTCATACCCCTTTATTACAAAACGTGGACTAAAGTTAGACCTGGTTTAAAATTGATGCTAATTCTGTCTTTCATTTGGAAAATGAAAGTGACAGCCCCAGTTTAGTACCAGTTTTAAACCAGGACTATTTAAGTCCACGTTTTGTAATAAGGTGGATAGTCTTTTGACAGTTAAACCGGATAACTTATCATATATCGAATTTTGTTGGTCATGCTAGTGGGGGCTGATGTTAAGTGATAATATGGCTGAAGGTGGAAGCGCACTTCATCCGGAATCCTCAACAACTGAGGAACTGGCTATCATATCTCTAAATGCCGGAACACAACAATGCAGAAAACATCGTTGTTATGGCGACAGACTTAGACAAGCCCTACCACCAACCAAATCGAAAACAATATTTATACCTCCACTGGGAATCGAACCCGGGACCTCTGGGTCTGATACCGGTGGTGTGTACCACTAGACCACAGAGGCGGTTAAATTTAGCTCATGAAGATAAAACATTCCTAGTCCTAGCTAGCTCACTTGGGTGGCGTGGTTGCGACGCCAAGCCGCCAATGTCGCCAATGTCAATACACTTGGCGTTGACTGGCTGGCGTCTCAATGGAAGATAAATAATCTATACATCTATACAAATAAATAAAATTGGAGTGTCTGTTTGTAATATTAAAATAACCGCTTTTTACTACATGTATATGATTATATATACGGTACATATACCAACATTTTTTACAATTTTTGTCTGTCTGTCTGTCTGTCTGTCTGTTTGTTTCGGCTAATCTCTGAAACGGCTGGACCGATTTTGACGGGACTTTCACTGGCAGGTAGCTGATGTAATAATGAGTAACTTAGGCTACTTTTTATCCCGATGTTCCCACGGGAACGAGAACCACGCGGGTGGAACCGCGGGCGGCCGCTAGTAATAAAATAAATATTGGACACAATCACATACTTACCAATCTGTAAGGTTCCAATACCAAACTGTAGTAGCTTGAGCGCTAGTATTATGGAAATCGGAAACAACGACGGGTATATAAATAAATAAATAAAATAAATAACTTCTTACAATCACACCAATTTATCTAAGCCCATGTTAATTTCATTAAGAAACTGTATCATGGAAAACTTGATAACGGATAAATATATACTTAAATACTTTTTGCTTGTAAATACATACTTACTATATATAGTTAACACCCAGACCAAGACAAATAGACATGTTCATGCACACAAATATTTGTCTTGTTCGGGAATCGAACCAGATACCACTGGCGCAGAAGGTGGATAGCCAACCCCAGCACTAAATCGGTCGGTATTACCTGCCACATACACCCAGAACCGAATAAATATTGCAAAGTTCGTTTTTAATCTTCTTCTATACATATAATAAAACTGTAACTGATCGCTGTCTGTACATGGAAAATTTATTTAAAAAAACATAATGGGCGGGCTTTATATACGCAAGAGAACCCGAAACAATGTTTTTAACTTTGTCTGTTTGTCTGTATGTATGTGCACGCTAATCTCAGAAATGGCTTAATCGATTTGGATGCAGTTTTCAGAAATATGTTATGATGGCTTTCACTTAATATTTAGTGTTTATTTCATTTAAATCGGTTAACAAATAAAGAAGTTATGTCAATTTATGTCAATCACGTAAAAAGTATCAATTTAAAAAGAGCTTAGCCCCCCTAGACAAGTGGCTTTCTATTAGCGAATTCGCCAGTGGAATAGAAAGAAAATGTATGGGATTGACAATAGTAATCGAAATGTCACGTGACCGCTAATGTTGATCCCATACTGTTTCTTTCTATTCGACTGGCGAATTCGCTAATAGAAAGCCACTTGTCTACAGGGGCTGGTATCATATAGAATAGAACTGATATTAAATGGGGTTCAGCTTAGGCTGGAAACGCGTCAGTTGAACGCGACGCAGGGGTTAAAAGTAGAGGATGAAAGTTTTTGTGTGATGGCGTCGGAAAAAAAGTTTATTAGCCTAAAAAAATTAAAATGCTGCCAAAAGACACTATTCCACGCGGACGAAGTCGCGGGCACAGCTAGTATTGTAATAAAAAAGCTTTATTGAACACAAAGAAACAAACAATAACACAAAGAGACAAATAGTATTGAGAAAACAGACAACATGCGGTCTTAGCAATCTCTTCCAGGCAACCTTGGGCAAAGGAAATATAAATCAAAAGGACAAAAGGGAAAAGGGTGCATAAAAAGGATACTGATAAATATAAATGTTACCGGCCAAACCCGATTTTAGGAAAAACTAGTTTTACCTAGGCCAACAAACTAGTACATCGCGTTGACATTTCAGAGAGCGAGTTTGCCTCGGAAGTCCTGTAGAACACGACACAAAAAAAAATTAACCACGAATGGCGATTGCGAAGCGCAGCGAAGCGATCACGTGTTCTACAGGACTTCCGAGGCAAACTCGCTCTCTGAAATGTCAACGCGATGAGCTAGTTTGGCCTAGGAAAAACTACCTTGTTTGTATGTTTAAGTCGAATAAACTATATTTCTTTCTTTCTTTCTCTTTCTTTCTAAAATCGGGTTTGGCCGGTAACATAGATAGAGAAAATGAAAATAGGAATAGGATAAGAAATTACTTCTAACTTGTTCTCCCCTATAATATACGCAGGAACAATAAATTAGTAACACTATTGAGTTCAACAAAGTATGAATGGTTAAATTGATGAAGCATAAGTTACGGAGTAGTTCGTACAAACACCAATCATGCCCTCAGCAGCCGTTAGCATAATTGCGCTAAATTATTTCATTCAGACGTGCGCTAGTTTGCGTATTATTATTGGTGAGAAATAGGTTGTTACTGCAACTTCCGGAATTGAGTAGTTAGAAGTGTTAGAACGCTAGGCTTCGTCGTAGAGAGTTTGAATTTAATAGTTGACGCATTCTGGGTGCCTACCATCAACTCTTATTGCGGTTTTGTTTAGGACCTAAACTTATCTGCTTCGCTTATTCGTACCACGACAGCTTAATATCAATGACAGCGATTCAGTGATCATTCAATGACATGTCACAGCCGCTGAGCTGTCATCAACTCTTATTTGACTTATAATTCGGCCAAGCTAACATGACACCTGCAGGTTATACCCGTCCCTTTCACTCTCCGGGCATGACAGAATCGAGTGAAAGAGACGGGTAGAAGAAATAAGGACAAATCGTTCGGTCATTCACATTTAGCAATTCATTTGCGATTTAGTTTTAAGAAGGTCAGAGTACGAAAGAAAGCAATTCATTTTAGGAACCTATTCTGCATCGCGCTATTTTTGAATCGCTGTCTTAAAGTTGATGGTAGGCACCCTGTTGGGCCAACAAGTAAAGTATTAGGTATACCTCTTTTGTTTACCAGTTGGTATGATAAGGTCTTAATATTTTTAAAGCCACATCGAACTACAAACCCAATGGCGTTATTATCTTAACTCGTCTTCTTTTTCTTATCGTGTCAAGGGTAGATATTTAAATTAGATTTAATAGGTATTCAAATAATTACCTATTATAAATGCGTAAGTGTGGTTGTATGTTTGATATATATTCAATCACGACACTAATCATAATAGTCTAGAACAGCGTATAGGTACTTAGGCTAAAATATCTCATTCGCACGGAAAAACGTCGTCCAAAGCCGTGAGCGGAAAAGGAAAAATAATTTACTTACTTAAAAAGGACTTTTATATAGAGTAAGTATATCTTCTTATTTATGCAAGTGTAAAATCTAACTAATATCATAAATGCGAAAGTTTGTGAGGGTGGAGGTACCTTTTCGCGCAAAAACCACTGAACGTATTTAGATGAAACTAACAGTCCTATATAGCTTAAACGTCATAATAAAGGGTGTACAACGGCGCAGACTAAAAAGTCTTAGTTAATAATTTTGCCGAAAAATGCAATCAAATGGCTTTCTGGCCGCTGCTGCCGCGGCACGCTCGCTTCGCTCGCTCGGCTTGCGCTTTATTTTCACAGTTCTAACCTAACCTAACCGAATATTACATTCACTTGTAAAATACTGAAAAGTCCTTGCGCACCCTTTCGGGCACTCGAACCCTTCTACGAGACAGGAAGGTAGGTACATCATTTCAACTTTAAATAAATGTGCGATATACATAATTTATATATTATTTGCAATTATAATAAGAAAATAATATAGTATATTGTATATTACCTTGTTGCCGAGTAGCGGGGGACGGCATGGCCTTGGTAGGTCTTATGTGCCTGAAAATATGGAAATAGCAGATCATTAACATGGTCACACGTTTATTGACACGAGGCGTTCAGAGCATAATAATGTAGTGTACACACGGCAGCACATCAGACTATGCATGTCCACCTTGAGACCGCCTTTATGCCCTACGCAATTAAAGCTGTTATCGCAGTTCAACTGTTTAACTTGATGTGCTGTCGAGTCTACAACAAAAAAGTAGCAGTAATAATATGTGAATTTAATAAATGCCATACGAACGACTTGTTCAGTCGATTTTCCCCCTTGACAACAATCAAAACCCATTTTACCTATAAATCTATTTTTTTATAAGTAAACTAGCTTTCCGCCCGCGGCTTCGCCTGCGTGAACTACACGACGTTATCCCGCAGGAATGTGATATTTTTCCGGGATAAAAAGTAGCCTATGTTCCTCTCCAGGCTTCAAAGTATATGTGTCCCGAATTTCAGCCAAATCCGTTCAGCCGTTTTGGCGTGATTGAGTAACAAACATCCAAACATCTAAACTTTCACATTTATAATACTAGCCTTCCGCCCGCGGCTTCGCCCGCGTGTACTACACGACGTTATCTCGCGGGAAGGTGATATTTTTCAGGAATAAAAAGTAGCCTATGTCCTTTCTCAGGCTCTAGACTATCTCTGTACCAAAATTCATTCAAATCGGTTCAGTAGTTTAGGTGTGATTGTGTAACACACAGACAGACAGAGACGCATTTATAATATAAGTAAGGAAGTAAGGAAGTAAGGATTAGTAGGATATAAGTAAAAGTAGGTATGTTATCGAATAGGTACGTAAAATAATTGTTATGGATTTTTGAACAATGCTTCGTACTGTTGATAACGATATAGGAACAACTGCATAAAACTAAGTTTTTCACCAACACACCCAAAGAAATTTGCGTTTACTTTATACTACCGTGTTAACTCGAATGATCACAAATTACAACTTGAGCCTCATTAGTACCTACTACTTATAGCATAATATCAGTTATATTCTGATGTAGTTTTTTTAATGAAATGTAGTCTTACAAAATTCCAAACATTATCGAACGATTTTGATATTAGCGACATACCAGACAGTAGCCCATGCCTGAGAGCTTATTATTAGCAATATTCACATATCTGAAGAGAGTGTACAGTCACGAGCAATAACATAGAACTGTGTCATATTACAATATTGAATGACCTTTGCGGCACAGAGTTTTGAAAAATGGAAAATGAAGTATTTTTGAAAAAATCGGCTACCCGTCTAACAACGATGGAATGGGGATGGTTGTGAGACGGGTCGTTTTTTTTTTTTAAATACTTCATTTTCCATTTTTCAATAATAAAAATTGCATTGTGAATGCAAAAAAGTAAAAATTTAAATAACAGATAGTTTTGTTTAGAAACGCTTCAATGTGACAAAGTACTATGTTGTTTACATATTATTGCTCGTGACTGTACTTAAAGAGCTATGTAATCTAGATACTTCTAAAGGTCCAGGAATTTCTAATATTCCTAAACTTTTCTTTTAATCTACTGCAAATTTTTTATAGCAACCGTTAAATTACATAATTAATTTGTGCCTTCAGCAAGGAGTATTCCCAAAATATTTGAAGTCAGCGCGTATTGTACCGGTTTTTAATATGCGTAAGGTGGGGATAGCAAATACTGGAAATTATCGGCCAATACCAATCTTATCGACTCTGTCGAAGCTTTTTTAAAATGCTAGTCAACAAAAATATATAATTATATATTATCCTGCATAATGTTATTATTGAACCACAACATGGTTTTGTTGAAAAACGATCGACCACTACCAACCTTTTACTAATACCACAGTCTATACAGGGTGTTAGGGGCAACTTTGCAAAAACTTTAACCATGGCTTCAGACCATCATGCTGAACAACGTACAGCAAGAATTTTTTGTCGGAAATGAAAAAAAATACGAGTTTTCATACAAATTTAGGCAGAACGTTTGCCACGTGCGGCGGGCCTCGCACGAGGCTGCTCACTTGGTGAGGGAGGACCCGCCTAATCATGTAAAAACGGCTGATTGGATTTTTAAGCAAATTAAAACATAGAATACTTTTTATCCTGGTTATTGGTCCCCTAAGTATTTTCTCGAATGTCCACGCGGACGAAGTCGCGGGCGGAAGCTAGTAAATAATAAGTGTCTGTTTTACAATCAAAAAGTTAGTTCTGAGTAGCTTAGGTACCAAGAACTTGTTAGGTACCAAGAACTTTTAGGGTACTTAAGATGATTTAGGTGTCTATACCCGATTTACCTCCTGGGTTTGATTTTCGGAAAACTACGAAATAGGTTGCCTATTTGTTTTAAGAAGTAAGCCTACAAAGTTTCAAGTTGAAATGTCTATTTTACCCCCTGATTTTTCATTCAAAATTTCACCCCTATTTCAACCTTTTAGGGGTTGAATCATATTCAGCGTGTTGAACATCAAAATAAATGCCATTTTTGCAATCGTCATCCCATAAAACCTCAATAACGACATCCATATCGATTTTTAACCGACTTCTAAATCAAAAAGGAGAAGGTTCTCTATTCGTCTGTATGTATGTTTTTTTTTTTTTTTTTTTTTTTATGTATGTCCGCCGATTACTCGAAGACGGCTGAACCGATTGAAATGGTTCAAACGTTATTACATCAGGTTGGTTTCCAAGTTGGTCCCATTTTTTGAAATTTCGAAATCGGTTCAGTAGTTTTCAGGAAATCTTGAAAATACTGTCGTTTTCGTTACCACTTTATGTGAATTTAATACGTATCTTTAGGCATAACTCCTTTGTTTATAAACCGATTTAGATGATTCTTGTTTTGTTGGAAAGGGGATACCTCAAGGTATTTTAACCGATTTCGAAAAAGGAGGTTTTGAGTTTGATCACATACCTATTTACCAGAAAACACGTAAATTGCCTGCTCGATGCACTAAAAAGAGTGAAATAAAAATTATTTTTATAAAAAAATTAAACCGCCTTCTAAAAAACCACATCAAAAAAGTAAGAAATAATTCCTCACCAAATAAATAACGTAAGTACTTTGAAGTCGGGCGTGAAACATGTACAATGTTTTGTTGTTTTTGTTAAAACCCGCCCGACTTCAAAGTACTTACGTTATTTATTTGGTGAGGAATTATTTCTTACTTTTTTGATGTGGTTTTTTAGAAGGCGGTTTAATTTTTTTTAGGTTTATTTATCCCATTTAACCTCTAAGGGGTTGATTTTCGAAAAATACGAAATATGTGTTTGCTTATTTATTTTACTTTCCGACCATAAGCCTAAATAATAAATTTAATGAAGAACTTTCAAGATACAACATTTTCATCTCCCTTTTCACCCCTTCGGGGGTGGAATTGTCAAAAACGCTGACACAGCTAAACATTAATTTTCAATTGCCAGTCTAAATACTAAATTTGAAGATCCTAACTTCAAAACTGACGGACTTTCATACACATATTTATCCCCTATTTTACTCCCTGGGTTTGATTTTGGGAAAATTACGAAATGGGTTACCTATTTGTTTTAAGAAGTAAGCCTACAAAATTTCAAGTTGAAATGTCTATTTTACCCCTGATTTTTCATTCAAAATTTCACTCTATTGCAACCTTTTAGGGGTTGAATCATGTTCAGCGTGTTAAACATCAAAATAAATGCCATTTTTGCAATCGTCATCCCATAAAACCTCAATAACGACATCCATATCGATTTTTAGGTTTATTTATCTCATTTAACCTCTAAGGGGTTGATTTTCGAAAAAAAACGAAACATGTTTTTGCTTATTTGTTTTACTTTCCGATCATAAGCCTAAATAATAAATTAAATGAAGGACTTTCCAGATACAACATTTTATCCCCCTTTTCACCCCTTCGGGGGTAAATTGTCAAAAACGCTGACACAGGTAAATATTAATTTTCAATTGCCAGCCTAAATACAATGTTTGAAGATCCTAACTTCAAAACTAACGGACTTTCATACAAACATTAAATAATAAATTATCGAGCTTTCGAGCTCGATAGGGGTTAGAACCGCCCAGCCCTGACGCGAAGCCTATTAGGCTTGGTGGGAGGGCTGGGCGCGGCGAGGGACAGGCCCCGAGTCTGACCGAGTCCAACATGCCGTGTGGTATACGTAAAGACAGTATTTGCCCTCACTATAAAAAAAAAAAAAAAAGGGGTGGAATTTCCAAAAATCCTTTCTTAGTGGATGCCTACACTGTATAACGTATCTATGTGCAAAATTTGAAGTCTGTAGGTTCAGCGGTTTGGGCTGTGCGTTGATATCTGCCGGACACAAGACCGGTTGTAGGCAGGCTGGTGAATATGTTGCAAAAAAAGATGCGCTGTGTGTGTGCGCCTGTGTGCGTACGAAGCTAATCTGATAACCATTCAGCCATTAGTACTTAGTTTGTTTTGTTTATTTATAATTTAATGCGGTTGCGCTGCGCTTAATTTTAATTAATGTTAAGTTTTGTTTTGTAATCTCATTTTAAGTGAACATTTTATGTTTTTATGAGAATAAATGTCTTTAAACCCATCTCAGTCAGTCAGTCAGTCAGTCAGGACTTTGAATTTTATATATATAGATTAGCAAAGACAAAATTATAAATCATATAATTATCTATAAAATGATTTAAATCCTTTTTTTCCTAAGAGCCACCGTTTCTGAGATATATCGATTCAAAAATTTGGAAAAGTTGTAATCGCCATCATATGCAAAGCTTTAGATGTTTGGACGTTTGTACTCAATCACGCCAAAACAGCTAAACAGATTTGGCTGAAATTTGGGAGACAGATACTTTGTAGTCTGGACTAGTCTGGAGATGAACATAGGCTACTTTTCTTACCGGAAAAATATCACATTCCCGCGGGATAACGTCGTGTAGTCCACGCGGGCGAAGCCGCAGGCGGACAGCTAGTCTGCTATAATGCAATCGTTTAGAATCACAACATACCCGTGGAAAAGGCCTACCGGGGAAACCACGTTAAAAAACGCGCTTCCACATAGGTGGCGTGGAAACGTGCATGATGCACATGATTGATTACAACTTTTCCAACATTTTGAATCGTTATAGTTCAGAAACGGTAGCTCTTAGGGAAAAATGCATTTTTTGTAGATAACTACTTTTATGATAAAACTTATCGTTTTGCTGAAAATCGCGAAATACCCATTTTTTACCATTGACCTCGAGTATCGAGTACCTAATTACTATGTTTTGAACAATTTCACCCAATTTCAGCTTTCAAATGTACCTTCACTCTTAGTTTTTGGTCTAATTTGGCCGGACTAACATAAACGGAGGTACTAATGCTATATGATAAAATGTGCAATTCAAGAAATTATTTTAAAAATAAATTAAAATTTATACAAGATAATAAAGAGCAAATAAAAATGAACAAGATAGCTCAGTGTCATTCAAACAAACAGTTTAATAAATTTTGGAAAGCTACTAATAGCTTAAATCATAAATCGGGCCTCCCAGTGACTGTGGCGGGTATGCACACACCAACAGAAATATCTAATGCATTTCGTAGGCACTTTCAGGTTGAACCACCACCGGTCGCTATGTTGAGTCAGAGGTGCAATGCTGAGGCCATCATTACCGGTAGCCCCACAGTAACCAGTTTCTCGGCTAAGTCTGTTGCGGGCGTTATTAAACATATGGTGAGGGGGAAATCACCCGGCTATGATGGCCTGAGCATTGAGCATTTGAAGTATGCAGGTGATCATGTTCCTCGAGTGCTTGCAATGTTTTATAGTTTATGCATAAGTCACAGCTACTTACCTGCGGACTTGACTAGAACTGTGGTGGTACCTGTTATAAACAATAAGACGGGCGATGCTTCCGACATTTCTAATTATAGGCCAATATCATTGGCTACGATTATGGCCAAGGTTTTGGACAGTCTGCTGGACAAAATTATTTTTATAAAAAAATTAAACCGCCTTCTAAAAAACCACATCAAAAAAGTAAGAAATAATTCCTCACCAAATAAATAACGTAAGTACTTTGAAGTCGGGCGGGTTTTAACAAAAACAACAAAACATTGTACATGTTTCACGCCCGACTTCAAAGTACTTACGTTATTTATTTGGTGAGGAATTATTTCTTACTTTTTTGATGTGGTTTTTTAGAAGGCGGTTTAATTTTTTTATAAAAATAATTTTTATTTCACTCTTTTTAGTGCATCGAGCAGGCAATTTACGTGTTTTCTGGTAAATAGGTATGTGATCAAACTCAAAACCTCCTTTTTCGAAGTCGGTTAAAATACCTTGAGGTATCCCCTTTCCAACAAAACAAGAATCATCTAAATCGGTTTATAAACAAAGGAGTTATGCCTAAAGATACGTATTAAATTCACATAAAGTAACGAAAACGACAGTATTTTCAAGATTTCCTGAAAACTACTGAACCGATTTCGAAATTTCAAAAAATGGGACCATCTTGGAAACTAACCTGATGTAATAACGTTTGAACCATTTCAATCGGTTCAGCCGTCTTCGAGTAATCGGCGGACATACATAAAAAAAAAAAAAAAAAAAAAAACATACATACAGACGAATAGAGAACCTCCTCCTTTTTGATTTAGAAGTCGGTTAAAAATATTGGCTAACCACATTGAATTATATGATAACCAGTTTGGTTTTAGACCCGGTCTATCGACTGAAAGTGCCATCTTGTCCCTTAAGCAAACTGTTCACTACTACACATCTAGGAAGACGCCGGTATTTGCTAGTTTTTTAGACTTGTCTAGAGCTTTTGACATGGTGAATTATGACAAGTTATGGCGAAAGCTGTCTTGTGAGACTGATGTACCTCGGGATATTTTAGCAATATTTAAGTTTTGGTATGGTAGTCAGACAAATACTGTTAAGTGGGCTGGATGTCATTCTGATGAATTTGGACTACAATGTGGAGTGAGACAGGGTGGGTTAAGTTCCCCTCGATTGTTTAACCTTTATATTAATCAGCTGATAGGTCGACTCAACGGTGCCAACGTCGGCTGTTACATAGATGGCGTTTGTACGAATAATATCAGTTACGCTGACGATATGGTTTTGTTGAGTCCATCTATCGGTGGGTTAAGGAAGCTCTTGTCAATTTGTGAGTATTACGCAGTGGATCATGGACTTAAGTACAACACCAGTAAAAGTGAGTGGATTCTGTTTAAGTCAGGTACGCTTAACTATACCAATCTTCCCGAAATAACACTTTGCGGGAAGCATCTGATGCGGGTTCAGAGTTTTAAGTACTTGGGCCACTGGGTCACAGAAGACTCTAATGATAATTTGGACATCGAGAGGGAGCGCAGATCGCTGGCTGTTCGCTGCAATATGTTGGCTCGCAGATTTGCGCGGTGTAGCAGGCCAGTCAAAGTAACGCTTTTTAAAGCATACTGCCAATCTTTTTATACGTGCAGTCTGTGGGTTACCAACACGCGGCGAGCATTCAGCGATCTAAAAGTCCAATACAACAATGCCTTGAGGGTGTTGTTAGGGCTGCCATGGCGGTGTAGCGCCTTCAACATGTTTGCAGAAGCTCGTGTTGACGGCTTCCATGCGATAGTGAGGAAACGGTGCGCCTCCGCGCTGTCTCGGTTGCGTGGCAGCAGTAACAGCATCCTTAAGGTATTTGTTGACAGATGGGACATACCTCTGTTTCAAAGGTGGGTTCATGCTCACTATACTATAATAATAATGTAATATTGAATTTAATTTGATTTGATTTATTTTGATTTAATTTGGTTTAATTTTGTATTCTAATGATCATTAATTGTTGTAATTTACTAACACTAGTCTTAAGATATTGTTACTAACATTTTTATGGGCTTCGCCTGAAATAAAGGATTTGAATTGAATGAATTGAATGCAGGTAAGCGTGCTTCCATGTATCGAATCACCCATAGTTTAAACACTCCTTTTAATTTTATTGATTTATAACACTCATCGCCATAAATTTAAAAAACATAATGTTAAAAAAAAACTAGCTCTTAAGCTTACTATAATAAAACAGCCATTAACTCTAAAGTACTTACATTACAAAATGTTATCAGCTAGGTATATCAGTTTTGCTTTTCGTTTTGCTTGTTTCATGATGTAGGGCAGAAGCCTCGGTTTCGGCCACTGTACCGGTTTTGGCCACTTTTTTCTCTAAAAGTTTTCTAAATAACATTTCGCCATTTTTACTAAAAGCAATTAAAAAAGGGTATTTTAAGGTAATAATAACAAACGTTAGAATTTCATATGTCATACGATTTTTTTTCAATAAATTCCATTTACTGTCTTAAAAAATGTTTTGTATGAAAATTTTAAGAAATTTTGTTTTGGATGAAATACTTTATAAACCTTTGTTTTTTACAATTAAATTGTTGTTTTGCAATGGATTGGTTTCTAGCGCATTACAATATATTGATTTAACCTGGGTTTGGTTTTGATTTTTCGCTATACTTACAAAAGATCAACTATTAATAAGTGGCCAAAACCGGCACCTCTCACACATTTTGTGTTATATACAAAAAAATGTTTCACGTTTTTAAATTTGAAAAATGTACCTTTAAGAGTAGATCAATTCTATAATTTAAGATATAATTTGTGTCCTAAATACCTATGACCATTTAGTACTTAGTGCTTAAAAGTCAAAAAATCCTTAAAGTCACAAACGGTACCTCTGCCCTACCTACATACTAAAACGGTGTTAAAGGCAAATTATTATTTCTCTTACTTATGCCTATTATAATAGGGTATTTTACTGTTGTTGAAATGTAGATATTTAATGATGACGTTATAAAATATTGCAATTAAGAATACCAAATGTGAAAAAATAATTTGAATCTGTTTTATAATAAAAGAATTATAGTCTGTTTGATTTTGACTATAGCTGTCTCTTTCTAAAACGAAATCTTCTATGGCGTGACTATGACGCTACTAACCCACTGACGTCACTAAGATAGCGTCCTGTCCTTGTCTCATTATAAAGTTTGAAGTCCTATATCTTTGAAAATATAAGATAATTCAAAATGAAAACTTGTTTTGTGTAGCTAATATTTCGAAAAACATTTTAAAGAAATAAAAAAAAAACAGTAAAATACCGTATTATAACTTCGTTAAAATTGTTTGTTTATTCATATAAATATAAAAAAAACTTTTAGGTTAGTATGTAACAACGTATAGAAAATTAATTAATCCCAGGTCCACTCCAAACTAATAATAATAAAGCGTATTTTAACTAAAACTGTAAACTGGAGCCTATTTTAACCTAAACTACAAACTGGCATATTTTAACCTGAACTAAGAAGTGATATTTAGTTACATTGTATAGTCTGGAATCTGGACAAGAATATCAAATCCTACATCGACTTTGTTATAGGTTTCAGACCTTTTGAGAATCGGGTTGTTTCGAAACACATTGTTATTTTGATCAGAATAACTCGTATTTGAACATAAACTTCAAAAACATGGACTCATTAGTGGTTACGATACCCTAATTTATTTTAAGGACTTAATATTAAAAATTAAGTAGAAAATGTATCAACCATGTCTTTTAATTAGCATTTGCTAAAACTGTAAACTAACCGCCTCTGTGGTCTAGTGGTTCATACCGCCTATTTCAGACCCAGAGGTCCCGGGTCCGATTTCCAGTGGGGATATTGTATTCGGTTTGGTTGGTGGTAGGACTTGCTCTTAGTCCGCCTGGCTAGCTACCACCATCTTATCTAAGTTTGACGTCATAACAATGATGTTTTCAGCATTATTGTGTCTCGGCAGTTAGAGATAAGATAGCCAGTTCCTCAGTGACTGAGGATTCCGGGAGTAGTGCGCTTCCACCTTCAGCCTTATCACCACTTAACATCAGGTGTGATGAAGGCTAAGTGCTACCCCGTTGTGGATAAAAACAACTGCAATCAAGAACTTAATAAACTGTAGCTTGTACTGTTACGCTCGTAAAACGCTTACGTAACATTGGCTACTAGAAGTGTCGTGGCATTGAACTTGGTCACTATTCGAACGAGCTAATTGATCACCTCGACACTTAAATTGGACGCTTTTATGATTCTACGCCAATTGATACTAATTATATGATACTAGATTTCCGCCCGCGGCTTCGCCCGCGTGGACTGCATGACGTTATCTCGCGGGAATGTGATGTTTTTCCGGAATAAAAAGTAGCCTATGTTCCTCTCCAGACTACAAAGTATCTGTGTCAAATTTCAGCCAAATCCGTTCAGCCGTTTTGGCGTGATTGAGTAACAAACATACAAACATCCAAACATCTAAACTTTCACATTTATAATTAGGATGAGACGCAGAATTAAAGTTTTATTTCTTTTTAAAGTTTTGACGTCTAAAGTTTAAATTCGATAGCATAGAATTAGATAGACTGATAATGTGCTACATTTTCTTGCCTAAATTAATTCTGAAGTTGAATGAAGAAAAATTGTTCATACGGAAAACTGCAAAAAGAACACGCGGACGAATTCTGCGGTCAATAGAAAGTAATCCACTGAAAGTATCGCATGTCAAATTTGATCCCTTGATTGATCAATCGAGCCCGTAAGTCTATAATAATACACGTAGGCAAGTAACTGTCCCAAAATTTTCCACTTTGCGTCACAGAGCATTTCCAATAAAGCCAACAGGCCGTCACTAACGCAAGTGAAAAGAGAAAAACTGCTGAAAATATAAGTGAATTTAAATTTATCATCCCTGACGAAACTGCTGAATCAGAAGGGACTTGTCCACTTCCATTCACGTGTCCGAAATTGTTCGAACGTAGGTAAATCTTTTGAGCACTATCAATGGGTGTGAAGCAAGTGAAAAAATCGGGAGGGATGTGGGCGGGGGTCTAATGCCGGTGCCAGACATACTTAGCACAAATATTTGAACAAATGTTTGTTATGTCTCACGGGTTTTGAGTATTTGTTCAAGGCTTTGATAAAAAACTAAGAAGAAGAAGAAGAAGTCTTTGTTCAAATATTTGTCTAGTCTGGCACCGGTATAAGGGTGCTTCCAGATTAGGCGTAGGTCGCGCGACTCGCTTGTCAGCAGCGCTACAGACACGCAATGTCATCAACGACTTAAATATATTATGCCCCCAGCCTAACCCCGCTCTAAAAAAGAGCCGCACGGCAATAGTTTTAGTGTGAAAGGGTAACAATTAGACATTGGGTGACAAATTGTATACTTATGTGAAAGCGCCCTAAGGCAGAAGCTACGTTTGATGGTTGGTGGCGCAAAGTTCCCTAATACTGTTGTTGTCGAGTTGGAAAATGCGATTTGTAGACAAGTGATTTAAGGTGAACGCTCCGAACGAAACGAATTTTTGAAGCTAAATAGCAATGAGAAAACTACGCGCGCGCGCGGGAGCGAGATTTAACCCAGATTTGTAACAACTCTAACCGTCCTATAGTTTTATATCAAAAAGTCCATACTTATTTCGAGTATCACCTTAAAAACCGCGTCGAAGGTTCGGACGATTCGACTGCGGAGGTGTGTGAGGTTTCATTATGATTATGTAAATATAGAAAATTTGGACACATTAATCCTTGCAATATTTGAACTACGAAAGGACCACGCAAATCTCAGTATGGGAAGTGTCCCCCACTGTCTAACAGATGCCACGCTGATCACTTCTTGGTATGGCGTATCCACCGCAAGTAGGGTTACCAGATGAAAAAAAAGAGCGCGGGGGGGGGGGGGGGGGGGATTGGTGCAATATATCAATAATTAAAGAAGAAACCTTTCTATAAAAGTTATAATATGTGCAATTATTACCAAAGGGAGAAAATGTTTAGTTTGTTCTAAAAGATCTGTAAAGATCTTTTAATCAAATCATTTATTTTACTATTTATTTTTATTTTATTGGAAATTCTAAAAACCCTGAGATTTCATGAGTTTTGCAAAATCCATCCGCAATTCTGAGATGAGTCCAAAAATCCTGAGATCTCAGGCCAAATCCTGAGATATGGTAAGCCTAACCGCAAGATCGAGGATTTCACAAACATCGATTTAGAAAACAGGTAAATTGTATGGATTTAGTTTTGCACACTTTTGTATTGTTAAATGCTAATAAGGTAGTATGAATTATATATTATTATAGCGTGTAAAAAATCAATTGGAACCAGCTATCAATAAAAAGAATGAGAGAAAAAAATTGGTAAAACATTAAAATCTTGATTTTTTTTATTTGGGCATCTACTACACCCTGTCATAATAATACAATGAACATTTACTTGCATCAAATACCAAAGTGTTCCAAATTATCTCTATACTGTAAATAATACGAAAAGCGGGATTTTTATCATGTTTTGATTTGTTGTCGAGTTTAAAAAGTTATCTCCATACTATATAGCACAGATGATACAAAAATTGTACATAGGGATAATTTATAAAGGTCTAAACGCTAAAGTGTTTTAAGCGAGAGGGCGACTTTCCACGCGCACCCCAACTTGTTCTAACCAATTTTTTGTGCTATTTGGTTAGGATCATAGCAAATTCGAACGAAGATTTCTCGGCCTACCTCTACTAGATGAGACGGGCGTTATTTAGGGCGTCTGAGGGTTGTAAAAGCTCCAAGAAGAAGGCTTGATTCATTAACATTCCAAAAACAATACGCAACGCCCTCAGCGTGATAAATCTCCGGAAAGTACAGACGGCCCTCTGACCACGAAACCGAAACTTTCCAACCGCAAACAACTACGAAGACGCCAACTGAATTTTAATCCAAAAATCCAATTATCTGTCACCTTCGAGCAACGCGGGCCTTCCGTCTCGGAAGGGAGTAGGCATACGAAGCATTTCCCCTCTGTCAAAGTACTAGCCCAAGTGGGCATAGACGTTTATAAAAACTAGTTGCACTCAGATTTTTTACTAGACCACAAAGTACCTTTGTATATACGGAAATACTTTGTACTAGACCGAGTCCAGTCGCGCAAGTGAACGCCGCAGTATTAAAAATGCCGAATTGCTCAGTTTTTTGCTGTAGAAAAAAGGTCTGGAACATCAAGTTAACAAAAAGATGGTGTAACATTTCACATGCAAGTAAGTTCTGATCATATTATTGCTATTTAATTACATTTAAATACCAAATTCGCATATTTTATTCTTAAATTGTTGACGGATTTGTTCAGCAACATCAAGTTCGCTCGCCCATATAACTCTGTCGAGCAAACATGACGCCTGCAGTTTATACTCTTCTCTTTCACTCGATTCCGCATGCCCGGAGAGTGAGAAGGACGGGTATAACCTGCAGCTGTCATGTTAGCTCGACCGGTTTATACAAATTTCAGATCGGTCGCGCGATAAATCCGACTTCTCGCCGACGATGGGCAACACAGTGATGTTACCGTTACATGTCATAATGTTTGTCGATAAATTTGAGTGGCAGTTAGCGACGCGACGAGACGTTATTTATTCATATGTACAAATGATTGTTATCATGGTTTTATATGAACTATAGTACGTTATTATTATTGGGTTACCTAGCATGTAATTAGAATAAACAAAAACCGATCAAGAGCAAGTCAGACTCGCGCACTGAGGGTTCCGTAACATCAAGTATGAATGAAGACACGGCGGTGTAGAATATACGTTATAAAAATAATAGGCCCGTCCGATCGATTATCCACGGCGGCCTATTTTTTTTTTGGATAAAATATGATGAAAGCATTATGATTTCATTGTTTATTTATCGCACCTTTTGTGTTTACAGCTTCCATAAAAATCCTGAATTAAAGAATTCATGGAAAAGTTTTTGCAATAATAAGTAAACCTGGGATCTCAAGCGGAGCAGTGTAATTTGCTCGACCCATTTCATGTCATCCGATTTTCAAGCCCTTCCAAAGAAAAAGAGAATAATAACGGAGAATTCAATATGTACCAAATTTAATAACAGACTGCATTTTTGCCGCAAGTCTTGTAAGTATTCTCGGTGTTTTAATAAAGTCACAAAATTGCATCTCACTGTCATACTTATTTTCCAGAGCCATTCATAACCCATTGAACCATCTTACAATACTGCTGGATCTACAAGTTCAGCTATGTCTAACATGTTGACATATTTGATTTCTTGTTTAGTTGAAAATGGTTTACTGTTACATTATATAATATTAAGAGCAAATGTTACTACTTAAATTAAGTATTCTATTGTGATGGAATTCAATTTCAATTTGACGACTCTGTATAAAATATAACAGGGAGAAAAAGATTGCCCTTAAAGGTTTTCTTGCCGGTTCTTCTTGCAAGGTCTCCCGCCGTAGGATTTGCGAACTGATGGCGTAGCTGCTTTGACGTTCACAAGTGTTGTAATCTCAACCTAAATAGCAATTTTGAATTTTAATATCTCGTGTCACAGCGCGTATGTGGTCGCACTCTTACAAAACATATCATCAGTAGCGATTGCGGTATAAAATCATCAGCTCTTAGAAATAGCGGTATAATATTAAGTCTTATTACTATTCTCGTACCTACCAAGAAAAAAACCATTACTACAAAATCGTTCGAACCGTTTTGGAGAAGCGCAACCACAAAAACCGTGACACGAGATTTTTATATAATAGAATATCAAAAACTGTTAGTAAGATCCTACATAAATACCTAATAATAATTATAAGAAATCTTAACTAATATTATAAAGCTGAAGAGTTTGTTTGTTTAAACGCGCTAATCTCAGAAACTACTGAACCGAATTGAAAAATTCTTTTATTGTTGGATAGTCCATTTAGAGAGGAAGGCTATAGACTATATTTTATCCCGACATTCCCACGAGAACGGGTACCACACGGGTAAAACCGCGAGGATCCACTAGTTAAGCAATAATTGTTTAACCGATAAATAAAAATAATATTAGTAATATGTTTCAGTTTGTTACCTTTATTAGCCCTTCTTCCGAAATTGAAATTTATCGATATTGCTGCATCGACAGTTGAGTCCAGCCCTATTTTTTGTTTTTGTATGTAAGTATACGGAATTGCACTTGTGTGCACATTTCCCCCCCCAAAAAACGACAGAACTATTTGAATAGAGTAAACTCGCTAAGGCTACTCCCTTCCGGGACGGAAGGCCCGCGTTGCTCGAAGTCTGTCACGTACCGCTAAGATAAAAAACTTCAGTTATTAGTAAAGATGTTTCTTCTGTCGCTATTGTTGAATAAAAAAATAAAACCGCCTTCAAAAAAACCACATCAAAAAAAGTAAGAAATAATTCCTCACCAAATAAATAACGTAAGTACTTTGAAGTCGGGCGTGAAACATGTACAATTTTTGTTGTTTTTATTAAAACCCGCCCGACTTCAAAGTACTTACGTTATTTATTTGGTGAGGAATTATTTCTTACTTTTTTGATGTGGTTTTTTTGAAGGCGGTTTTATTTTTTTATAAAAATAATTTTTATTTCACTCTTTTTAGTGCATCGTGCAGGCAATCTACGTGTTTTCTGGTAAATAGGTATGTGATCAAACTGAAAACCTCCTTTTTCGAAGTCGGTTAAAATACCTTGAGGTATCCCCTTTTTAACAAAACAAGAATCATCTAAATCGGTTTATAAACAAAGGAGTTATGCCTAAAGATACGTATTAAATTCACATAAAGTGGTAACGAAAACGACAGTATTTTCAAGATTTCCTGAAAACTACTGAACCGATTTCAAAATTTCAAAAAATGGGACCAACTTGAAAACCAACCTGATGTAATAATGTTTGAACCATTTCAATCGGTTCAGCCGTCTTCGAGTAATCGGTGGACATACACAAAAAAAAAAAAAAAAAAAAACATACATACAGACGAATAGAGAACCTGCTCCTTTTTGATTTAGAAGTCGGTTAAAAAGTGGTGGTCTGACTGCTAAGACATATATTTTTCTGAGAACAACATCCTTCTTAAAAATTGTGTTTATAGTTACTAACGACTCATATAATACAAAAGTTCTTGAAATCAGGGTTGTGTTGTGGCTCTCCAGCTACAAGTAATAACACAAGCTGAGTGTCAGTCAACCTAGGTATAAGAAAATCATTGTTGTTTTGATGTACGAAAACACTGAATAAGTACCTAATTATTTTTTAATTGATCCTCATGAACTTTACTTCTTCAACTTTTTCTTTCGATTTATTCTCGTGATAATAGGCACTGATATTTCTTATAGCATTAAAATTGATTGTATTAGGTGTGTGATAGTGATACCTACCTATACTGACATGAAAAGGTGACAGACTGACCTTACTCCAAAGAAAGGTTTATCAAAACAACAAACATACAAATGGTTCAGCTTCATAGTAATACAGTTTATGGAATAATTTCTGTCAGTTTAACTCCACTCTAATTTATTGTCTGAGCAAATGGTAATTGCCAGCTAACACAATCCGTACCGTATTTCTCAAAACGCTTAGGAGCTAATCGAATAACGTACGGTATCAGCATATCGTTATAGTTAAGAAACTAGAATTACCTATATGCCTACTAGTTACTCGATGGATCTGTGTAATAATGCCTAATGCAAATCCCACACTTGATACAATTAAAATTAATCGAAGATAGGTAAGTATATTTTTTTAAATGTAAACCTAGGTTCTTTAAATAACTTTATCACACATTTAAGAATTATTAAATAGAGTTTATACAATTAAATAAGCGTTTGCCAATCAATATCTAACGGGTGTCCCAAAAGTAGGTATAGGATGATATGTCTCAATAAAATGCGAATGGATTGGAATTTCTTCGTAGTTTTTTTTTTTAAAGAAGAGACTTATACAATTTTATCTGAATAGAATATCTGCTAAATGGCCGCCACGGGCATTTTTGCTGTGTGCAAGTTTTTCATGACACTTTCACACATTTCGCTGCTAATTTCACACATTTCGCTACTTATTTCACCAATAACTCGGCGAATATTTTGTCTATATTGTCTATGTTTTGTGGATAGTTGGCGAAGACTTTATCCTTCACGTAGCCCCAAAGAAAGAAATCCAGTGGCATCAGATGGCAAGATCTCGGTGGCCATTTGATATCACCTCTTCTTGAAATTACGAGATTTTTCGACCTTTCGACGAGTGTTTGTAATTGATCGTGAATTTTCGTTAAATATTTGTATAACTTCTATGCGCTGTTTTATTGTGAAACGCTCCACGATTAATTTTACATGTGTCAAGATGACGTATGTCAAATTTCAACCCGTTATCTTGAATATTTCGGAAATAGCGCGAAATTCAAATCCTACCTACTACCTACCTACTTTTGAGACACCCTTTACATATATATTTAGACAGTTATACAATGAAGAGACGTTATTACGACAATAAATGAAAACATTGGTGCTACTTGTATATAGGTATAGAAGTATTTTGAAACCATCAAAAAATCCATTGATAAAAATAAAAATAAAAAAACTAAGAAGTAGGTACCAAAACAGATACATACAGCAGCATCATTTTTGTAATATCGTAATATCATACATCGTCAGATCAATGTCAACGAGACGCGAGACGACGAAGATGACAAGAACTTTTGTCGCCATATTATTTGTACGCGATGGAGATGGCATGAACACTTGCTGCATTTTGAAACTATCAAAAAAATCCATTGAAAGAAATGAAAAGGGAAACAAACAAATTAGTACCAAAACAGATACAAAATAACGGGTGTTTTTTTAGAGGTATAGAACTTTAAATTGCAATAAAACAATGATGGATTATTCAATTGACATGATTTTTTTTTTATTCGAAAGATAATCTTGTGGCATTACATTTTAAATATGATTTCTGGCATATGACTGCCACGGCTGGCTCGGATGTAGTCCAATCTGGACGTCCAATTTTCGATGACTTTTTCCAACATTTGTGGCCGTATATCGGCAATAACACGGCGAATGTTGTCTTCCAAATGGTCAAGCGTTTGTGGCTTATCCGCATAGACCAATGACTTTACATAGCCCCACAGAAAATAGTCTAGCGGTGTCAAATCACAAGATCTTGGAGGCCAATTCAAAGGTCCAAAACGTGAAATAAGGCAGTCACCAAACGTGTCTTTCAATAAATCGATTGTGGCACGAGCTGTGTGACATGTTGCGCCGTCTTGTTTGAACCACAGCTCCTGGACATCATGATTGTTCAATTCAGGAATGAAAAAGTTAGTATTCATGGCTCTATACCGATCACCATTGACTGTAACGTTCTGGCCATCATCGTTTTTGAAGAAGTACGGACCAATGATTCCACCAGCCCATAAAGCGCACCAAACAGTCAGTTTTTCTGGATGTAACGGTGTTTCGACATACACTTGAGAATTAGCTTCACTCCAAATGCGGCAGTTTTGTTTGTTGACGTAGCCATTCAACCAGAAGTGCGCTTCATCGCTAAACAACATTAGCTTATGAAAATCGTGAACAACGGCAATCTCGTTTTCGTTTTTCAAAATAAAACTGCACAATTTGCAGGCGTTGTTCAGGCGTGAGTCTATTCATGATGAATTGCCAAACCAAACTGAGAATAAATCACTTGACAGATGTCAAATCGGTCGCCATCTTAAAAAGTAATGCCAACTTAAAGTTCTATACCTCTAAAAAAAACACCCTTTACAACACCATTGTTTTTGTAATACCCTAATATCACGGGAAATATATAGACTGTGCTAATACGTAATACCATACATCGTCAGATCAATGTCAACGAGACGCGAGACGACGAAGATGACAAGAACTTTTGTCGCCATATTATTTAATAGCATAATCTTTAAATCGTGTAGATAAAAACAAATGAAATTGTTCACTGTGACTAAACTATTGAATATTTTTAATGGTTTTTTATGCAGAGTGTAAGTTTTTATGTCAAGCAAACGCAAACTATTTCGATTCCGTATTTATGTCAATTTGTATGAAAACTGTATAAGCGCGCTACTCGCCGCTAGAGGCGCTGATACAGTTTTCATACAAATTGACTTATATACGGAATCGAAATAGTTTGCGTTTTTTGACATAAAAACTTACACTACGGGCACAGATAGATATAAGCTTCGATCAACAATAACACAAAACACAAGGGTATAAGATATTTAATTTATTGTAGAATTATTGTCTCCACTTTGTATAAATACATCAGAGAAAATAAAACGTTGAAAGTTTCCTTAAAACGGAGTTGGAAATAACTTACAATAACCAAGCAAACTAAATCCAAGACATGAATAGAACCTGCAACTTTTGCGAGTCAACAAATAAATCCTCATCGCAAATTTTCACTATGGCCATGACCTTAACTTTCCAATATTTTACAAATTCACATGAATATCAATCAACTAGCTGTAACTGTGATATATGTATTATAAGTTACCTTTTAGCTTGTATAACTAAAAATCATACAAATGAACTATTCATAATTTAAATGTTACTATAAAATATTTTTCACTTCTCATGCTCGTAAAGTTCGTCTTTATGTTGGGTATAGGCTGCATAAAATCGCTTTTTATGCTCTAGTGCATAAATTAAAATCTTCGTCTAAGTCTCAGACTCTAAGACAAAGGTCGTCAGGTAAACAGTCACACACGCAATTAAACTTCGTTAAATAAACTTGTTATTTCATTCGGTTTCTTTAATTTTGTACAAAATCCATGTTAAATCACTAAATTAATAAAACTAGGCAAAATTAATGAGTTTTGTAAGAAATAAGTATTTCAAGAGCATTATGGACTACGATCTATGCTATGTCACTGTGCTGCCACTTCCACGTAAAAAAAAAAGAAAAATAAAGTTTTCCCGTCAATATGGCGAAGTCTTTATTTTTTATTTTTTGCAATATTGTTATTTATTTTCCTCACACTCGAAGTGAAAAGCAGAGTGTATAACTCGTACATAAAACCCATTTTACCCTCGAATTGGCTATCCATCCTCGCCTACGGCTCGGGTGGATATATACGTCTCGGGTAAAATGGTATGTTTTATGCACTTGTTGTACAATCTACAGATAAGCCTGAAACTCTTTTTTCTTATAGATTTTTAGTTTCTAAAAATATGAAATACCCGTTTGAAATTAATAAAACAATGATGTTAGATTTTTTATTTCTCAAAACCCATGTATGGGTCGGTCGGCTTAAGTGGGTGTAGAGAAGAATTTAGGCTTGTGAATATTTTACTACTTACATATAAGTAACCTCAAATTTTATTTTATGCATTTTATGAATCGCGAAAAAAAAAACAGCTGTTCCATACATTGCAGTCGAGTCGATGTTCTACTTTTGTATGGAACAGCAGATTTTTTTTCACGATTCCGTGGATGGTCCATAGTAAAAATTGCTCGTATTGATGGACACTATTATCCCCTAAAATCTTTGTACTAATTAAAATTTACAAGTGTTTATAGGCAAACATTGGCCACTTACAGAACTAGCCTCATGGATAGAAAATGCTTGCCCAGAAAATGCTTCACGTAACAATATAAGCTCTTTGATACATTGCCATAATTGATTTCTTTTCTATCTAGTACCTAGCTATTAAGGCGATACTCGAAAAAATTATGCTAAAGCGAGATAGCAATGCGAAAACGACGCGCGCGGGAGCGAGACTGATTTTGCAGATTAGGCAAAAAAAACACAAAATCACTTCGTATTAAAAAACTACAGCGATTTAAAAAATGCTTCTATACGATCCTTAATATTGGTGTCCACTAATTAAACCAATTTCCAATAGTGTAAGTAACCCAATTAAAGAATAATCTTGAATTTTCGTATAGGTATAGGTCTTTACGAAAAGAAAAAGTGTCGAGGCAAAATCATAAAATCGTGTTTTTGAAACTATACGAATCTAGTTATCTAGATAGAGGTATGAAGAAATATATATCTTATTACCAGATTTGTAACAACTGTAACCGTCCTATAGTTTTAAATAAATAAGTCCATACTTTTTCCGAGTAGCGCCTTAATCTGGCTCCTATTACCAAGTAGGTAATACATAACTTATTAGCCTAGCCTACCGCCCGCGGTTGCTAATTATTGTCGCCAGTGGATGGACTCCCGCGTTTCTATTTGTTCTAATTACCTCCTTCTGACATCGCAGTTTAATACATTCTCTGGACGGAACCCCGCTGATAGACAGTATTCATCAATTAATCAACTGTTTAGTTTTTATCTACAAATTGTACCTATTATCTTTAGGGGAGTAAGATAAAAAGTCTATTATTTGTTTCAGTTTGCTAATGGGAGTAGGTAGTAGGTATAAGGTTTGAGTTCCGATGATTTAGTAAATCTATTGTCATCTGCTCTTCATGGCAAATTATATACCAATAGCTGTTAAATAAATTTAATTTCAAATCATAGAAAAATATATATCATTCTTTGAATGCAAATTAGTAGAACTAAATGAACTTACGTGTTAATTATCTGTTCCGTAGTCTAAAGATCATTGTACATCGACCGTCTCATCTGAAACAAAAAAAAAAATCCGGATAAGTACATTGACAAATAGCTATCTTCCTAGTTGAACGAAACATATTTTTTCCGAATTCCGAAGGTATTTCTATGATTATATGATCGCCTCAATTATATGATCTTAGGCGCTGGCTTACTCGTACCTATACCTACAGAAAAAATAATTAGAAAAAAAACCGCCTTTAAAAGAAATGCCACCAAAAAGTAGCCTCTAATAGTACTAGAGGGATTATTTCTTACTTTTTGGTGGCATTTCTTTTGAAGGCGTTTTTTATATATTTTATTCTGTAAAACAAGAACTAAAACAAGAATCATCTGGAGTTATGACTAAAGATACGTAAAAACTCGTGCAATTGTTAGGTACCTAACAAATTACAGTACAGTGGGTGGCCAAATTATTAGGGACAGTGCTCATATTTATGTAATTTATAGTTTGTAATATTAGTTTCTGTAAATTATGTTGTTTTTTAAAGTTAATTTTGTTTGATATTGCTACTGGTATCTTTATTATTGTTTTTGGCAAGTGGCTACACAGGATATGCGATTCATCTGTCGATAATGTGACATTTCACCCCATATAGATATTTTTTCAAAAAAGCGCGGTTTTGTAGTGTTTTTGTTTGTTATATTTTTTATTAGTTTTAACCGACTTTCTTGTCCTAAATAACCATATAAGGTAACTAATTGTTCATAAAACAACATTCTTGCTGTTTTGTCTATGAATTTACATTGTATTAATGTCTACTCGACGCGATAACTTTAATTTTCTAGTTTTTTTGAAAAGTTAAGGCTGGATTGTCTCCAAGAAAATGTAGAGAGATACAAACGTTGTCACAGCATTCTACACATTCCCAAAGAGACATAGCAGCTATTGCTGGGGTTTCAAAGTCTGCCGTTAATATAATAAAAACTAAAATTTACAACAGAAAACCTCTACCTAGAAGCAAATCGCGATGGCAAATGTGTCAGGAAAAGGATCACCACTCTTCATACTGATAGAAAAATCAGAGACATCTGCCTCAAAAATTATAAAAAGAGCGTTGTTCGATTGACCATGATGATGAACGACGATGGTGTAAATATTTCGGAAAGGACAATACGGAGGCGGTTGGTCGAACAGAATCTGATGAGTCGGGGCGACCTACCAAAAATCCACGCCTAAGACCTAACCCATCCTATGAAAAAGAAAATACTGCATTGGGCTAGACAACATCAAAATATAACTGTTGCAGGTTGGAGTCGAATAATTAAAACTTTTTTGAGTAGTTTAATAGGTCCCTAACGATTTTCTTCTACGTGTGTTTTTCCGACGAGTCAACATTTCAGGTTTTGGTTGACGAAAGTTCTTTTGTGAGACGACGACGCCCTGGGAAAAAAATCCACGCAGATTGCCTAGTGGAGAGTGGAGAGGGTTAAACACTCCGTTAGTGTCATGGTGTAGTCTGGCATCTCAGCCTAAGGCATGGGGCGCCTATACATTGTTAAAAGGACCATGAAAGGTGATCACGCACAATTGTGGTGACCATCGACTGTGTTCCACAGTTTATTGAAACGAAGGTTTCTCATGCAAAATTAAGTAAATTAAGCTAGTCCTACCTTACTAGCAGATAGTGTCCGTAATCCAGGGGGCTGGTCGCTGTCTCGCCGGCGCGCGCGCGCCTGGCCAAGTAGGTCTTCACCCAACCCCGAGGGGAAACTCTTATAGCTAACACTCTTAAAACTACACAATGCCCTAATAGACAGCTAAAACTTTCCCGGCGCTTTTCAAAGCGAACACACACGGGTCACAGGTGGCGAACTGAGCGCGAGTTGCGCGGACGGTGGTTGGCGGCGCACCCACGAATGAACGTGAATGAATGAATCACGCGCGGCGTGAACATCCCCCCGTCCCGGACAGTAGCAAACTGTCCGCCAACTCAATCTAAGGGCAGGCGAGAGAGGGTAGCGATCGCTCGCTTCAAAACAGAGTCCCCCACCAGGACCTCGGCAAACCTGGGCACACCATCCGACCCCGGATGAAGCTGAACAATGCGTCCTAAACGCCAGCGGAGGGGCGGCAGGTTTGGATCCTTTACCAACACGAGGTCTCCAGTCTTGGGTGGGGTCGTCCTATCCGACCACTTAACGCGTTGCTGCAAAATGTGCAAATACTCCAGATGCCAACGGCGCCAAAAACTCTGCGTAAGCTGCTGGAGCAATTCAAATCGCGAGAGCCGTCCGGAGGGCACTTCGGAATAAGGATATTCCGGCAAGGCGTTAAGCGGTCTGCCAATCAAAAAATGGCCCGGCGTAAGGGCCTCTAAATCATTCGCGTCCGAAGACAACGGACACAACGGACGCGAGTTGAGGACCGCCTCAACCTTACAAAATACGGTCGCGAGTTCCTCAAACGTGAGGACCGTCTCCCCAATAACGCGACGAAGGTGAGTTTTAGCGGCCTTTACAGTTGCTTCAAAAATCCCTCCCCAGTGGGGGCAGGATGGCGGGGAGTACTGCCATCGTACCCCTCTGCGAGAGAGTGTGGATCCGATCTCAAAATTATTCCTATCCAAAAATTCACAAACTTCCTTTAAATACCTATCGGTGCCCTTGAAATTGGTTCCACAATCGGACCTTATTAACGACGGCATTCCGCGGCGAGACACAAAACGATTCAACGTGGCTACAAAGGCTTCTGTGGTGAGGGCACTAACCACCTCCAGGTGGACCGCTTTAGTGGCCAAACAAACAAATACACACAAGTAAGCCTTTTCCGTTCTAGCATTACGAAGCCGCGATGTCTTAACGGTAAATGGCCCCGCAAAATCCGTTCCAACTCCTGAGAAGGGCATCGATTCGTTCACTCGATCGGCAGGCAAATCACCCATCTGGGGCTGCATCGTATCGGCGCGCAAACGATAACACGGGAGACAACGAAAAATAACGGATCGGATTATTCTCCGCGCTGACAAAATCCAGAACTCTCGTTGGAGGAGCGCGGTCAAAGCATTACAACCGGCATGAGCATTCTTTACATGGCGGTCTGTAATCAACAGTCTAACTAACGGTCCATCCTTGGGGAGCAACAAAGGGTGGCGTGATCCGTACGGCAGGTTGGCATGTCTGAGCCTACCTCCGACACGCAGCAATCCGGTACTGTCCAAGAAGGGATTCAACCGCACCAAGGGTCCCTTCAACTTGGACTTACTTGAGCGCAGGGCTTTCAGCTCCGGTTCAAACTCTCGCTGTTGCGTCACTCGCAACCAATGCAACAGAGCGTCTTGCCGCTCTTGTGGGGCGAGGACCGGAGACAACGATTTCTCCTGAGGCTGGCGACAATTTCGCACAAAGCGCCTCATCCAAGCAGTCACGCCGAGCAACTTGTCAAGAGAACTGTAGCGGTCTAACAAAAACTCCATCTGCGGAGCCGCCACCGTCTCCACGGCGTGAACACGCATGCCTAGGTCTGGGACTCTGGCCACAGCCGGGGTGGCAGGCCATGAGCGCTCAGGCCGTAACAACCATGATGGACTCCACCATAGGTGGTGGTCCACTAACTCAGGCGCCTCGCAGCCGCGGGAGGCACAATCTGCGGGGTTCAATTCGCCCGGTACGTGGCGCCAAATCAACGGGGCCTTTGAAGTCTGAATTTGTGAGACCCGGTTGGCCACAAAAACCTCAAGGGTGTGGACTGAACTCTTCAGCCAACAAAGGACGACCTGGCTGTCAGACCACGCAAATATCGACTCCAAGTCGACACCGTTTCCCAAGGTGTCGGCAACATGATTGAGTAGCCGTACTAAGAGAGTGGCGCCGGACAACTCCAACTTCGGAATGGTTAGCCTAGTCCGAAGGGGGGCGACCTTACTCTTGGCCGTAACTAAGTGTACGGCGACAACGCCTGCTGCATCCACCGTTCGGATGTAAACGGCTGCCGCGTATCCGCTTTCGGACGCGTCACAAAAGCCGTGCAGGGAGGCTTTAAACTTTCCCGAAGGCAGCATTTGCCTCGGTATACAAACCCGATTGACGTCGGGTAGGGATGACACGAACCTCACCCACTCTCGTAGGAGGCTACCAGAGAGGGGCTCATCCCATGACAATTCCGCAGCCCAGAGCTCCTGTAGGAAGCACTTCATCGAAAACACTACAGGGCTGAGCCAACCGTTCGGATCAAAGGTACGGGCTACAGTGGACAGCACCGTGCGTTTAGTCCAGACCTTTGGGTCTGGCAGTTCCAATCTATATGTGAACAAATCCGGGACTGGTCGATACTGGACTCCCAAAACAGACAGCATGTCTGGAGTCTCCGGATTTTCAAAGAGGAGCGGCTCTTGCTGGTGGTCCTTAGGCAAATCTGCCAATAGGTCCGGTGAGTTAGACAGCCACTTCCGCAACTCATAGCCACCAGCCCTCAAGAGCGCAATCAGCTCATCACGTAAGACGAGAGCCTCATCTAAGCTCGAGGCCCCCGTGCAGATATCGTCGACAAATAAGGCCCCCCCCTCAATAAGAGCAGATGCCCGGGGATAGCGTAGCCGTTCGCGCTCTGCGAGCTCCAAAAGCGAACGGATCGCCACAAAGGGGCTCGACCGCAAACCATAAGTGTTGGTGTTCAGCTCGTAAGCCAACATCGGATCCTGGGGATCCTCACGCCAAAGGATGAGCTGGTATCGTCTATCCTCCGGGTGAATCACGGTCTGTCTGAACATCATGCGGATATCGGCCACAAAGACGACAGCGTGCCGGCGGAAGTTGGTCAAAACATCACAGACATCGTGATGCAACTTCGGCCCCGCATGCAGACACTGATTCAACGACACTCCGGTTGACGTGGGCGCTGAACCATCAAAGACCACGCGGATCTTCCCATTGGAAGTCTTCAAAACAGCGTGGTGTGGCAGGAAGTAATGTTCCACATTACGCCAGTCCAACTGCGAGATGGACATGTGCCCAAGGTCCAAATACTCCCGCATGAAGTCTATATACTTCTCCTTGAATGCGGAATCCCTGGCCATCCTACGCTCCATGGACAACAATCTCTTCTCGGCCATCGGTCGGGAGCTCCCTAAAGAAGGGCGAACCGCCAAGAAGGGCAAGCGGGTAATCAAGCGACCCGAGAGGAGGCGCCCAGTGTTGTTCTGGTAGAACAATTCGCACTCCTCCGCTAACGGATCCAACCGCTTGGCAGTGGGAGGTTCCTCCACCTCCCAAAACTTTTGGAGAACGTCGGACAAAGTAGAACCGACAATGGTCTGGCGGTCTACCGACGGGGTCTCTGGTGTCTGTGGTACCTTTCCCATCACCACATGACCCAGCGACGAGGACAAGGCGACAAGATCGGCTGTCTGCAAAACTCGCTTGCTTCCACACAGTACACGACCGAGGACATCCGCACCAATCAACAAGTGTATTGGGCCCGGTCGGTGGAAGGAAGGATCAGCCAAAGCCAGTCCAGACGTCAGCTCAATCGTGGATGGCGGCACTCGCACTTGCGGGAGTGGTCCAACCACCTTATCAAAGACTATCGCCGAAGCACCAATCTTCGGCCTTCGCGTGAAGTGGGGGGAGAAGGAGAACTCAACTCGACCAATCGGATCAGGGATCCGCGAGTCTCCCACCCCCCGTACCGCTTCGTGATGCGGCACAAGCAAAAGACCCAGCTGTCGGACAAGCCACCTGGACATTATGCACCCCTGGGCACCTGAGTCCAAAAGGGCACGCACCGTGACAACATTGCCCTTAGGTCCCCAAACATTCACGGAGGCTGTTGGCAACAGCACAAGCTCCGGAGGGGTGGTTGGGTCCGACAGGGGCGCCATTAAAAATTTTGGGGGGGTACTTGTCCCCCTCGCGCCTGAGTCGGCGCGCCAAATGTGGGACGCTCGTACCGGGCGAGCGGGTCCCAATCGGGTACATACTGGCCCCGACCAACAGCACTCCTAGGTGCAGGGTAATACCCGTGTGGGGCGTGCCTCGGTTCATAGTACCCCAATCGAGGCCTCTCCATTAGGGGGGGTGAGTAGCAAATAGGGCCCGTGCCTATCGCCACCGTGGCGTACTCTTGTGGTACCCCCCTACCCCCGCCCGTGGCGGGGGCGTCTCTCCTATAGTTCCCCCTCTCCGGGGGGGACTGAACGGGGGGGCTAAGCCCCGCCGAATCTCTAGGGGACCGGTTCCGGGCTGCCGGGCCCCCGCCCGTGCGCGAGGAATTCGAACCCCGGTCGCTCCCGGCGTCCTTGCGGTCCAAACAAAGGAGGGGGTGATGCCTCCCTCCGCAAAGACGACAATCCTCGGTCTGGGGACACGCCGACTGCATGTGTCCCCCCAAACACCTATAGCACCATTGGCGCTGTCTAGCAACGGCCCTCCGTCCCTCTGGGCGGAGGCCTCTAAATTTGGCACATTCGTGCACCATGTGCCTATCTCCCCTGCAATACCTGCACCGCTCACTCGGTGCGGGGGGAGGGGACTGCTGGAAGGCAGCATAGCGATTGGTCGGGCGACGGGGCTGTTCCCTCGCCGCCACCATACGACCAACACCTGGAACCGGGGCGGGCTCCAGGTGGTCCGTCACCCTACATTCGTCCTCCAAAAAACGAAGGAAGTCCGCGAAGGGCGGGAGATACGAGGCGCTGTCGCCTCCGTACCTCTGCTCAAAACGCCCCTTCATTTCAGCGGGCAATTTGGCGAGGACTATGTGCAGCAGTAAAAGGACCACTGATCCACCGGCAGGTCCAATCGCCTTAGGGAGTTGACCGCTGACAGTAGCGGGTTCAGCAACTCCCTCCGTAACAGGTGTACCCGCGTGATTCGCGGGAGGGCCAAAATCGTGGCCACGTGGGTGTCCGCCAGTAACCGGACATTCTGGTACCTGCTAACCAGAAGCTGGCGAGCCACCTGGTAGTTGTCGTCGCTGATGAGCAGGTGCTGGATTACCGCGCTGGCCTCTCCTCGCAGGGAGGAGCGCAAATAGGCCAACTTCTCGCTAGGGGATAAGTCCCGTCGTGAATCCACCAAACTGTCAAACAAATTAATGAAGCCCATCCAGGCTGACAGATCCCCATTAAAAGTGGGAATCTCCAAGGTAGGCAATCGGCCTAGCAACGCCGTCGGGGTAGGTTTGACCTCCCCGCTCAAAACCGGCTCCCCCTTCCGAACAGCCAGGGCCCTCTCAGCCGCCTCCGTGAACTGGTCAGCCAGCTCATAGGCCTGGGCTACATCCTGCTCCAGCTGTTCCGACACGGCATCATCAGCTGGGGGGTTTTCCAAGTAATACGCGCGACACTCCATGGCGTGGCGCTCCAGGTCTTGCAGCCGAGCTGCCAGCCCGCCATACCGAGCTAGCAACGCGCCTACCCGGTCGGCTCGGTCTATTAATGTGACCGCACAAGCAAGCCAACGCAAAACTCCTTGGATGCCAGCCCTGGATACGGAGGTCGGATTCGTAGGAGCCATTTATAATCCGTTGAATAAACAAGCAAACAAAGAAATATAGAAGTGGCAAACATCAACAAAAAAAAACAATAGAAATAGGTCGCGTCACGATAATATAAAACACAATTAAAATTCGGACGACATACACGGACCCTACTATTTTCATAAATTATTAACAACTTACCAATTTCAAGGGCTAACAATATAACGGTATAAACAAAACGTATAGGATTAACGGTATGGCATACCTCGCAAATCAACTACTAAACCGTTATCAACAAACGAAAACAAAACTATTTTTAATAATAATACTCGTAATTTAATACTACTAATAATTAAAACTAGTTCCACTTTTTTAACTAGGCAAGCGGACTCGGAACAAACACTAGTATGTGGTACTAATAAACAACACTTTCGAACGAAACTATTCGTCAAATAAATCCGGACACACAAAAAAAAATATACACATCTAGGCGAGTAAACTCGTATCAAATCACTAGTATGTGGTACTAATAAACACACTTTCGAACGAACTATTCGTCAAATAAATCCGGACACACAAAAAAAATATACACATCTAGGCGAGTAAACTCGTATCAAAACACTAGTATGTGACAACAATTATATAAGTGTCTATCTATTATCGGATCCACCAAGTGAGAAACATTCGCTTCGAGAATTTACTAGAACAATTTCTTAGTACTTCAATCGTCTCGGGATCTTCAAATACCCTCGAGATTTCAACAAAAAAATAATAATTTTTAGGTACGCTTTTTAGGTACGCTTTTTATTTTTACTATGAAATTTTATGTACCTAGTTAATTTTAATATGAAAATTAACTAATTATATCAACTAGGTACGCTCTGCTACCAAAAATATGATCACGCACAATTGTGGTGACCATCGACTGTGTCCCACAGTTTATTGAAACGAAGGTTTCTCATGCAAAATTAAGTAAATTAAGCTAGTCCTACCTTACTAGCAGATAGTGTCCGTAATCCAGGGGGCTGGTCGCTGTCTCGCCGGCGCGCGCGCGCCTGGCCAAGTAGGTCTTCACCCAACCCCGAGGGGAAACTCTTATAGCTAACACTCTTAAAACTACACAATGCCCTAATAGACAGCTAAAACTTTCCCGGCGCTTTTCAAAGCGAACACACACGGGTCACAGGTGGCGAACTGAGCGCGAGTTGCGCGGACGGTGGTTGGCGGCGCACCCACGAATGAACGTGAATGAATGAATCACGCGCGGCGTGAACAAAAGGACAATGAGTTGCTTGTACTTACTGGTCTTGGACCAGTACAAGCAACTCATAGAAACTCACCTACTGCCGTAGGTTTTTTAATGGTTACCTGATAACTACTACATATTTATGCATGACTCTTCTTCTTGCCATAAAGCCAGAAGTGTGACTGCATTCTTGGATAATAGAAATTTCTCTGTTTTGCCACGGTCTGGAAAATCGCCAGAAATAAACCCCATAGATCTCTATGTGGGAACTCACCAGACTGGTGATGGCGAAAGAACTAATTTATACCAAGCGGCAGTTGATAGAAACTATCATCCGAGAATGAAAAAACAACCCCACACTACAGGAAAATGCAAAAGCGTGCATTAAGAGCATTGCAGCAAAAGGCGGCATTACAAAATGCATATTAAAACTTACTTTAGTTACGTCTATCAGTATAATATATACTTATACAAAGAAACTATAACAGTTTTGTATATTTATTATTAGTTTTTATGATCTCAATAGAATACAAAATCATTTAAAAAATACATAAGAGACCTACAACCAATCATTTGTTACAGAAATTCAACTGAACTGTAAAAATAAAAAATCTCAGTACTGTCCCTAATAATTTGGCCACCTATGGTATTTTCAGGATTACTTGAGAAATACAAATCCGATTACAAATTTTCAAACGATGGGACCAACTTAGGAACCAACCTGATGAAAAACGTTTGAATCATTTTAATCAGTCCATTCGTCTTCGAGTAATTAAATAAAAAAACATACATACAGACGAACAGAGAACCTCCTCCTTTTTGAATTCGGTTAAAAAGAGAGATAAAAATGACAAAGATTCGATCTTTGGTCTCGGTAACTTTAGTGGTTGATCAGTTTTTCAGATAACGAAGGTTCGTGGGCTCAAGAGCCCACTTAAAAAAAACAACGCACTTGATAACAAAGTTGCTTTATTCTTGTATCGTACACATCTTGATTATTTTGTTTTTCGTCATCTGTCACAATTAAAACTTTTTTGATAAGTGTGGTGAGTCTGGATATTTTTTGTTTGTTTTAAATAATCCTTATGTTACAATCTGCCAAGTGCGAGTCGGGCTCGCTCATGAGGGTTCCTTGAAACCACCACCAGTACCCACTTATCGTACCTATTACGTACACCTAGCAAAAATACCACTATCATTTTTCGCCAGAAAAAAATAACTTTGTTTTTCATAGTGTTCGTTCACAAAGTTATATTTGGGGTTTTCGAAAATGTGTTGTTATAGTTATCTCAAAAACTTGTAAAGCCTACTTAGCTGTGATAGTTTTCCTTTTAACTTCGTCATAATATACAACTATCGTGAATTTTTTCACGTATCCAAAACAACCATTTGGCTGGCAGGGGGGAACATTCGACTCTAACAAAATTTTGCAGTTTAAAGCTTACATACATACATACATACATATACTCACGCCTATTTCCCACGGGGGTAGGCAGAGACTATGGATCGCCACCTGCTACGATCCTTGCACACTTCTTTAGCTTCATTCACATCCATCAATCTTTGATTGAATAAGATTAAAAAAAAAGACTTTAAAGCTTAATAATTCACAAACGGATGCCTCAATCAAAAAACTGTCTTTACAAACCCGCAATATAGTTTGAAATTGCTATCCAACAACATCCCATTAGTAGATAAGAAAAAAAAAAAATTTCCCCACTTCAGATGTATGGCAGGTAACCTAAAATATTACTTCACCACTTTATAAAACTAATATGTAGGAATATTTATGCCAAATTATAGCTTTCTAGTACTTAATAGTCTATGAGCTAGACTGGGGACAGACAGAAGGACATGGCGAAACTATAACCCCCTTATTACAAAACGTGGACTAAAATAGTCCTGGTTTAAAACTGGTACTAAACTGGTGCTGCCACTTTCATTTTCCAAATGAAAGACAGAACTAGCATGAATTTTAAACCAGGGTTCCTACTCAACTCTTATTGCGGTTTTGTTTAGGACCTAAACTGATCTGCTTCGCTTATTCGTACCACGACAGCTTAATATCAATGACAGCGATTCACTGATCATTCAATGACATTTCACAGCCGCTAAGCTGTCATCAACTCTTATTTGACTTATAACTCGGCCAAGCTAACATGACACCTGCAGGTTATACCCGTCCCTCTCACTCTCCGGGCATGACAGAATCGAGTGAAAGAGACGGGTAGAAGAAATAAGGACACAAATCGTTCGGTCATTCACATTTAGCAATTCATTTGCGATCCAGTTTTTAGAAGGTCATAGTACGAAAGAAAGCAATTCATTTTAGGAACCTATTCTGCATCGCGCTTTTTTTGAATCGCTGTCTGGTAGGCACCCAGGTCTAACTTTAGTCTACGTTTTGTAATAAGGGGGTAAGGGTTCCTTGTTGAATACGGAACCCTAAAAAAGTTTCCTGCGATTTCTTTAATCCGCCATAAACGTAATCGATTAGTAAGCAAATATGAATCAATCAATCACCACTGAAATTGTATTTTCTGTCATCTGCCGACACAAACATTTTGACGACGACGAATGGAAATCGTCGCAGCAAAATTGTAAATTGAATCGGAAGCGATGTTTCCTATTAATTCCTTTCCACTGCGCCCGCGGCTTGTTTGTATTACATTTTTGTGAACCTTTTAGAAGGATCTGGGAAGAAATGGGCACGTTAAGACGATAAGTAAAACGCCGGCTTTGAAACCTTTTACAGCGAGAAGCTAAAAGCCTAAAACATATAAAGAAAGCTACATTTTTTAAACATCAAAACCGGTATTAATTATTAATATAATTATAGTAAAAACCTTGCACAGATAATTACAACGAAATATGCTGGTTTAATAAAATTAGATTATTGAATTTTTCAAGGTTTTTCAAAATGACAAGAATAATCTGCAGTTTTATCAATACTAATGAAATTTAGCAATGAGAACAAGCACAAATAAACAAACATTCGGAAGCACATCGGTAAGAGATTCCTGTGTTCAAACCAACGAACAAAATCTTCAGCTTCAGTATTAAGTATAGCGCAAAAGTCACTTATTTGAAACTAGCTTTCCGCCCGCGGCTTCGCTCGCGTGGACTACACGACGTTATCCCGCGGGAATGTGATATTTTTCCGGGATAAAAAGTAGCCTATGTTCCTCTCCAGGCTACCAAGTGTGTGTACCAAATTTCAGCCAAATCCGTTCAGCCGTTTTGGCGTGATTGAGTAACAAACATCCAAACATCTAAACTTTCACATTTATAATATTATAGTAAGATGTCGGTTCAATCCTCTATTATATCGCATCGAGGACATAAACACATACACAACATCAGTAAATTTCGGTTCCACAATACCATTACCAAACAAAACAGACCATTATTAAATGCTCTCCAAGTTAATGGCGTAAGTACAATATTCAACACGTATAAATGGGAAGTAACATATCAACATCTGGTGATAGTTGCCGGGTCGTTCGTCACTTGTTATCTCCAAGGATATCTACGGACGTCAGGAATTCGCGGAAGCATCAAGGTCGGCCTGATGGTGGTCAGGTGGCGAATGACATGAAAAAGTAGTCAAGAATATAAAGAAAGAACCAGACCAACATTAACATAATTATTATGTTACTTTGCTGTGTAAAAGGACCAGTTTTTGTATTTAATAAATTAATATTAAATTTTAATATTCATCTTGAATGTTTGTGTCGTAAGGGAATCAAAGCCACGTTTATAAGCCTAAAAAAATAAAAATGCTGCCAAAAGACACTATTCCACGCGGACGAAGTCGCGGGCACAGCTAGTAAATAAAATAAAACTGATTGGCGGCACTAGTTGGCCCTTGTAAGCGCCTTCAGGGAATTATTGATGATATGATTTGAGGCATTAGTTTTTTATTGATATTGACTACTCGCCTTTACTACTCAGCTTAGTGATAGGATAGGATCATAATACATAATCTAATCTAATCAATATCATAATTAACGTTTGCGAAATTAATTTACTAATTCCTTCAAATATCAAAGCTGTACGAAGGTCAAAGCTTGTACAGTCGGGACGACGACGTACCGACTAGCACTCCAAACTTACAGCACCCCGTTTGGTATTTTTGTAGTGCAACTGTTCAGCTTTACTGTCTTTATTTGGTCTAGTCACTAGGCCAAATAAAGACAAACTAGACTCTAGTGTTTCATTATTAAACTGCTGATCATTAGTATGATTACACTATGGACTTAGAATAAACTATTGTGATTAAAAAAGATGTGTATTATTTGCAATAATTTCAAAATATGAAGCTACTCAGAAAATCGGCTTCAATCGGCTCGCTTTATGTAGCTGTTGTTACCTGAGGGCCTACTCTGAAACACAAAACCCGAAACTTCGTAATACCCGTCCCTCGCACACTCGAGTCATGACAGAATCGAGTGAAAGGGGCGGGGCTAACCGAAGTTTCGCATTTGCGTTTCAGAGTACGGCTGCTGAATTGACCGGCGCTTATAAGCGCCGGTAAATCGGCATCGGCTTCCGGCTTTCTTTCTGTATACGGCCTTACAAATATTAACCAACCGAAACCGCTTCAAGTGAAAGAATAGAGCTTGATTCTGGATTTTTTTACAAGCTTTTTCTTAACTTGCCATGTTAGTTAGTTAGTATGTTAGTTAGTGGGGGACAAATCTTGCAAGCTTAATTTGACCCACTTCCCAGTATCCGCTGGAGTTGAAATTTTGTATACAGGTTTGGTTCAGATGACAATACAATATTAAAGTACAGTCAGCAAAAAAGCTGGTCTTAAAAATAAAATTTTTACTAAAAACTTATTAATTAAACACTTATCATTTTAAAATCTAAAAGTAACATAACCACGACACTTTTATATGTTGTTGTTTAACACACATTTTCTGACCGCAATATCTTAAATAGTTTTTGAGAAATACCATTTCAACTGAGATTAATTATGCTAATACTAGCTTTCCGCCCGCGGCTTCGCTCGCGTGGACTACACGACGTTATCCCGCAGGAATGTGAAATTTCGGGATAAAAAGTAACCTATCTTCCTTTCCAGGCTACAAAGTATCTGTGTCCAAAATTTCAGCCAAATCCGTTCTGCCGTTTTGTCGTGATTGAGTAACAAACATTCATACATCTAAACTTCCACATTTTAATTTTAGTAGGATTACACGGTTCAACCAAATTGATTCACTTTGGTTGAAAGGCGCAGAAATATAGGCGCACATTAACATTGAATGATTCAGTTTTACGTTTACATTGTTCATATTGGTTGCTTCATCCAAATTCAAAGGCAAAAGTGAACCGTCTGTTTCCGCAATTACGAGCTACATGCCTCACAGATCACCTGTAGTAGCAAGCTACATGCCTATTAAGTTCGTAGCTAGCACAAGCGCGTAGCAGTTCTACGAGATTCGTAGCCACACCATAGCTTGCCGTAGCCGTAGTAACTTTCTTTTCGTAGCCTTTTTCGTCGTGCTCTATGTGTTTTGCTTACAATCTTTACTGACAGCAGTTATGTAACTATAATAACTCACAACTTTCTTTATGTTATCTATATTAATATAGTATTCAAGTATTGGTATTACTAACTTATATTTAAAAAAAAAAATTTACTTTGTTTGGGTGTTCGCTGTTACGAAATAGTAAAAACTTATAGGAAAAATGTGATAGTAAAAAAAAACCACGAGCCCTATAAGTAGCTTTCAGGCGAGACTATCACATTTTTCCTATACTTACAAAATTGCATTGTGAATGCATAAAAATAATATAAAAATCTAGTAAAAACTTAATTTAACGAAATTTTAATAGATATAATTTTAAGAAGTCAACATTTATGATTATTTTATTCTATTAGAATCTTATTCTTGTAGGAAAATTAATAATAGCACGTTGCGTCCAAAAGGGATAAATAATTATTAAAGACGGGACCGCGCTGGGGGACGTGCCATGCACGAAGTGCGAATTTGAAACGCTAATATATTTTGCTCCATGAAGTTTTACCCGCGTTGTACCCATTCCCGTGGGAATATGCGGGATAAAATATAGCCTATGTCATAGGAAGATTGTAGATAGCTTATTATTTGTGAAAGAATTTTAAAATCGGTACAGTAGTTTTTGAGTTTTGCAATTTATAAACAAACAAACAAACAAATCTTTTCTCTTTATAATATTAGTTTAGATGAAGCAATTCATATTAGACCGTGCATGATGAAACAAATACTTATCATCTTTATTTTTCTCATACATATTTTTTTTTTTATCCACAACGGGGTAGCACTTGGCCTTCATCATACCTGATGATAAGTGGTGATAAGGCTGAAGCTGGAAGTGTACTACTACTCCCGGAATCCTCAATCACTGAGGAATGGCCATCTTATCTCTTAACTGCCGGAACACAATAATACTGAAAACATCATTGTTATGGCGTCAGACTTAAATAAGATGGTGGTAGCTATCCAGGCGGACTAAGAACAAGTCCTACCACCAACCAAACCGAATACAATATGTACCCCCACTGGGGATCGAACCCGGGACCTCTTGGGTTCGACCCCGCCCTATGCCCTAGGCTCTGTGCCCTAGTAGGGCACATATTTAAATTCGGGTTTAATTTATATAGTTAAATTAAAAATAAATATCTGCCAATATCACACACTTCATTCTGAGTTCGGAATGAGTAGCCTACGCGTGCTATATCAGAACCAACGGAGGTATTAAATGTTCATCACGTCATGTTTGTTCCATCCAGAGGGGGGCAATGTGATGAACATGTGTGGTACCTTTGACAAATTATCATATTTTCAAATAGCCTGATAATCGACGTTGATTGTGGACTAACATCGGTTGTTCAAACAGTGATTGGCTGTAACAGGCACAGTAATGCGTCGCAGATGACTCATCAAATCTCTTATATCGGCCTATCGCACTGTTGAACGATTGAAGTAGAGAGGCCCTTACGGCTAATCGATATCGGCGATGTTACGTTATCGATATGACTATCGATATGGCCTTCAACATATAATATAGCGAAAAGTTTGATTGCAACAGAACTTTCACCTACCACAACTTTACGTACCTAATCAAAATGATTTTTATAGATATTTAATTATAAAGTTTTTTTAAAGGGTTTTTCTACAATTTTTGATATCAAAAATAATCTATATTTTTTACCTATTGGCGCACTAAACAAACAAATAATTAAGCAAACAAACACACTTTTACATTTATATTAGTATGCATTTCAATTTAAATAATAAAAATGCATTATGAATACAAAAAAGTAAAAGTTAATTGAAATACTGTCATCTTATTATTTTGTATGGAAACCAGAGAAGCACCGCTACGGTAAACTAAAACTGAAATTCAATACATCGTAGTGGTATAAATAGTATAGATAGAATGACAGACTGAACTAACTAACATGGCAAGCTAATAAAAAGCTTGTAAAAACTAAAGAGTTTGTATTTCCATGTTCGCACGAGTTGACCAACTAGACGAAGTTTTACAGTTCACAACGTAATTATTATACTTAGGTACTTTTAATATGGTTTTTCAACTTTTCTTCTGAGAAGTTCTGCTGAACCTAAACTAAGTTAGGTAAGTACTGTAAATGCTTGACATTTTACTGAAAGCCCGCATTAAACAGTTGCAAAAAGAAAAACAATTCATTAACACGTAATTGTGGAAGTTCTGTGTGTTTTGTGCAACTTTTTGTTTCTGCTTTTAAGTTTATATGTAATTTGTTTCTGCATTTGATTGTACTTATGCTTTAACTTAGGATGACGGTTTCACCATGCCGATATTCATTATTTATTGGTTTTAACACCCGGAAAAATCATTATTTAAGTTTTCATTAAATGCAAATCTATTAACTGAATACTTCGATCAACAATAACACCTAGGTCTAAGTATATACATATTTTGCTGATAAACACAGCTGAGAAAATATGCGCCCACTGAGCCACTAGAGCGTATAATTATAGGTAGTCCCTGTCATTAACCGACTTCTAAATCAAAAAGGAGGAGGTTCTCTATTCGTCTGTATGTATGTTTTTTTTTTTTTTTGTGTATGTCCACCGATTACTCGAAGACGGCTGAACCGATTGAAATGGTTCAAACGTTATTACATCAGGTTGGTTTCCAAGTTGGTCCCATTTTTTGAAATTTTGAAATCGGTTCAGTAGTTTTCAGGAAATCTTGAAAATACTGTCGTTTTCGTTACCACTTTATGTGAATTTAATACGTATCTTTAGGCATAACTCCTTTGTTTATAAACCGATTTAGATGATTCTTGTTTTGTTAAAAAGGAGATACCTCAAGGTATTTTAACCGACTTCGAAAAAGGAGGTTTTGAGTTTGATCACATACCTATTTACCAGAAAACACGCAAATTGCCTGCAAGATGCACTAAAAAGAGTGAAATAAAAAATATTTTTATAAAAAAATAAAACCGCCTTCTAAAAAACCACATCAAAAAAGTAAGAAATAATTCTTCACCAAATAAATAACGTAAGTACTTTGAAGTCGGGCGGGTTTTAACAAAAACAACAAAAAAATTTATTACGATATAAGATCGTACATTATTAACCTTTTGCTCATCATCATCAGCTGAGAATCAGCGTTGTGGCTACAAGCTGCGACACTAGCAGAGCTGGTCGGCCCTTTCACTTGTTTCTAATACATATCTAGACTTAAGGAACCCTTTTGTAATATTTAATTTTTTATTGTACTAATAATGTATGAAACACTGAATAAATTAATACTTACTTTACTTTACTATGTATTTTCTCGGCCATAAAAAGTTTTTATTTAGTTCGTGAGTCTTCATCTAGTACTAACTGTTGATCGAAGACTGAATATTTGAGATTTTTTGTCGAATATGTTTATCAATTTAAATTATATACGGGCAACCCTGCCAGGATGCCTTAAGGGCACGATCTTCCAAATTATCGAAAACAACCAATTTTTGATTCAAAAGTAAACAATCAAATATTCTTTACTTTAAGCAGATAAAAATATATGTTGAAGCTTAATAAACGATCTTGATTATTTTGTGGCTAGAACAACGATATTCGTATCTTAAATCGACTTTAAAAAAATTCAAAAACAAAGAAAATTTTCATTATTTTTATATTTTTTTGGTTTTATACTTAGATTATTAATCTCTAATTCACGAATAATATATAGAAAAATAGGTGATGACATATAGTAGATTATTCTCAGGCTACTTTTTCAAAAAGTGAGTTTATGCTCAAAATAACAATAAAAACATTGAAAAAATAAAAAAGTGAGGTTATTTTCATTACTCTTTACACATAAAGAAAAAGACAGAGACAGAGTTTTTAGAAGATCCTGCCCTTAACGGGTCTGGCGTTCGTGATTATTGCGATGCGATATTTCAATGTGTCTACAAAATGCTTCCTTATACCGATTAAAATTAGCTAAAATATTTTATTAAGGATTTTACACACTTAGGCGGCGCGTGACGATGTGAACAAATTTTCGCTTATCGTTTCTGCAGTGTGGCTACGACATGTGTTATATGATTTGTATTCACAAAATTGTTATCGCGGCGCAGTCCCCTTAGCAGTGTGAGGCCGTGGTCTAAATGGATTAATAAATAATTATAAAATATTTTATCGTGATCAAATACCAAGCAACCCTAGACGCGTTAGCGCGGGACAATGTGACCCGCCGTCGATTGTGATTCTTTCCAATAAGGCGACGTGTCTCCAAAACGGGGCTTTATTAAATTCTGCGATCGGTCGGCACGCGACAAAGAATTAATGGAACTACTGCGAAGCATACGTGCGGAATATCGCCTTATTTATCGAGCTCTATGAAAGCAATAGAAAAACCATTGTCTGTTTCTTCCAGTCTTTACGGTAGCGCAGGCTCAACTGGAAGCAGAGTGAAAAGATTTAAGGTACATCCCGTATCTTTAATACTTGGGGGTATCCCCGACCCGGGGATCGAATCCGGGACCTCAAGAGATAGCGTCACCTTGAAAACCGGTGCGTAGACCACACGGCCACGGAGGTCATGAGCAAAAGTACATACTTACCTACTTATTATGTCTAAGTGAATAAATAATTTTTCATTCTCATTTTCATTTTTTTTATATTTTCATTTTTTAATTTTTCATTTTCATTTTCATTTTTTGATTTTCATTTTTTGATTTTCATTTTTTGATTTTCATTTTTTCATTTTCATTTTTCATTTTCATTTTTTCATTTTCATTTTCATATTTTCATTTTTTCATTTTCATTTTTTATGAAAACAGGTGATTTTAAGTTACTTATCTGAGATTGGAGCAATGTATGTGATGGTGTCCAATATTTATTGTTTATTTATTTATTCTATAAGTAGATACCTACATATTTCTAACCATAGGTAATAAATGTGTACCTCTACGGGAACATCGTGAATTGAACAATTTCTGAGTCATATCATAACATAATTTTTAATACAGTTGCTCAAAAAGTGGCGTATTGCAGGGACGTATAGCGTTCGGGATGTGGGCTATTACACACTCGAACTTTTTCTTTACCTTTCCCGAACTCGTGCGTTTTCTTTCCCAACTGTCAAAATATTGTCTATTAAAAAGAAAAAACCAACCACGAAGTTTTTACTAAAAAAAAATCATAGAAGTTTTTATGATTCATGCAAATATTTCTAAAAAGAAGCTACTAATTTGTTTCAATATCAGATTTAAAAGTAATTTTAATTATACATTAAATTAATATTAGTATCGGCCAAATTAAATTTATGAATATAAAAAATACATAAAATTGGCTGTATGACCACAGATTACTAAATATGGTATGACGTGCACTATTTACCATAGTATCTGCTTATAGGAGTTTGCGCAAATAAGTGAAAAGAAAATGAGAGATCTTATTTCTTAATTTTCTAAATTAGTTTTTTCTGGTTTTTATTGTGGTCGGTACTTAGTATGGTGGAATTAGTGCAATAATGTGGCTTTAATGGAAAACGATGTGGTAAAAGAGAGAAATAAGGAAAGGCGCTCCTGTAGGATTCGGATTGCTTTTGTTAGGTTTCATTTCATTTCATCTCATTTAATTTAATTTTCATTTCATATCAATAAAAAAAATCTACTGAAGCCTTGGCTGTATGATCATAGTTTCCTTTGCCAACCCAGAATGGGTGAAGAACACAAAAAAAAAGTCTCTGCTTATATTCTTTTACGATTAGATAATTGAGTTTATTGTGTTTTATTATTTTATGAAATCAGATTTCATTACAAGTGCGGAAAGCCTGTCATTGCAAAGAGTTCCGACAAATGTCTACCCGAGCCGAGGCGCAGCCGAAGGTGAGGGTTGACAGTCGGAACAAGTTGCAATGACGGTTCCGCACGTGTACTGAACAACTATTTTTAATACAGTTGCGAAAAAATTAAGCAATTTAATAAAATAATAAAACACAATAAACTCAACTAACTAATCGTAAAAGAATATAAGCAGAGACTTTTTTTTTGTTTTCTTCACCCATTCTGGGTTGGCAAAGGAAACTATGATCATACAGCCAAGGCTTCAGTAGAATTTTTTTATTGATATGAAATGAAAATTAAATTAAATGAGATGAAATGAAATGAAACCTAACAAAAGCAATCCGAATCCTACAGGAGCGCCTTTCCCTATTTCTCTCTTTTACCACATCGTTTTCCATTAAAGCCACATTATTGCACTAATTCCACCATACTAAGTACCTACCACGATAAAAACCAGAAAAAAAGAATTTAGAAAATTAAGAAATAAGGTCGCTCATTTTCTTTTCACTTACTTGCGCAAACTCCTATATGCAGATACTATGGTAAATAGTGCACGTCATACCATATTTAGTAATCTGTGGTCATACAGCCAATTTTATGTATTTTTTATATTCATAAATTTAATTTGGCCGATACTAATATTAATTTAATGTATAATTAAAATTAAGTACTTTTAAATCTGATATTGAAACAAATTAGTAGCTTCTTTTTAGAAATATTTGCATGAATCATAAAAACTTCTATGATTTTTTTTAGTAAAAACTTCGTGGTTGGTTTTTTCTTTTTAATAGACAATATTTTGACAGTTGGGAAAGAAAACGCACGAGTTCGGGAAAGGTAAAGAAAAAGTTCGAGTGTGTAATAGCCCACATCCCGAACGCTATACGTCCCTGCAATATGCCACTTTTTGAGCAACTGTATTAAAATCTACTATTCCCGTCAGAATACTTAATCACGTTGTTTGTTTTCTTTCACATAACAATTTTACATTAGGATCCCAACAAACATTTTAGTCGTAATAAGTGAAAGTTACGTGACTAAAAGTGCTAAAAACATCGTATTGAAGTAATTTATGTGACTGAAAGTGCTAAAACATCGTATTGAAGTAATTTTAGAATGAGCACAATTTAATACAACATAGCCTATTAAACAGCCTTTATACATGGTCTATACGACCGCTACATTATTCTATTACGGCCCTAGAGTGGGCCCTTTTCGACCTACAAATGTTTGTTAGGATGTGCTACGTGTTACCACAAACAAATTACACCAAATTGACAGGTGGGAGGGACATCCGTTCTCCAAATTTATAGTTTCTTGCCGGCTCTTCTCCAATGTCTCCCGCCGCCGGCGCGCGCCCGTAGGGTTTGCGAACCGATGGCTTAGCTTCTAATTTATGACATTCAAGTACCTATAAGTACTATAATTACAATCTAAATTGAATAAAAATAAAAGAAAATTAGATTTCATACTTAAAGCAGTAACCGTGCATAGAGATCACATTGATTTGCTATAAATTGTTTAATTCTGACTTTTTAATCAAAATTATATTGGCTCATTTTTAAAAAAGACCAAACAAAACTATTTACCTCTCCCTTAACCCATTTTTGGTTACGTATCGAAATTCGTTGAAGCGTGTATGTGCATTGTCTGTGAGTGTTACCAATTTTGAAAGTGCTACAAATGCTACAATACATTGCTATAAGAATGCGATGTTATACCTAACGTCATACATTTGACATGTTATAACAAAATATACATACTTTTGGCCGATTTGGCACAGGGGTAGGCTACCCACCTTCATAATTCATAATTCATAATTCATAATTCATTTATTGCAAAAAAATATGGTACATTATGATGTTGCTATGATAGTTATTAGGTCCTTACATATTTAACTGTTAGACAGCATGCAATATTAAAAGTATATTTATAATTATTTATAGGTAATTAATTGCATTAAAATTGGATAAAAAAAATATTACATTAGATTACATTAATTGGTATTAATATTACAATGTTATTACCTACATAATACACAATACATTACATTAATTGATATTATTATTTATTTACAACATTATCAATATTATTAACGTTACATTATTATTTATTATTTTTATTACAATGTCATATTCAAAATGTCATAATTCACTAGTAAAATGTCAAAAATGCTTGTAAGTAAATTTTTAAAAGATATATCATAGTTGATTAATATTATTGTCATTGGAATTGCGATGTGTTTTTTTTAAGTACAATTATTTATGTCCTTATGCGTTATTTTGTCCTTAAAATACTCCGAGAGTGAGTAATAGCACTTCTGCGCCAGTGGTCTCGGGTTCGATTCCCGAACAAGACAAATATTTGTGTGCATGAACATGTCTATTTGTCTTGGTCTGGGTGTTTACTATGTATATTAAGTAATGTATTTACAAACAAAAAGTATTTAAGTATATATTTATCCGTTATCAAGTTTTCCATGAGACAGTTTCTTAATGAAATTGAAATGATGGGCTTAGATAATTGATGTGAATGTAAGAAGTTATTAATTTATTTATTATTTATTATTTTCCAGTCTTAAAAAATAGTAAGCCGGAAATTGAAGCTAGATATTCCATTTGACGCAGAGCTGTTTTAATTTAATTTCTTTCATCTGCTCGGAACTAGAAGTCCTTGACTTTGAAATATTACTTAAAATTATTACCTACCTTCTACTTCAGCACTGAAATTGTAAAGATAAAATAAGTCACTGTGTTAGGTCTAGGGCTGTAATCAAGACTATTTCATAGTAGATTTCATTAATTATTTAGATTACAGATACTGAAAAGATAGATACGTATATCTCTTTGGGTATAATTTGTATAATTATGCCAAAGCGGAGTGAACGAGGCCTCATCAGCCAAATGAAGTATTAACACAATTAGGTGTTACTCTCATTACTGTCGTCAGGCCGTCAGCTGTCGTCGTGTCGTCGCCGCCGCCGCCGACACATTTAGCAGTCACTGGATTAAACGGTCTTACACAATAAATTATTAAATTAAGGATTCACAATAATATACTTTTTTGTAATTTTATTAGTAGATAGAAAAAACTATTTGTCATCTTAAAGCACCACACACACACTGTACACTTAAAGCTGACCGAACCAACAGATACAAATAGGCTTTAGTTACTTAAAAAGTTGACAACATTATAATTGATGTCCTGGAAGGAAACCATGTCGATTTATTTTATCCACAAACCATCGTTTAGTATTATAAGTCCTTATTTATAAGTAGGTAGTAAGACCACAGAATATATAATAGTACTAACGTGTAAGACTTAAAATTAAGAAAGAATAAGTGTAACAATTGTTGGTAAGCCAATACAATAGTAATAGTAATAAAATAAATATTAAAAAATCTGTTATTACACACTTACACACAAACACACACAAACACGCACGCACATACACAACGCACGCCCAACACTCATATTAGCTACTTAGCGCTACTCGGAAAAAGTATGGACTTTTTGATATAAAACTATAAGACGGTTAAAGTTGTTATAAATCTGGTAATAAGATATATATTTCTTCATACCTTTATCTAGAATCGTATAGTTTCAGAAACACGATTTTATGATTTTGCCTCGACACTTATTCTTTTCGAAAATGCCTCTAAAAAATACGAAATATCAAGATTATTCTTAAATGGCGTTTCATATACTATTGAAAATTGGTTTAATTAGTAGACACCAATAATATGTAGGATCCATAGATTAATAACTCTTCGCTTAGGATCGTATAGAAGCATTTTTTTTAAAATCGCTATATGTTTTTAATACGAAGTGATTTTGTGTTTTTTTGCGTAATCTGCAAAATCGGTCTCGCTCCCGCGCGTGTGGTTTTCTCATTGCTATCTCGCTTTAGCATAATTTTTCCGAGTATCGCCTTATTTAAATTAAACTCAGTATGTTTTAACTTTAAAATTGTCATGGGAAGAGCGAGTCTACCCCAACACGAGTACTGCGTTACTTTCGTAGTAGTTATCAAGATTTTTTTCCCAGTGGGGCTTTTTTTGTCCGCACCACCACTTATCTAAGTCTGACGCCATAACATTGATGTTTTCAGCATTATTTGGGTTCCGGCGGGAGATAGCCAGTTTCTCAGTGATTGAGGATTCCGTTAGTAGTGCGCTTTCACCTTCGGCCTTATCACCATTTAACATCAGGTGTGATGACGGCTAAGTGCTACCCCGTTGTGGATAAAAAAACCTTGCAAATGTAGTGCGTCGGAACAAGTCGAACGACCAAAGTTATGAGAAATGATGAGAGCAAGCGACAGGCATGATATTATGGTAATGTACTTCCTTACAGATTGCCCACACAACTTTAAGTAAACGGTAATAGTTAAACTTTTGTCGAACTATAATGTTCACGACTGTTATCCCTCATTTGAATACGCTGTTTGGAGACTGGACCGTTTTGTTTTACATCCAAAGAGGTATAATGCATTAAAGCATGTAAAACGATTAGTAAGTATAAAGTCAAACATAAAGCAAAAAAAAATCGTTCTCGTAGCCGTATTATTTTGTTTGAAAACCAGAGCAGAGCCAATTCGGTTGTTTAATGAACTAAAATTCAAAACCTGAAAAAACTTGTATGAAGACCGCAAGGAATTTATAAGTACTTACTACAAATTCCTTGGAAGACCGACATGTATTTTGACGGATGGTATCTATTACTGCTTGTCCAGAAAGGACGAATTCGCCGCGATTTTACAGCGATTTTCATTACATCACTGTCAATGTGGCAGATAAGACGCGGAACGCCAATACTTAGCGGGCAATGTATGTTAAAACGCGTCTAACTCGCGCGTAGTTCTGGATAGGGACTTACGAATTACGAGAACACGAGTAAGTAGGTACTCCGTGCTTGCAGTACAGCTTTTGCAAGGCAGAAACATATTTATACGGTTTCTGAAAATTCCTTCGACTTCAATGGGCGATTTTCTGAAAGCTCAGCCACTAGATGGCGCTGTCCCACCTATGCAGTTAGAAGGAACGGAACGTTATAAATTTTACTTTGACGCGACTTTTTTACGTAAAACGGAACGTCAGACAGATGTTATTTATTTACCTAAATCTTTAAATTTACCTATTTCGTTTCCGTTCCTCACAGTAGTACTTATTTAATATATTATTAGTTTCCTTTGGGTTTTTAAAAAGTAATTAATTTAAATATGTTTCATACCAAAATATACCATAGACATGTACATACTTATTCAACGCCATCTAGTGAAGCAATTGGAAGCTTTTTTTTTTAAATGGCCTCTCAGAAAATCGCTCATTGATTTGAAAAACCTGACATATACGTTTGTACGTAAAGACATATAGTAATAGTAGGAAGGTACTCGTAAAGGTGTAAACCGTTTACTCTACATTTATCAGACTGAAGAGTTTATTCTGATGTATTGGGGCAAATTAATTAGAGGTCCGCACGAGTCTTGTCTTAACAAACAAGGTTAGACTTTATAACGAGCCTGTGTTATTATCTAATAACATTATTTATTTATGTTTCTAAAAATATCTACTTTGTTTACGTAACTATAATTATAATCTGATATCCTAGGAGTTGTTAAGCCATTTTCAACCAGATGGTAAACAATTCATGTGGAAATGTTTACGTATATAATATTTCAGATCGAGTAAATTCTTCAATATGATTGATAATTTCTTTATATTAAGTACTGAAATAAGTTTTGTGTGAAAAAACATATTTATGTCAAAAGCTTTTTTGCTGACTGTACTTTAATATTGTATTTTCATCCAAACTAAACCTGTACTTATGCAAAATTTTAGCTCTATTGGACATTCTATTCTTTCTCTATTCTAGCTTTCAAGATTTGACCCGAACCTTCGACACTGCATTGGACACTGCAAGTTATGTAAATAAATAAACTAACTAATAAGTAAATACTTAACTAGGTGTTATTGTTGATCGAAGTTTTTATATAGTTTAATTAAGCTTATTATTTTACTGATTTTATTTTATTTTGATGGTATTTTGTTTTTATTTTGATTGGATTTTGATTATTTAATTTAATTTTTAATTTTGATATTTAATTTATTTTTTGCTCTTGTTTTGATTTCAATTTATTATTAATTTTTAATTATAATTTGATTTATATTGCTTGCTGTTGTCTTATATAGTATTAATTAATTTTAATTTTATTTAAATTTGTATTTTTATTGCATGCCGTGCGTGACTGTCTTTAATTAAGCCAGCATTTAGCTTCAATTTTAGTTTTAACATGTATTCGTTCTATGTAATGGTGTATGACTTGTTGGTAGTCCTATAATAAATAAACAAATAAACAAACAAACAAATGCTTGTAAAAGGTAGAATTTCGTTACTATGTTATCTTATGGGAATGCAACATTTGATACCATCATAAAATACCTATTAATGAATTTGTAAACAGGTATCGCCGTAAGGCTTGTGAATTAAAACACAAGATGTTTTCCATGCCAAACGCGGAACGTTTACCCAATTACAAAAGAAACACGAAGTAAACACAATCTCCAATTACGGCTTACCTAATTATTTTCTTTATTTGCCGCAACTATTAATATTACGCAACTTATTGTATTACTTCATTTACATTTTCAGCATGGTAAAAACGGGGGTTGAGTTTTTAGATACTTTATTATGTAACTAGTAAGTAGTATTATTTACGGAGACTCGACATCAAAATGGCCAAAATCCCGTTTTCATAATTTTAGTTTAAGACTACATAACGTTGTATGTTAAAGTATGTCACTGTCAAAACTCATAATCGGACAAAACCACTTTTGTCAAAAATATGATTCAAAGACCTTAACCCTTCAGAAGCCCAGGGTCTTTTTATGGCCCATTTTATATGTAAACAAAGCACTTGAGCGCGCGTTATCGCTCTCCCGAACATCTGGTTATACTTAGGCACTTAGGCAGTCTTTAGTTACGTTTATGAGCGGCTGATGTCTCAAACCACCAAATTAAAACTATGCGACACTTTAGATGGTTAAGTAGAATATGTAGAGTGTGGCGAAGAGATGAAAATCAACGCCAATAACTTATGGGCATTTTTAACTACAGCTTTAAAATAACATACCACGTACCTACTTACTAAGATAACTATGTAAAGTTGATGATATTACTTTATTATTCGACTAATTATAATATACTCGCAGTCTGCCTTCAACGGTCTACTTCGGAAGGTCCGAATTGAAACTCAATTAAATTTCCAACAATGTAACACAATTTATAACAAAGTTCAGCCTGTGAACACGCCAGCGAGTTCACAGCCAATCACTTGACTTTATAGCCCAGTTATTTGATAAGACAAGATGGATTAAGGCGCCACGGTCGAGGCGTGGCCATAGTCTTAAAACAACGCCTTTAAGTAGGTACTTTCTACTTGTGGATACTTATAATCTTACTAGCGATCTGTCCGCGACTTCGCCTGCGTAGAATTTGGTAAGTTGGTCTAATCTATGTCTATGCGAAACTTTACCAAAATAGGTTCAGCAATTTAGGCATAAAAGGTAACAAGCAGTTAGACACACTGTTACTTCAGCATTAATATAATACCATAATTATAGTTGTGTATAAAGTAAATGACTCACAGCAAAAGTACTGTCTTACGCATAAAGGTTGTACGGTTAGGTACAAAACAAAGTTCTGTCTGATCATCTAGGTACTTATGATCAGTTTATCAAAAGACTATCTGCACATTTCAAACTTCGTTACGAGAAGGCATTTGCGGTAAACTTTCCCAACGCATGAAATATGAAGTAGGTAAGTTTGTAAGTATGTGTACCAAATGTAGCTTCTTTGTTTTTTTCTATTATTTATATAACTAATGTTTTCGTTGATAAATGAAGAAAAAAGGCTGGGCCTTAAGGGTTGCCAAGTATATCAATATCGGATCGGAACCTACTTAAATGCTTTTCCAACGAACTGGAATATAGGGATATTACTTTTATGATGGATGAAGGATCCAATGCATTTTGAGCATCGATTACTTACATAGTAACTATATACGGAAATTTTTTATCATCCCGGATAATTTCAGGGATTATTCATTATTCTCCTCATGAAAAAAAAAACAGCAAAACTGAAATCGCGAAAAAATATCAGCTGTTCCATACAAAAGTGCAAAAATATTTAATCAAAATGTATGGAACAGCTGAACTTTTTTTGCTATTTCAGTTTTGGTGCCATAATAAAAGTTGTTTGTTTTCATGAGTAGAATAATCCCTAAAATTATCGGGGGTGAAAAAAAATTACCATGTTTAAGCACATCTTAGAGTAATGAGTGAAATCTGTTAAAAGTGTTTTATTTCTACTTACATTTAATAATAAAACGATTTTGAATTTCAGAATCAAATTATTTTTCTGTCAAGAAGTGTATAACGTGATTTTAAAAACGTCAGACAACGCTAAAGTACGGTCGCGGGGAGCACAGAGAATCTCGTACAATGAACTGTTATTACCTGTCCCTGTCGCTCCCGCGTAATTATAGTGCGTCACGCTCGCACAGATCCCTTGAGACGGCGCCGGCGGTCATCGCATCTTTGCTAGCGTGACGCCATTTTAGTTACGCGGGAGCGACAGGGACAGGTTATATTATAATAGATCATTTCACACACACACACAAATATAAGCGTTGCAACTTTTTTTGATGTTTTAAGGACGTTATTTGTTTTTGTTATTAGGTAGGTAGGTTGTACCTAATTAATATTAATCTATTTTAGAAAACCTGTAACTGGTCTTATTTAATTTTTACATTTGCCAATGATGTAGGTACCCACCTGTAACATGCCTGTAACACTGTTGGTTTTCTCAATAAATAAATAAATTATATTGTACGAGATTCTTCGTGCTCCGCGACCGTTTAGCAATTAGATTGCGCATATTTTACTCGTCAGTTTAAAAAGTCTTGAACGATCACTTGAGTAATACTCAATACTCATTTAAGTACTTATTTTAAGTATACGAAGCAGCAGTCCGCGTTTCCTATGCCTCAATATTTTTTCCAGGTAAACAAACAGGCGCATTTCCATTTTTCCCTTTTCAGACTTGTTTTTGTGAAAGTCCTTATGTCCTTCCCCTAAGCTTCGCGACAAAAACTTAAATATATCTGTATTACCCTAAATTCATCGCAGTTGACATATTGTTACAAAGATTAGCGTTATAATAGACAAACAAACCTTTCTCCCCCTTGTAAATAAACGGGCAGCCAAGTTATACCTGATATAAATCTAATATAGTCTCTGACGTCTTTTTAGTGAATTAACACTAAGCACATCTAAGATTTCTGCACAAACTGTTCATTGAAATAAAACAACTTTTATTTCATACAGTCACGAACAATAATAAGTAAACAACATAGGACTATGTCATATTACAATGTTGAATGACTTTTGTGTCACAGTTAGTTTTGTTACGGAACGCTTCAATGTGACAAAGTTGTATGTTGTTTACATATTATTTTGTCGAGACTGTACAGTGTTGTGATGTTATTATTCTACCCCTACCAGGATTTTGGTGTTTTACAAATAACTCTGTATAGTTACGTAGGGCAGGCGTACCGGTATTGGCCACTGTACCGGTTTTGGTCACTTTTCACTTTAAAGTTATATAAATAGGAATTAAAAAACTATTGCTTATATTTATTAATGGCGAATAAAAGATTGGACTTTTAGTTAATAATTACAGCATTTAGCTTTTTTTACGTAGTACGATATTTTAGAAATAAACACCATGTTATGTTTCAAAGTTAACATTTTGTAAAATTCTTAAGCAAAATGTTAAGAGTAAAGGTTTTGAAAAATCATTTTTTTTCTACAATAAAATTATTTTATTTTTATTTAATATTTTATATCACATTAGAATATGTTTCTTCTAGATGGATTAAGTGTTGTTTTCTCACTGTTCTCACAAAAAGTTGGAAAACAATAAGTGGCCAAAAGTGGGGCTGGAAATTTTAGCATTGTGCCACCTTTGGCCACTTTGGCATTAGTAGGAAGTATCCAACTTTTCAAGCTCATTTATTATAAAAGACTCACAACTCACTAAACTTTTAAATTAATAATGTTTAGGTTGTCCGCTGTCGCGGTAGTGGAGCGGAATGAGTCAGCAATGCAGAGCGGAGTCGCAGAATGTTTCTGCTGCGGAATCATTTGTATTTGTTAGGGCCACTTTTCCTTTAAAAAGTGAAATAAATCTCCGTGTTTTATAGTGACACGGTAGAGGAAGTGGAGCGAGCGAGTCGAGTGGAGAAGTGGAGTCAGGATGCTTGCCCCGCTTGGCTCTCTCTCTCCGCTTCTCGGCTAGGTTTCCTCATTTCGCTTCTTTTTAGGGTTCCGTACCCAAAGGGTAAAAACGGGACCCTATTACTAAAACTTCGCTGTCCGTCTGTCTGTCTGTCTGTCACCAGGCTGTATTTCATGAACCGTGACAGCTAGAGTAGAGTAGAGTAGAGTAGCCGCGGCGAAAAGCTAGTGTTTCATAAAACCCTTGTTTTGCTACCTCGCTCCTCCTCTTGGCTACCTAACTCCTTTTAGCTCCTTAAGGCTGCCTGTCCGCTGGAGTAGAGGGATTGGAGGGGATTTGCGTTTCCATACTAATTGAAAGTAGAACCTAAATGTATAAAAAAACACAGCTCCGGTTCGCTTTATTATATGGAAAGTTACAAAATTATATATATATATATTTTATAATAGAAAAAACCTCGTGGTCAAGTGCCACTTAAAGCTGGGTATCCCTTAAAATTAAGTAACACTCAACTGAACGTGAAATCGGCGTGTTTTGATGTCAAAGATGGAAACCACCATAGTAGTTAAATGCCCCTTAAAGTTAAGTGCCCCTTAAAGTTAAGTGACACTCATATTAACGTGAAATCGGCGTGTTTTGATGTCAAAGATGGATACCAACATAGTAGTTAAATGCCCCTTAAAGTTAAGTGACACTCATATTAACGTGAAATCGGCGTGTTTTGATGTCAAAGATAGATACCAACATAGTAGTTAAATGCCCCTTAAAGTTAAGTGACACTTACATTAACGTGAAATCGGCGTGTTTTGATGTCAAAGATCGAAACCACCATCGTAGTTAAGTGACCCTTAAAGTTAAGTGACACTCATATTAACGTGAAATCGGCGTGTTTTGATGTCAAAGATGGAAACTACCATAGTAGTTAAGTGTCCCATAAAGTTAAGTGACACTCATATTAACGACAAAGATACAATCTACCATAGTGGTTAAGTGCTTCTTAAAGTTAAGTGTCCTTCAAAGAAAGATAACTCTTATTTTAACTAAACGTGACGTTGACGTGTTTCTGATGTCAAAAAAGGTAGAAGACGCCGTCATGGATAAGTGCCCCTCACTAAACGTGACATTGACTGATTTTGGAGGTAGAAGACAACATCAAATTCAAGTGTCCCTTAAAGTTAAGTGACACTTATCTCAAACATGACATCGACGTGTTTCTGATGTCAAAAGTAAGAGGCACTATTGTTTTATTGCCCCATCTACCTAAATTAGTGAATTGAAGCTAGTGCCTACAACACTAGCCTAAATCCGCTAATTTTCTTCTAATCAAGTGATAAAGGTATACTTATAAAATTGTAGTATGGAGCTAGCTGGGATTGAAATTCTATTTCATGTAGTGTTTTAGTCCAGAACTCTAATAAGACATCAATTTAGCATAAACTCAACTTCTAAATATAGTAATTTTATGAAAATGGCCAAAACCAATGCAAACGATGTGGCTAAAACCAATGCAAACTGGCCAAAACCGGTACATTTGGCCCTCCCTGCAGAATTTGTTTTATATAAAAAAATCTATTGATTTTTTTTACTTTGTAAATTGTACCCTTAAAGGTCGATAAATTCTCTATAATTCTAGATATAATTTTTTTCTTAAAGACTTAAGATCATTAAGCAATAAGCGTTTGAAAGTGAAAAAATCCTTAAAGTGGCCAAAACCGGTACGCCTGCCCTACGTTACGTAAACGTTATCTTTAACTTTTATTCTCGAGAACGGCTGGACCAATCTTATTTTTTTTTATATATTCCTTACTTACTTCCCGCCCGCGGCTTCGCCCGCATGGACTACACGACGTGATCCCGAGGGAATGTGATATTTTTTTGTGATATTGTGAATTGTGATATAAAAAGTAGCCTAATGTTCCTCTCCAGGATACAAAGTATAATAACATAAGTAAAGTCCCAAATTTTAGCCAAGTCCCTTCATACGTTTTGGCGTGATTGAGTAATAAACATCCAAACATCTAAACTTTCACATTTATAATATTAGTAAAAATGCGTGAAAAATAGTAAAACTACTTAACACTTTTCTTTTCCCATACAAACCAACATTTGATAATCGTTCCGTATTCGAATCGTTTGTCCGTGTTTCACGTCAAAACGAATCGACGTGAATCGGGTGTTGGTTTTCGCACGAACTATCTCCTGAGGATGCCCCGGGTTGGGGCGAAACACGTGTAGAGTAGTCTAATCGGTGAAGGTGCAAGGTGTATTACTGTCTTGCTAAATGCAGGTATTGTGCACTGGTATTTTCGTGGTGTGCATGTGCAATTTTTTGCGGGCGGGCGGGCGGTGCATCTTGCATTTTGTGTTTTTTGTGGAAGTAAGTTACATATCAGTTCGGTCCCCGCGCGCGACCCGACAGGACGCGTGCGCATTGTTTACCTTTCTAAGTTCTTGCGCTAAACGTATTTTTTATTTCAAAATGGCTAAGTGCACTAAATGTTCGAAATTAGTGTCGAAAAAGACGCCAGGATTGCAGTGTAGCAAGTGCAGTAAATGGTTCCATGCTGCTTGTGCTTCTATTTCAGCTGAACAGCTCAACACCTTAGTTGCAACGGATTCCGTAGATTGGAAATGCCGAACGTGCATTGGATCATCGAAGCCAAGGCGAGTGTCCGCCATTTTACCCGATGCGGATGATGAACAATCCGATGACGCCGCAAGTTTATCATCCAGGATGGAACTGAGTAGAAAAAGGGACATGTTAACCGAATTGCGCCGAGAAGTAAGGGAGATAATCAGGGATGAGTTGCAGCGCTCATTAAAGTTTTACTCGGACCAAATCGATGAATTTACTCAGAAAATATGCGATTATGAAGACAAGGTCAAAATTATCTCTAACCAACATAACGATCTTAGCAATAAATATAAAAACATAAGTTTGAAATATGAAGTTATGGAACAAAAACTAAATAATTTAGAACAAAATCTTCTCTGCAACAATATTGAAATTTGTGGTGTACCAAAAATAAACCAAGAAAATGTTCACGAGATCGTGTCGAAGATAGCCACTAAAATAAATAGAAATCCATCTGACGTTGTGAAGGTATATAGAAAGGAAATTCGTGCTACTTCCTCGCAGAAACGAAACCAATCCATTCTGATTGTCAGCCTGAAAGATGGGACGCGTGACCCGTGGATGGATGCTGCGAAATCTACACAAATTCTCACGAAAGACATAGGAATAGATGGCGATTCCAGAATATATCTACGCGAAGCCCTTACACCGGCAACGGCATTTCTGTATTGGAAGGCGAAATCAGAGCTAAAGGACAAAAATATTGTCAAATTTGTCTGGTGCAAGAGAGGAAATGTCCTCGTTAGACGTGGAGATCAGGACCAAGTTCACGTTATCAGATCGATTAAGGACGTCGATAAGTGGATCGCTGAGTCAACAAAATGATCTTAAACATAAAAAAACTGTGCTAACCTACTTAAACATTTTTATACCGTTATGATTTATTTTAATCGTGATACTAAGTGGCTCTCTCGACCTAAGTATTCCTATACCTACTTAAATTCTTTTATTCAATAATGGCAGATACGAATAATTTAATAGAAAGTACACATAACAATTGGAATAGCTGTCTTAAACATATTCCAACCCATTCGAATAATATTTTATTCTTACATGTTAACATTAGATCATTAATCTTAAATTTTTCACAACTAGAATATTTAGTTTTAAGTAGTCCGACTAAAATTGATGTTATAGCAATAACTGAAGCAAACATTTCCGATAGCTGTTTATCATTATTTCATTTAAGTAATTATTCTACATATACAAACCTCAGGAACTATAAAAAAGGCGGTGGTGTAATCTTATATATACATAACAATTTATCATTTACAGAGACAAAAGTCACAACTACATACTTTGAAACAATAATGGGAGAAATATCTACGAGTGAAAACTACAAGCTAAGTGTTTGCGCTATTTATAGACCGCCAGATACTAATCAAATCCGGTTCACAGGAGAATTGAGTAAGTACATAAAATTACTAAATCAGCGACACGATTTGATTGTTATCGGCGACGTTAATATCGATTTAAAGTCAAGTTCATCCAATAAAACCAATTATCTAAACTCAATGTGTGAGATGGGACTGGATTGTGGAATAACACAGTACACACGTATAGAAAAAAAAGGCGACAAAATAACCAAATCTTGTATCGATCATATCTTCGTTCGGGAAGCGGGCGGCCGATCGGTTCACACTGCAGTTATCACGCAGGCACCAGCTGATCACTTCATTATAGGATGTGCAATCGTGTGCGCAGACACACCGTCGCCGCTTACGGCGCAAAAGAGTTTCATTCATAAACTTGACAACGATCTTGTATCTAATGAACTAAAAGCGATCAACTGGAGTGAAGCGTTAAAATTCTCTCAACCGGAAGAGATATCACTACATAGTATAAAACAAAGTCGCTTTCTCTGTCCCTATGTCCCTTTGTATGCTTAAATCTTTGAAACTACGCAACGGATTTTGATGCGTTTTTTTTTAATAGATAGAGTGATTCAAGAGGAAGGTTTATGAGTACTTTTTATCCCGATATTCCCTCGGGAACACGGAGCGAAAATCTGACAAAAAAACATTATTTTTTACTAAAATTGTCATAAACCCGAGGACAACAAATGTCTTGTGATAATTGTAAATCGATTTTTGTAAATGCAGTTAGTAAATATTACATGTAACGTTTTTGTAATTTCAAGAGTGGTTTAGTATATACGAATTGATGACGTCATAGACAAATACTAAACAGTTTTGTAATTTTAAGAGTTCAATAGTAATATCGGGAATGATGACGACATTGACAAATACTAAACTGTTTTGTAATTTTAAGAGTTCAGTATTAATATCGGGGATTATGACGTCATTAATATTACTAACCGTTTTGTAATTTTAAGAGTTCAATAGTAATATCCTGAATGATGCCGTCATAGATAAATACTGATTTTTAGTTTATTTAGTTTTAGTAATTTATGTAGTTTAGCAATTAAAAGTAAAGACCCATACAAGCTGTTGTTTGTCACCTCGATTTATAAACCTCTTTCGATGAATCTGTTACAACAGTATGTATGGGTCTTTACTTATAATTGCTAAACTACATAAACTACTAGAACTAAATAAACTAAAAATCACTATTTACCTATTTGTAGATAATTTATAGATATGTCATAAATCTCTTAATGTTAACTTATAATTACTTTATATTAACCTACTGTGTTCGTGCAATGAAATACTCTTTTAATTTTCCTATTTTATTTATTAAAAAATAACCATGCAAATTAAAAGGGACGACGCTACCGTTTTTTGCATCAGTAACAGGTGATCATCTGGGTGAAATTTTTCTTCTTTCTAAATCTTGTTTGGGATTAAGTTGATGAATATGGATGGAGTCATTCAACTTGCCTTTTTGAGGCCTTCGTTTAGTATTGAATTGCCGTCATGTGTGCATTTCAGTGTTTGAAGAACCTTAAACATAAAAACGTTTTATAAGTACAATAAGCTACACAACACAAAGAACGACTAGAGCTAGTAAAAATAAATACTAATACCCACATAATATGACTGATACGGGCTGGCTTGAATCGGAATTGGAGTAGTGCGATGCTGGATGAAGTTTGTGGCCTCTGATTTGACTGTGGAACTGTAACTGTTTGCTATAGTGGGTTCTTTTGTTCTTGTATTAGAAACGATGCCAATAATGGGTCTTCCTCAAACAGATTACTGTACTGATTGATAGGGTAGGCGCCTGGAAATAAAAAATGAGTTTCATGAACAAATTTTTACACCTCTCATACAGTTTACTCTCTACAAACTCTTACATACAGTAACCAGGGTTATTAAGTTCCAAAGTAAATGACTTGTCAATAAGCTTACCACAGAATGCACCAACTTATTCAATGAGACGCCAATTTCCTAAAGGTCCCTGATGAGATTGTCCATTTTTAGGGTTTTTTCACTGATTATTGATGATGTTGATTTTTGAAACACTAAAACTTGGACCACCATTTCACTTGACAGTTTTCAGTTTTGGCACATCCATAAATAGCGACGAATTTTCTTTGATTTTATTATGACCGCAACGTGTCACTTTCGAATCGCGTGCGCGTGCAAACTAGAAAAGGAACGAAATGGCGAACAGCCGGACAAGTAACCAGGTACAGACAATTACTAAAATGGAACTTGGAATTACAAAACGTGTTTGTTTTATTGTTTTAAGAAATACGGTAGTAATTTCAAGAAAATTGTTTGTAAATTTAAAAATGTTGTTATTAAATATCACAGAAGTTTGTAATATTGCCATGTACTAAACACATTTCTTGAAACTACAAATGACCTTTTTTAAATACACTAAATAAGTTTGCAAAAATTACAAAACTTTAGCTATATTTACCACAATTTGCAATAACCATGAAAATATGTAATACCTTACATTTACTAAAACTGACTTTTAGGAATTACAATTACAAATACTAAGGTTTTGCTTAAAAGTAATAATGGTTGTTAAAATAGCAAAACTTTTGTAAGTAATATAAAAACTTAGTTTTTTCGTCAAATACAAAACAGTTTCTTAATTTTTGGTGGTCTTTTTTTTCTCCGTGAACGGGAACCACGCGGGTGAAACCGCGGGCGGCCGCTAGTTTAATTATATATCAAATAACTTTGAGTCAGTTTATAACAAATGTAAAGTAAAATTCTTGGTTAGAGACAAACAAAAACGAATCCTATGTAATTGGGTCAACAAAAAAGTAGCAAAAATGTGTAAAAAACGAGACGAATTATTTTTAATTTGGAAAAAAGATGAAAAAAACATGGAAAAAAGATTATTATATAACAAATATAGGAACTTAACGAATACATATATAAATAAAGTTAAAAACTCTTATTTTAAAAACCAAATAAATAAAAACTTTAGAGACACCAAGTTTGTTTGGAAAATTGTTAATAAGTTGTGTGGTAAAATAACAACATCAATTGACGATGTTTTACTTAAACATTTTAAAGTCCCATCTTCCACGTTAGCCGAAAATTTTTCAGCTGAATTTAAACAAAATGTAAAAAAATTGATTAATCCTTGTAGCAATTTAATTTTAGATCCTATTACTTACGAGATACGGCCTAGTATGGCAATACGCCTTAAGCGTGCTACAAATGATGACATTTATAAAATAATACAGCAATTAAATTTAAATAAAAGCCCAGGCATCGATGGCATTCGTGCTTCCGACCTTAAAAATATAATACATTTAATTACACCAGTAATTACCCACCTTATCAACAGGTGTATAGCCACATCATCATACCCCGATAAATTGAAAATAGGGATCGTCCGCCCTATTTTCAAAAAGGGCTGCCACAATGACTATAATAACTACAGACCCATTACTATTTTGTCGTGTGTAGACAAAATTGTTGAGAGGTACTTCGGTAATGAAATAAACAGATATTTATCATCCAACGATAAAATTAATGTTAATCAGTTCGGATTTCAAAAAAACCGAAGTACTTCCCAGCTTTTATGTCGTTTCACCGATGAAATCTGCGAACATCTGGATAACAAACGCCACGTGATCGCAGTTTTCATCGACTTCAGCAAGGCATTCGATCTTTTAAAATATAACACCCTATTTAAAAAACTTAGTCAGAATGGTATTCAGGGCCCCTTGCTACAATGGTTCCAAAATTACCACTTTAACAGGTGCACGGTGGTTAGGGTTGGTGACTCACTCAGCCAAAAGCAAATTACTGAAGAGGGCACGGCTCAAGGTTCAATTATCGGACCAACTGAGTACCTGCTTTATGTTAATGATATGTGCAACATAATCAAGGAGGGCTCAGTGTACCAATTTGCTGACGATACTTGCGCCGTGGCTGCCCATGCTAACATACATGTCGCAGAACAACAAGCGCAACGCATCTATGACTTACTGTGTAAATGGGCGCACGACGCCGGTCTCGTTATAAACGCAGATAAGACAAAAGCAATCCATATCCATTCCTCACACAATAAAACTCCTCACTCACCAACCATTATCGCTCATGAACATTCATGTCTTCACCGTAATAATATCTTGCAATGCTCATGTTCGCGAATAGAATTTGTACCTCAACATAAGTATATAGGTCTCATAATTGATAATAGATTTAATTGGAGTCCACATATAGAACACATTTGTGATAAACTAAGGTCCATAGCCTCAAAACTTTCAATACTACGATTTAAACTCCCTTTTACCACCTTAAGAATATTGTACCTGGCATTAGCTGACAGTATAATTGGATATGGATTGAGCAGTTACGGCAGAACTTTTAAAACACATCTACAGAATATTTATAAACTACAATTTAAGTTATTACGGCTAATTGTTCCAATTAAGATTCAAAATAAACTTATAGATAGTGAGATTAACTTATTTGAGCATTGCAAAGTATTAACAGTATACGATAAATTAAAATCGGCCATCCTAGTGGATGAACATTGTTATTGTCAAAAAATTGTTCCCTACGCACGACCGCCAAAATTGAGAAATATACATAGTAAAAGGTTTAAAGTACCCAAATTTAAAAATTTTTATGGTAGAAGAAATTAGAAATGTTTGTTACCTGAGTTGCTAAATGAAATGAGCGATGATTTCGTCCGGAACTACTTAAACAATAAACGTTATAAGGTTGTTGTTAAGAAATACTTTATAAAAGCATAATTAGTAAGAAGTTATTATTATCATTATTGTAATCCTTGAATAACGACTTTCGTTTACATTATGTATTTATAACTTAAGATACCGATTCACATAGATTAACTTAAAATATTTTTTTAAAATCTGATAGAAAATCTTTAAATTGAGATTATTATTTTTTTTCTCTTTTGTTCATATTATTAATGTTACTACGGCAGCATATCCTGTTTTTTTATACTTATCACTTTTATTGGAAGGTATTTAATGACAAATTTTATTTATGTAACTAATTATTTGTAACTGAACACCTCCGCAACAGTTAAAGCCGAAACGGCTTTTGCTGCGGTGTATGTACTATTCTCATAACATGTGTAAAACTTAAACAATAAATGAAAAAAAAAAAAAATATATATTTCGTTTTTCACAATGGTTAGGGACTACCGCCAAGTGACGCCTGATTCAATCAAATACTTAATATAATTTAATACGATGTGAGCATCAGTTTAAAACAAGTTTGTCTAGGCTGTAGCTAGTCTTTTCGTTAATTTTTAAGGGGGCTTAGGTTAATATGTCATGCTCACTAAAACATTTCTACGGTGGTGGCGTGTGAGGCGGGTCGTTACGTTCCCTAAAATATGGTTGAGCGAAGCGATGGCTGGTTCATGCGGCATGCTCGTGAACGGGTGCTGCCAGTGGGAATGGTTCTGCTCTTATCTGCTTGCCTTAAAATGTGTTTTTTTTGTTTTTATTCATTTTATTAAGAATTACATTTGAAACATGTATGGCGCAACTTGCAGTATATAGTAGAATTGTCTTTTGTTTTAAACTAATATTAAAGCTTTAAGTAGAGTTCCTAAGTAACTGAAAATTGTTCACCGCTATGATCATTAGTTCGCCTATACTTAACTGTATTTATCATAACCCATTGTGTAATTGTGATGAAAACTGACCTTAGTCATACCATGTTAAGGTCATTTTTCAATTTGACGACTCTGTATGAAATAAAACAGGGAGAAAAAAACAACCCTTGGAGTTTCTTGCCGGTTCTTCTGCAAGGTCTCCCGCTGTAGGGTTTGCGAACCGATGGCGTAGCTTCTATGACGTTCACAAGTATTGTAAATAACAATCTAAATTGAAGAAACAAATTTGAATCTTGAATCTTGAATCTACGAAAAACATATTTATAAAACTGTTGACAGGTAGGTACCTATAAAAAATTAAATAACTGTACTTATTGATTGTTTTAATAACTTCTACACTACATAATAACCGAAAGCTTTTATTAGTTCAACAAAGGAAGTTTGCATCACATTATGACGTAGAGCCATGCAGCTATTTCAAATAACTCGGTGGGATTTCGACGCCTCTAATATGTAATTAATATCATGTAAAAGGGAAATTAAATGTAAGTACGCATGCGATGTATATGTCGCAGCCAAATGGTTGAATCCGCCATTCAATTAATCGCCTAGGCCGATCATTTTTTTCCGTAAGCAGTTCTTACCTCCCATAAGTTAACGGAGTCACAAAAAAAAATAACCACGAAATTTCTTACATCACGTGTTATACAGGACTTCCGAGGGGTACATGCTGCCATACTTAACCATCCGGCGGATTCAACCATCCGCCTGCGACATATACCTATATACATACAGTAGATGACGTGGTGGGAGAGAATTTTGTTATCCATAATAATAATTGAAATATACTAATGTACTTACCTATGTATTAGGTACTACTGACAAAAGTATTTTTTGTAATCTATCCTTTATGAGGCCATTGCGGATATTGCTTAACCATCGTAATCGAAAACCGCCCGCAACACCTACCTGCAACTACTTGTAAATGTCAAGAAGATTTTTTTGAAGAGAACTTCTTTAGCGCCGTTGTGCACTTTTTGTGATGGGTAAAAAATGTTTAAACTCGCGTCAGGACACGTATAGACCCATGAAGCTCGACTTATTACTCTGAGGCATGAAGCTCGACTTAATACTGAGGTAACTGGAGAGTGCAGTACGAACAATTTGTTGAATACCACAAATAACACAGTGGCTGTCTTCCGTCTCACCTACACTTTAAAAAAATACGTATGGTCATATGAGACAGCTGACAGCCACTACATACATAAGTTACCTCAGAGTATTAAGTCAAACTTCATGCTCTGAGGTAACGTATTAAGTCGAGCTTCATGTATAGACCCACACACCTGTCTGTTCCGGTGACAGCAGTGACAAAGGAGCCGCTTGCAATACGAAATTAGCTGTCAAAATGGACTGTCCTATGAAAACTGTTTTAGTACGAAAGATTATCACCGGAACAGAAAAGCTTGTCGCACTATAACCGTCAGATCGAAAATTTGTAAAACGGACACGTGACAGGGCCTACTCTGAAACGCAAAACCCGAAACTTCGTTATACCCGTCCGTCTCACGCTCCAGTCATTACAGAATCGAGTGAAAGGGACGGGGCTAACCGAAGTTTCGGATGTGCGTTTCAGAGTACGGTCCCAGGATCGAAAAACTGTTACAATGTCATTAGAATACGAAGGCAAATTTCGCCACCGTTTCCCAAGTCGTTATAGCTCAGATTAGAAAACGGGCGGCATTAAAGCCAGAAGACCGGTTCAAATCCAGTCCATAATTTCCTTTTTTTTGTCAAGTTCCTTTTTTTTTATGTGAAAAAGTCTAGGGAGCCCTTTTCACTTCTGCCGGCACTCCCGGAGTGCAACCCGTTGTTTTTTTAATACAAAAAAAACAACGGTTTAACTAAAGTAAACATTAACTTAAAGTTTACATACCTAGCTATAGGAAAAAAATATAACAGCAATATAGCATCAGTCCTATACTACAGGTGATCTGGGTGCTTACCATCAACTCTTATTACGGTTTTGTTTAGGAACCTAAACTGATCTGCTTCGCTTATTCGTACCACGATAGCTTAATATCAATGACAGCGATTCAGTGATCGATCAATGACATTTCACAGCCGCTAAGCTGTCAGAAACTCTTATTTGACTTATAACCCGGTCGATTTAACATGTCACCTGCAGGTTATACCCGTCCCTCTCACTCTCCGGGCATGACAGAATCGAGTGAAAGAGACGGGTAGAAGAAAAAGGACACAAATCGTTCGGTCATTAACATTTAGCAATTCATTTGCGATCCAGTTTTTAGAAGGTCAGAGTACGAAAGAAAGCGATTCAATTTAGGAACCTATTCTGAATCGCGCTATTTTTGAATCGCTGTCATAAAGTTGATGGTAGGCACCCTGTTGTCCTATATTATAAATAAAATAATAAATAAAAATTATAGTAAATATTCGGATAAGATTCAAACCGAAAATCCGGTCTAATGCTCCAAACAATAAAGATAAATTATATAAGATAAAATATTAATTTATTCACTTACACATCTAGACTCTATACATACAAATAAATAAAATTGGATTGTCTGTTTGTAATATTAAAATAACCGCTTTTTACTACCTGCATATGATTATATACGGTACATATACCAAAATAACATTTTTTGCAATTTTTGTCTGTCTGTCTGTCTGTTTGTTCCGGCTAATCTCTGAAACGGCTGGACCGGTTTTGACGGGACTTTCACTGGCAGGTAGCTGATGTAATAAGGAGTAACTTAGGCTACTTTTTATCCCGGAAAAATATCATATTCCCGCGGGATAACGTCGTGTAGTCCACGCGGGCGAAGCTGCAGGCGGCCGCTAGTAATAAATATGATTATTACTGACGCTAGCGGATTTTTCTATTACAATATTTTTTCCCATACCTACTTACATTGTTGCATTAATTCAAAACAAAATCATAGTTTCCCTACACAGCTTTAATCTCCGAGGCTTTAATGCCCGAATACTCGTATAGTGCGACAAGCTCTTCTGTTCCGGTGATTATCTTTGGAACTAAAACAGTTTTCATACGACAGTTCATTTTGACAGCTAATTTCGTATTGCAAGTGGCTCCACTGTCACGGCTGTCACCGGAACAGACAGGAGTGTGGGACTATACTTATCTTTGGGAGCGTCTCACACATCGCCCTGTCACTTTAAAGGTCAAACGTATGAAAGAGATGCCATGATGTTACATTACGAGAATTCGGGCGTAATACTCGTAGACACCAAATGAACAATTTTTTACATGACAAATAAAACCTTCCAATAAGTTCGAATAGGTACTTAAAGAAATCTCAAAAGTAGCGTCTTTAATTTCATTCTCCTCCGAATCGTATGAATGTTTAATGCTAAAGCCAATGAATAAAATATGAATCTATTAAATTACATGAAATAAAATACGTAGAAAGAACTACTTAATGCAAAGTTTTACAGTCTTCCTCCCACGGACGGCTAACCTTGATTAATATAATAAGGGTATAATCGTTTAGTATCGATTGTGAAAAGACATTGCTTTTGAGGAAGTTACTAAGTTCCCATACTTACAGTAAATTTAATGTAGGTAAGTATCTACAAAACATACATGCATGCGTATGTATTTCTAAATCTGCTTCAGAATCAGAACCACTGAAGGATAAATCACTACATAGTATAAAACAAAGTCGCTTTCTCTGTCCCTATGTCCCTTTGTATGCTTAAATCTTTAAAACTACGCAACGGATTTTGATGCGTTTTTTTTAATAGATAGAGTGATTCAAGAGGAAGGTTTATATGTACTTTTTATCCCGATATTCCCACGGGAACGGGAACCACGCGGGTGAAACCGCCGGCGGCCGCTAGTTAATTATAAAAAGCTCATCAGTTTTGAGGAGTCCGTGGCGCAGTGGATAGCGCGCTCGGCCTGCGATCGTTGAGGTTAAGCAACGTTCGCAATGGTCGGTCACGGGATGGGTGACCAAAAACTTTTCATCTCGAGCTCCTCCGTGCTTCGGAAGGCACGTTAAGCCGTTGGTCCCGCTGCATTTGCAGTCGTTAATTCCCACCAATCCGCACTGGGCCCGCGTCGTGGGTCATGGCCCATTCTCCTTATCCATCCATAAGGAAGGCCAGTGCCCCAGCAGTGGGGACATTAAATGGCTGATGATGATAATGATGATGATCAGTTTTTAAGAAATTATGTAATGTTATAGATGTACAACTGTAATAAAAGTGAATGGCTATTATGAGCGTAAAGTAAACTAATAAACTATTTGTTCCGCGTATTGTAATGTTCCTCAGTTCGCCAAGCCTATGGCTTTAGCTTCCAATATGCAATTTTGTTATTATACGTACGTAGATGCATCAAGGAGGTTCTAGACTCGGCTAAATATTTACAACCATGCGGTGGATGAAACTCCGTCTTTCAGCCATTAAACAGGTTGATAAAATGAAAATGAAATAAGTATTAGAAAAAAATCGACGCATCCTCCAAGTAGCTCCGCCGGGTATCGAACCCGGGACATTTCACTGTCCAGGCGAATGCTCTGACCGCTGAGCTATAGAGTCGTTTCAGTCGTTTTTCTAATATTTCATTTTCAATAATAAAAATTGCATTATGAATGCAAAAAAGTAAAAGCAATAAGTTAATAAACGACACGATTCCCAGTTCAGTCAGACAGGCGATTATTTGAAATTCATTAAATGCAGTTCGATTTCTTTTTAATATAAAAAATCGGCCAAGTGCGGGTCGGACTCGCTCATGAAGGGTTCCGTACCCACTTAACGTACCGATTACGTTACGTACACCTAGCAAAAATATCACTGTCATTTTTTGCCAGAAAAAATAAACTTTGTTTTTCATAGTATACGTATGAATGACAAAGTTATATTTGCGGTTTTCGAAAATGTGTTATATCTCAAAAACTTGTAAAGCCTACTGTGTTATATGTACTACTGTACTACTGTGTTACTGTGTTATATGTACTACTATCGTGAGTTTTTTCACGTATCCAGAAACAACCATGTGGCTGGCAGGGGGGGGGGGGGGGGCCGGAGGACACATGACTCTAACAAATTTTTGCCCTTTAAAGCTTAATAATTCACAAACGGATGCCTTAATCAAAAAACTGTTGTTACGAACCCACAATAATTTTGAAATTGCTATCCAACGACGTCCCACACTATGGGGTAGACAAGAAAAAAAAATTACATACTTACCCACTTCACGTGTAGGGGAGGTAACCTAAACAAAAATATTTTTCATAATTTTACTTTACCACTTGGTTGGCGTGATAAATATGTATATTCATGCCAAATTACAGCTTTCTAGTACTAAGAGTCTATGAGCTAGACTGGGGTCAGACGGACAGACGGACAGACGGACATGGCGAAACTATAAGGGTTCCTTGTTGACTACGGAACCCTAAAAATGAAGTCTCCTTTCAGTAAAATTTTATATCTTCAGTATTTAAGGTACTTTCCCTCTATGTGGCATAGTTTTGGGACGACCTGTATATACTTATGTAGGTACTTGTTATTGTCAAGCAAATTTCCTTATCTTACAGACATTATTATGTAAGTACTCTAATTAATTCAAAACTCAGGTCAGAGCGGTTCCGATGTGTAGCTTATCATAAAGCAAAGTTTCCAAGTTCTGGGATATGAGAAAGTTTTTAATTATTTATCGGTAAGTAAAGTATACATAAATAACTATTTCTTATAATACCAGATACATTACTGTTAGCAAAGCGTTTGTTTTATAAATAGAACTGTGAAAGAACGACGCCTACGATACCACAAGCACCCGTACGCGAGATGGAACTTTAGGACCGGGAATTGAACCCGGGACCTTAGCGATTGGAAGCCGGTACACCGCTAAGCCATGTCCATCGGTAAATAGGTCATAACACAGATACTTAACCAAGTGCTTATTCATTCATATTCTTGGCTTCCTTATGTTATGAAAATGTGGTGTAAAAGTTTATCAACAAGCGATCAAATTTAGACCGCAACGAATCGAATACAAGCAACACAAGGATGTTTACGCAATTTCACATTAATGAGAGTTATGCAAAGTCCACGATTGTAGTGTTAACTCTTAACATTTAGGGCCTGTTTCACAATGTCCTGTTACTTGATAGATCTATAGGGTATACAAAACAGACCTTAATCATGTTAAAGTAATTTCTCAATTTGACGACTCTGTATGAAATAAAACAGGGAGAAAAAAACAACCCTTGAAGAGTTTCTTGCCGGTTCTTCTCCAAGGTCTCTCGCCATAGGGTTTGCGAACCGATGGCGTAGCTTCTATGACGTTCACAAGTTGTTAATAACAATCTAAATGATGAAACAAAGACTTGGACTTTGTCAAGTAAACTGGAAAGTATCCCCTATTCGGACATTGTGAAACAGGTACTTACCTACTTATTTAAGGTTTTAAACTTTCATGGTCAATTTCACTATAACTGTTGTAAAAAACCGCCTTCAAAAAAACCACATCAAAAAAGTAAGAAATAATTCCTCACCAAATAAATAACGTAAGTACCTACTTTGAAGTCGGGCGTGAAACATGTACAATTTTTTTGTTGTTTTTGTTAAAACCCGCCCGACTTCAAAGTACTTACGTTATTTATTTGGTGAGGAATTATTTCTTACTTTTTTGATGTGGTTTTTTTGAAGGCGGTTTTATTTTTTTATAAAAATAATTTTTATTTCACTCTTTTTAGTGCATCGTGCAGGCAATTTACGTGTTTTCTGGTAAATAGGTATGTGATCAAACTGAAAACCTCCTTTTTCGAAGTCGGTTAAAATACCTTGAGGTATCCCCTTTTTAACAAAACAAGAATCATCTAAATCGGTTCATAAACAAAGGAGCTATGCCTAAAGATACGTATTAAATTCACATTAAGTGGTAACGAAAACGACAGTATTTTCAAGATTTCCTGAAAACTACTGAACCGATTTCAAAATTTCAAAAAATGGGACCAACTTGGAAACCAACCTGATGTAATAACGTTTGAACCATTTCAATCGGTTCAGCCGTCTTCGAGTAATCGGTGGACATACACAAAAAAAAAAAAAAAAACATACATACAGACGAATAGAGAATGATCACGCACAAATGTGGTGACCATCTACTGTGTTCCACAGTTTATTGAAACGAAGGTTTCTCATGCAAAATTAAGTTACTTAAAAGCTAGGCCTACCTTAACTTAGAGAATACTGTCCTTAATCCAGGGGGGCTGATGTCTGTCTCGCCGGCGCGCGCGCGCCTGGCCAAGATCTTCAGTCAACCCCGATGGGAAACTGTTATAGCTAACACTCTTATAACTACACAATGCCCTAATAGGCAGCTAAAACTTTCCCGGCGCTTTTCAAAGCGAACACACACGGGTCACAGGTGGCGAACTGAGCGCGAGTTGCGCGGACGGCTGTTGGCGGCGCACTGGCGATCCTACACCGGCCGGCCGAGCGCATTGTCTCGTGACCTTGACAATGACAACGACTGCTCGCAGCGCGGCGCGAACATCCCCCCGTCCCGGACAGTAACAAACTGTCCGCCAACTCAATCTAAGGGCAGGCGAGAGAGGGTAGCGATCGCTCGCTTCAAAACAGAGTCCCCCACCAGGACCTCGGCAAACCTGGGCACACCATCCGACCCCGGATGAAGCTGAACAATGCGTCCTAAACGCCAGCGGAGGGGCGGCAGGTTTGGATCCTTTACCAACACGAGGTCCCCGGTCTTGGGTGGGGTCGTCCTATCCGACCACTTAACGCGTTGCTGCAAAATGTGCAAATACTCCAGATGCCAACGGCGCCAAAAACTCTGCGTAAGCTGCTGGAGCAATTCAAATCGCGAGAGCCGTCCGGAGGGCACTTCGGAATAAGGATATTCCGGCAAGGCGTTAAGCGGTCTGCCAATCAAAAAATGGCCCGGCGTAAGGGCCTCTAAATCATTCGCGTCCGAAGACAACGGACACAACGGACGCGAGTTGAGGACCGCCTCAACCTTACAAAATACGGTCGCGAGTTCCTCAAACGTGAGGACCGTCTCCCCAATAACGCGACGAAGGTGAGTTTTAGCGGCCTTTACAGTTGCTTCAAAAATCCCTCCCCAGTGGGGGCAGGATGGCGGGGAGTACTGCCATCGTACCCCTCTGCGAGAGAGTGTGGATCCGATCTCAAAATTATTCCTATCCAAAAATTCACAAACTTCCTTTAAATACCTATCGGTGCCCTTGAAATTGGTTCCACAATCGGACCTAATTAACGACGGCATTCCGCGGCGAGACACAAAACGATTCAACGTGGCTACAAAGGCTTCTGTGGTGAGGGCACTAACCACCTCCAGGTGGACCGCTTTAGTGGCCAAACAAACAAATACACACAAGTAAGCCTTTTCCGTTCTAGCATTACGAAGCCGCGATGTCTTAACGGTAAATGGCCCCGCAAAATCCGTTCCAACTCCTGAGAAGGGCATCGATTCGTTCACTCGATCGGCAGGCAAATCACCCATCTGGGGCTGCATCGTATCGGCGCGCAAACGATAACACGGGAGACAACGAAAAATAACGGATCGGATTATTCTCCGCGCTGACAAAATCCAGAACTCTCGTTGGAGGAGCGCGGTCAAAGCATTACAACCGGCATGAGCATTCTTTACATGTCGGTCTGTAATCAATAGTCTAACTAACGGTCCATCCTTGGGGAGCAACAAAGGGTGGCGTGATCCGTACGGCAGGTTGGCATGTCTGAGCCTACCTCCGACACGCAGCAATCCGGTACTGTCCAAGAAGGGATTCAACCGCACCAAGGGTCCCTTCAACTTGGACTTACTTGAGCGCAGGGCTTTCAGCTCCGGTTCAAACTCTCGCTGTTGCGTCACTCGCAACCAATGCAACAGGGCGTCTTGCCGCTCTTGTGGGGCGAGGACCGGAGACAACGATTTCTCCTGAGGCTGGCGACAATTTCGCACAAAGCGCCTCATCCAAGCAGTCACGCCGAGCAACTTATCAAGAGAACTGTAGCGGTCTAACAAAAACTCCATCTGCGGAGCCGCCACCGTCTCCACGGCGTGAACACGCATGCCTAGGTCTGGGACTCTGGCCACAGCCGGGGTGGCAGGCCATGAGCGCTCAGGCCGTAACAACCATGATGGACTCCACCATAAGTGGTGGTCCACTAACTCAGGCGCCTCGCAGCCGCGGGAGGCACAATCTGCGGGGTTCAATTCGCCCGGTACGTGGCGCCAAATCAACGGGGCCTTTGAAGTCTGAATTTGTGAGACCCGGTTGGCCACAAAAACCTCAAGGGTGTGGACTGAACTCTTCAGCCAACAAAGGACGACCTGGCTGTCAGACCACGCAAATATCGACCCCAAGTCGACACCGTTTCCCAAGGTGTCGGCAACATGATTGAGTAGCCGTACTAAGAGAGTGGCGCCGGACAACTCCAACTTCGGAATGGTTAGCCTAGTCCGAAGGGGGGCGACCTTACTCTTGGCCGTAACTAAGTGTACGGCGACAACGCCTGCTGCATCCACCGTTCGGATGTAAACGGCTGCCGCGTATCCGCTTTCGGACGCGTCACAAAAGCCGTGCAGGGAGGCTTTAAACTTTCCCGAAGGCAGCATTTGCCTCGGTATACAAACCCGATTGACGTCGGGTAGGGATGACACGAACCTCACCCACTCTCGTAGGAGGCTACCAGAGAGGGGCTCATCCCATGACAATTCCGCAGCCCAGAGCTCCTGTAGGAAGCACTTCATCGAAAACACTACAGGGCTGAGCCAACCGTTCGGATCAAAGGTACGGGCTACAGTAGACAGCACCGTGCGTTTAGTCCAGACCTTTGGGTCTGGCAGTTCCAATCTATATGTGAACAAATCCGGGACTGGTCGATACTGGACTCCCAAAACAGACAGCATGTCTGGAGTCTCCGGATTTTCAAAGAGGAGCGGCTCTTGCTGGTGGTCCTTAGGCAAATCTGCCAATAGGTCCGGTGAGTTAGACAGCCACTTCCGCAACTCATAGCCACCAGCCCTCAAGAGCGCAATCAGCTCATCACGTAAGACGAGAGCCTCATCTAAGCTCGAGGCCCCCGTGCAGATATCGTCGACAAATAAGGCCCCCCCCTCAATAAGAGCAGATGCCCGGGGATAGCGTAGCCGTTCGCGCTCTGCGAGCTCCAAAAGCGAACGGATCGCCACAAAGGGGCTCGACCGCAAACCATAAGTGTTGGTGTTCAGCTCGTAAGCCAACATCGGATCCTGGGGATCCTCACGCCAAAGGATGAGCTGGTATCGTCTATCCTCCGGGTGAATCACGGTCTGTCTGAACATCATGCGGATATCGGCCACAAAGACGACAGCGTGCCGGCGGAAGTTGGTCAAAACATCACAGACATCGTGATGCAACTTCGTCCCCGCATGCAGACACTGATTCAACGACACTCCGGTTGACGTGGGCGCTGAACCATCAAAGACCACGCGGATCTTCCCATTGGAAGTCTTCAAAACAGCGTGGTGTGGCAGGAAGTAATGTTCCACATTACGCCAGTCCAACTGCGAGATGGACATGTGCCCAAGGTCCAAATACTCCCGCATGAAGTCTATATACTTCTCCTTAAATGCGGGATCCCTGGCCATCCTACGCTCCATGGACAACAATCTCTTCTCGGCCATCGGCCGGGAGCTCCCTAAAGGAGGGCGAACCGCCAAGAAGGGCAAGCGGGTAATCAAGCGACCCGAGAGGAGGCGCCCAGTGTTGTTCTGGTAGAACAATTCGCACTCCTCGGCTAACGGATCCAACCGCTTGGCAGTGGGGGGTTCCTCCACCTCCCAAAACTTTTGGAGAACGTCGGACAAAGTAGAACCGACAATGGTCTGGCGGTCTACCGACGGGGTCTCTGGTGTCTGTGGTACCTTTCCCATCACCACATGACCCAGCGACGAGGACAAGGCGACAAGATCGGCTGTCTGCAAAACTCGCTTGCTTCCACACAGTACACGACCGAGGACATCCGCACCAATCAACAAGTGTATTGGGCCCGGTCGGTGGAAGGAAGGATCAGCCAAAGCCAGTCCAGACGTCAGCTCAATCGTGGATGGCGGCACTCGCACTTGCGGGAGTGGTCCAACCACCTTATCAAATACTATCGCCGAAGCACCGATCTTCGGCCTTGGCGCGAAGTGGGGGGAGAAGGAGAACTCAACTCGACCAATCGGATCAGGGATCCGCGAGTCTCCCACCCCCCGTACCGCTTCGTGATGCGGCACAAGCAAAAGACCCAGCTGTCGGACAAGCCACCTGGACATTATGCACCCCTGGGCACCTGAGTCCAAAAGGGCACGCACCGTGACAACATTGCCCTTAGGTCCCCAAACATTCACGGAGGCTGTTGGCAACAGCACAAGCTCCGGAGGGGTGGTTGGGTCCGACAGGAGCGCCATTAAAAATTTTGGGGGGGTACTTGTCCCCCTCGCGCCTGAGTCGGCGCGCCAAATGTGGGACGCTCGTACCGGGCGAGCGGGTCCCAATCGGGTACATACTGGCCCCGACCAACAGCACTCCTAGGTGCAGGGTAATACCCGTGTGGGGCGTGCCTCGGTACATAGTACCCCAATCGAGGCCTCTCCATTAGGGGGGGGGAGTAGCAAATAGGGCCCGTGCCCATCGCCACCGTGGCGTACTCTTGTGGTACCCCCCTACCCCCGCCCGTGGCGGGGGCGTCTCTCCTATAGTTCCCCCTCTCCGGGGGGGACTGAACGGGGGGGCTAAGCCCCGCCGAATCTCTAGGGGACCGGTTCCGGGCTGCCGGGCCCCCGCCCGTGCGCGAGGAATTCGAACCCCGGTCGCTCCCGGCGTCCTTGCGGTCCAAACAAAGGAGGGGGTGATGCCTCCCTCCGCAAAGACGACAATCCTCGGTCTGGGGACACGCCGACTGCATGTGTCCCCCCAAACACCTATAGCACCATTGGCGCTGTCTAGCAACGGCCCTCCGTCCCTCTGGGCGGAGGCCTCTAAATTTGGCACATTCGTGCACCACGTGCCTATCTCCCCTGCAATACCTGCACCGCTCACTCGGTGCGGGGGGAGGGGACTGCTGGAAGGCAGCATATCGATTGGTCGGGCGACGGGGCTGTTCCCTCGCCGCCACCATACGACCAACACCTGGAACCGGGGCGGGCTCCAGGTGGTCCGTCACCCTACATTCGTCTTCCAAAAAACGAAGGAGGTCCGCGAAGGGCGGGAGATACGAGGCGCTGTCGCCTCCGTACCTCTGCTCGAAACGCCCCTTCATTTCAGCGGGCAATTTGGCGAGGACTATGTGCAGCAGTATAAAGGACCACTGATCCACCGGCAGGTCCAATCGCCTTAGGGAGTTGACCGCTGACAGTAGCGGGTTCAGCAACTCCCTCCGTAACAGGTGTACCCGCGTGATTCGCGGGAGGGCCAAAATCGTGGCCACGTGGGTGTCCGCCAGTAACCGGACATTCTGGTACCTGCTAACCAGAAGCTGGCGAGCCACCTGGTAGTTGTCGTCACTGATGAGCAGGTGCTGGATTACCGAGCTGGCCTCTCCTCGCAGGGAGGAGCGCAAATAGGCCAACTTCTCGCTAGGGGATAAGTCCCGTCGTGAATCCACCAAACTGTCAAACAAATTAATGAAGCCCATCCAGGCTGACAGATCCCCATTAAAAGTGGGAATCTCCAACGTAGGCAATCGGCCTAGCAACGCCGTCGGGGTAGGTTTGACCTCCCCGCTCAAAACCGGCTCCCCCTTCCGAACAGCCAGGGCCCTCTCAGCCGCCTCCGTGAACTGGTCAGCCAGCTCATAGGCCTGGGCTACATCCTGCTCCAGCTGTTCCGACACGGCATCATCAGCTGGGGGGTTTTCCAAATAATGCGCGCGACACTCCATAGCGTGGCGCTCCAGGTCTTGCAGCCGAGCTGCCAGCCCGCCATACCGAGCTAGCAACGCGCCTACCCGGTCGGCTCGGTCTATTAATGTGACCGCACAAGCAAGCCAACGCAAAGCTCCTTGGATGCCAGCCCTGGATACGGCGGTCGGATTCGTAGGAGCCATTTATATTCCGTTTAATAAACAAAGCAAACAAAGAAATATAAAGGTGGTAAACATCAACAAAAAAAAGCAATAGAAATAGGTCGCGTCACGATAATATAAAACAATTAAAATTCGGACGACATACACGGACCCTACTATTTTCATAAATTATTAGCAACTTACCAATTTCAAGGGCTAACAATATAACGGTATAAACAAAACGTATAGGATTAACGGTATGGCATAACGGCACGGCCAAGTCAACCTCGCAAATCAACTACTAAACCGTTATCAACAAACAAAAACAAAACTATTTTTAATAATAATACTCGTAATTTAATACTACTAATAATTAAAACTAGTTCCACTTTTTTAACTAGGCAAGCGGACTCGGAACAAACACTAGTATGTGGTACTAATAAACAACACTTTCGAACGAAACTATTCGTCAAATAAACCCGGACACACAAAAAAAAATATACACATCTAGGCGAGTAAACTCGTATCAGATCACTAGTATGTGGTACTAATAAACACACTTTCGAACGAAACTATTCGTCAAATAAATCCGGACACACAAAAAAAATATACACATCTAGGCGAGTAAACTCGTATCAAATCACTAGTATGTGACAACAATTATATAAGTGTCTATCTATTATCGGATCCACCAAGTGAGAAACATTGGCTTCGAGAATTTACTAGAACAATTTCTTAGTACTTCAAATCGTCTCGGGATCTTCAAATACCCTCGAGATTTCAACAAAAAAAAATAATTTTTAGGTACGCTTTTTAGGTACGCTTTTTATTTTTACTATGAAATTTTATGTAGTTAATTTTAATATGAAAATTAATTATATCAACTAAGCTCTGCTACCAAAAATATGATCTCGCACAAATGTGGTGACCATCTACTGTGTTCCACAGTTTATTGAAACGAAGGTTTCTCATGCAAAATTAAGTTACTTAAAAGCTAGGCCTACCTTAACTTAGAGAATACTGTCCTTAATCCAGGGGGGCTGATGTCTGTCTCGCCGGCGCGCGCGCGCCTGGCCAAGATCTTCAGTCAACCCCGATGGGAAACTGTTATAGCTAACACTCTTATAACTACACAATGCCCTAATAGGCAGCTAAAACTTTCCCGGCGCTTTTCAAAGCGAACACACACGGGTCACAGGTGGCGAACTGAGCGCGAGTTGCGCGGACGGCTGTTGGCGGCGCACTGGCGATCCTACACCGGCCGGCCGAGCGCATTGTCTCGTGACCTTGACAATGACAACGACTGCTCGCAGCGCGGCGCGAACAGAGAACCTCCTCCTTTTTGATTTAGAAGTCGGTTAAAAACGGGATGTTTACCATCATCATCATCATCATCATGTCAGCCGAATGACGCCCACTGCTGGGCATAGGCCTCCCCCAAGGATCTCCACAACGATCGGTCCTGCGCTGCCCGCATCCAGCGGCTTCCCGCGACCTTGACCAGATCGTCGGTCCACCTTGTAGGGGGCCTGCCCACGGAACGTCGTCCGGCACACGGTCGCCATTCAAGAACCTTTCCGCCCCAACGGCCATCGGTTCTCCGCGCTATGTGTCCCGCCCACTGCCACTTCAATGATGCAATCCTTCGAGCGATGTCGGTTGTTTTAGTTCTCCTGCGGATTTCATCATTTCTGATTCGATCGAGCAGGGAAATACCAAGCATCGCTCTCTCCATTGCTCGCTGGGTGACTTTGAGCCTTCTTATGAGACCCATAGTAAAAGACCACGTCTCACTTCCATAGGTCATTACTGGCAACACACACTGGTCAAAGACTTTCGTCTTGAGACATTGAGGTATTTCGGACGCGAATATATGTCGGAGCTTCCCAAACGCTGCCCATCCGAGCTGGATTCGACGAGAGATCTCTTTCTCAAAGTTGGACTTACCTAACTGGACCGTCTGTCCTAGGTAAACATAGTGGTCAACAACTTCGAGTGTAATGTTCCCAACATTAACTGGAGCGGGTGCAACATGGGCATTGGACATGATTTTCGTCTTGTCCATGTTCATCTTAAGACCCACTCTTTGCGAAGCATTACCGAGATCTTCGAGCATTGTGTTCAGGTCTTCCAAGGTCTCAGCCATCAGAACTACATCATCGGCAAACCGTAGATGTGTTAGGTACTCGCCATTGATGTTGATGCCGCATCCTTTCCAGTCCAGCAGCTTAAAAATATCCTCCAACGCAGCTGTGAACAGTTTGGGAGAGATGACATCTCCCTGTCTCACACCTCGCTGTAGTTGGATAGGATTAGAGCTCTGGTTCTGTAATCGGAACGACATGGTGGCGTTTTGGTATAGGTACCTCAGCACCTCGATATACCTGTAGTCTATTTGGCACCTCTGGAGAGACTGCACCACGGCCCAGGTCTCGATCGAATCAAAGGCTTTCTCATAGTCCACGAACGCCAAGCAAAGTGGCAAGTTATACTCTTCGGTCTTCTGTATAACTTGCCGCAGCGTATGAATGTGGTCTATGGTACTGTAGCCTTTCCGGAACCCGGCTTGTTCGGGAGGTTGGAAGTCGTCGAACCTGCGAGCGAGACGGTTCGTAATGACTCTGGAAAACAACTTATAGATATGGCTCAGAAGCGAGATGGGTCTATAATTCTTCAAGAGAGTTTTATCACCCTTCTTGAAAAACAGCATCACATCGCTTCTGCCCCATGCCTTTGGCGTTTTGCCCTCGAGGATGACAGAGTTGAAGAGCTTCTGGAGGACCTTAAGTATCGGCTTACCGCCCGCTCTTAGAAGTTCTGTTGTGATTCCGTCATCACCCGCCGCCTTGTTGTTTTTGAGCTGCTTGAGAGCCATTCTAATCTCGTACAGGCTGACGTCCGGGATATCTTCGGTATAGTGTCGGGTAAGCTTGGCTCTAGGGTCTTTAGCCTTGCTTTCAACAGGTGTTTGCGTGGAATATAGCTGTCCATAGAAACTCTCAATCTCCCTCAGGATTTCAGGTGTTGACGAAACGATGCTACCTTCCCCAGTTTTCAGCCTCGTCAATTGACTTTGCCCGATAGACAGATCTCTCGCGAACACTTTGGAGCCTTTGTTCCGCTCAATGGCTTCTTTAATACGCTCGGTATTAAATTGGCGAAGGTCGCGCGTCAAGGACTTAGATATCTGTCTACTGAGCTGCCGATAGCGATGGGCATCCGCTGAGTTCTGCAGCTTCATTTCGTGTCTCTGATCCATGAGTAGGAGAGTCTGACTGGAGAGTTTCTTCAATTTGGGACGGCGGGTTTTATAGTACTTAGACCCTACCGTGCGGACAGTATCCACCACCATGTTGTATAGATCGTCCACGTCTATGCTGTTCTCAAGGGCTTCGAAGCGGTTTTGAAGCTCGAGCTGAAAGCACTCGGGGTTTTGAATTTGAGCTGGTATTGGTCGGAGCGTGGATTTTATCAGTCGCGATCTTTCGAGTTTACCATGTTTAGATTTATTTACGAGTCCCCGATATTTCGGCGCAGTTGCACGCGCCATGATCACGGAGTAACTAAACTAAATATACTTATACTACGGAATAAATCTAAACACGGTAAATATCCCGTTTTTAGGGTTCCGTAGTCAACAAGGAACCCTTATAGTTTCGCCATGTCCGTCTGTCCGTCTGTCCGTCCGTCCATCCGTCCGTCTGACCCCAGTCTAGCTCATAGACTCGACTAGAAAGCTGTAATTTAGCATGTATATGCATATTTATCACTCCAAAAAAGTGGTAAAGTAAAATTTTGAAAAAAAAAAAATTTACGTTACCTCCCCTACACGTGAAGTGGGTATGTATTTTTTTTCTTGTCTACCCCATAGTGTGGGAGGTCGTTGGATAGCAATTTTAAAAAAATTGTGGGTTTGGAAAGACAGTTTTTTTGATTGAGGGATCTGTTTTTGTCCCCCCCCCCCCCCCTGCCATCCAAATGGTTGGTCTTGAATACGTGAAAAAATTCATGACAGTAGTAAATATGACGAAGTTAAAAGGAAAACTATCACAGCTAAGTAGGCTTTACAAGTTTTTGAGATATAACACATTTTCGAAAACCGCAAATAATATAACTTTGTCATTCATACGAATACTATGAAAAACAAAGTTATTTTTTTCTGGCAAAAAATGACAGTGGTATTTTTGCTAGGTGTACGTAATCGGTACGTTAAGTGGGCACGGAACCCTTCATGAGCGAGTCCGACTCGCACTTGGCCGATTTTTTACAATAGTTATAGGTACCTACTTAGTTTAATACGAAATAATAGATAATTGATTGAGGAGCCCGTGGCTGTGATGAAGTGGTCGGTCACGGGATGGGTGGCTAAAAATGTATTATGTCGAGCTTCCCCATGCTTCGGAAGGCACGTTAGTCCGGCTGCATTTGCAGTCGTTAATACCCACCAATGCGCATTTGGGCCCGCGTGGTGGGTCATATCATAGGCTATGACTATGACCCTATGGATAAGGAGAATGGGCTATGCTATGACTCATAGCCTATTTCTCATTTTTATTTTCCAATATATTTCAATAATTATCCCGCCCCGGTCAATAGGGTATTTTACTGTTGTTGAAATGTAGATATTTAATGATGACGTTAAAAAATATTGCAATTAAGAATACCAAATGTGAAAAAATAATTTGAATCTGTTTTATAATTAAAAGAATTATAGTCTGTTTGATTTTGACTATAGCTGTCTCTTTCTAAAACGAAATCTTCTATGGCGTGACTATGACGCTACTAACCCACTGACGTCACTAAGATAGCGTCCTGTCCTTGTCTAATTATAAAGTTTGAAGTCCTATATCTTTGAAAATATTCAAGATAATTCAAAATGAAAACTTGTTTTGTGTAGCTAATATTTCGAAAAACATTTTAAAGAAATAAAAAAAAATCAGTAAAATACCGTATTGACAAGTGATAATTTGAGGTTAGATTGTACAAGATGCGATTGGAGAAAGGTAACTATTTAAATTTATGTCAGTGTTCAGTCTTTGTAGTAATCTTTACTTTAACACTAGCGCCATATATCGAACATGAATTTAAACTGGAGATCTATATAGTGACTTTGTTATAAAGCACAAGTAGGTACAAACTATCACAGAATTACTACATATCACCGATTAGCCAAGTTTTGCCCTAAGTAGGCAATGTCGCTCCCTATAAGTACTGGTGACCACCACCACGCGACACGCCACCAGGTGACCAGGCCCAAACAATGGTTTTTATCTTGGTTTGCTAAGTACCTATATAGGTATTTTGAATACACTTTGATTATATTTTATCGTTACGTCAAAGGGTTAGAGCTCTGTCAACAGGTCGGCGGCTATTCAAGGCCGGGGTAAGTCGCAGGAATAAATGAAAGTTAATATTTGTCCACCGAAATAAAAGCGGAATTCAGCCAGGATTTGCATAATATTAGGGAGAGCAGAAAGCAATCTATTTGTGCTCCGACGCGAACTGACAACACGGTACCTTTAAACTTCGATTTTTCGTTGCGTGAACTTCGTTTGAGAGTTTTTTTACTTTGATTTAGGTAGGTAGGTAGGTAGGTAAAACGCTTTATTGCACTCACAAAGAATTACAAAACAAAAACATCATGAAAGATACATACAACACTTATGTGGGCAAAGGCGGTCTTATCGCTAAGAGCGATTTCCAGACAACCTTTGAGGCTTGAAGCATAGGAGAAATATAAAGAGAGCGAGAAGCAGTTCACCAGTAAAAAGGCAAAAACAATTCAAAATTTATCTACAAGTAAACAAATAAATATACATAAACTACTTAAATAATTTTGTTTATATATTATATTAAATATGTGTAATATATATACATATATATATATATATGCCTATATATTTATATATAATATACATAAATACTATATATATAAATGTTAAATACTACATAAACTTAAGTTTATGTTTGATTTAGTTTTTCAAATTAGGTCCCTACTAACCAATGAAGAAAAGTTAGTTTAATCATGACAAAAACATCAATGGCTAAAGACATTAGAATGGAGCGTCACCAGTAGGGCTAGCACAACTTGAGCGCGACTCGAGTGAGAAAGAGTCGCGGGCACTTTCAACCAATCAGATCGCTCGTAGATAGCGGGCGTGACTTAAGGCGACGTGCTGATTGGTTGAAAGGAGCGCGACAAAGAGTCGCGCTAAGTTGTGCTAGACCTACTACCAGGTCCAGTACCCGTAGCAAGAAAACCTATCGTTATCGTAATCGAATAGTAAACAATAGCATGCTTCCTAAACTGGCAAAGTGCTGGCTGTCAAATATCTATTGAATTTTAGTTCCACTCTTTTAAGGACCGACAGAGGCGCTACTCTGGTTTTCATACAAAAAAATACGATAACGGTAACCATGACGACAGTTTTTCGTGCTAAGGCTGGTACTGGTTGCATTGCAACCGTTGTTCTTGAACGAAATCGCATTGGTCAATAATTCTCGAGTTACTGTCAAACATCAGGAGTATGGAGTTATTGCCAAGGTGATTATAAAGTTCACAAATTTTATGTGCGAGAATTATTGTACATTGCATTTCGTTGAAGAGTAAATCACTCACCCTGAAGGAGGACTATGTCTAACTACACATCGATGGCAGCAACGTAGATACGGACATCTACATTTTTTGCGAGAGTGTTTTTTGCTCAAAATTAGCTTTAAATGAACCTTATCTACAAGTCTGTATAGCTACTACAACATGTAAACAGATATCTGCCAGATATCTTCTTACTTACCTACGTCAAAGTTTTTTTAGGAGTAAAAAAATTCATTCTGCATTATTTCAGCAAAAAACGATATACCCCAAGAGCTATCCGATATTTTTGTAAAAAATTCAATAACAGGCCAAATTTTTGTAAACGGCCCTTAAATATAATTTTAAGAGACTATATTTTGGAATCCAACATAATATCGCATTGGAAGGTATAAAAAAAAAGTTATACCCCGAAAATGGTGCAATTCTTTCAGCAAATATGCTATCACCAATTTTATCGTTAACATGTGTTTATGTTCACCATATCTAAGATATAAAACGGGAAACTAATACTTTAGGAAGAAGTCGGTTGTTTCTGATAGCATTTTTAACATACGTGTAATGCCAATTTGAGTTTACGTAGAGAGTTTTTTTTTAAGTTTATTTGTTTTTCATTTACAAATATAGGGGGATTATATACTCTTACGAAAGATAATAATAAATGTATTCAAATGTAAAGTGAAAAACACTTATACCATTTTTGCCTATTTTTTATAGATTTTTTAAAGCTTTGTATTTGTTTTTTTTAATTTCGCTGTCATAAATATTGGTGGATTACGAATGAATTATTTATTAAACTAGATAATCAAATTTTCAATGTTAAGAAATTACTGATATAGAATTATTGTTGAGTCTCCATAGAGCGAATTAGTTTGGCTCTCGGGCTAATATACAGATAGAACCTGTTATATAATCAATAAAGAATGTTATTTAAATTCATCATTCATTGTCGGTCAGTACTTAACTCTCAATATGACCGCTATTTGTTACTAAATGTGCTCTCCTGTAAAGTTGCGATTTCGTAGTTCTATGTCTTTCTCTACTTTGCTGCCATTGACATAATTATTAGTAAGTATATAGCACCTTATTTAAATTTTTACTTTTTTGCATTCACAAAAATTCATAATGCTCTAATTACTGACTCTAACGACTCCGTAGCTCAGTGGTTAGAGCAGTCGCCCGGATAGCGAAAGGTCGTGGGTTCGATTCCCATCGGAGCTGGTTGAAAGGCGGGTTGATATTTTCTAAATGCTAACTACATTTTAAATTTTTCAATATTATATTATACCTTACAAAAACGATTACTGAGATGGTACTAAATGGTAAAAAACTAGTTTGATCCCCTATTGTTAGTAACAAAAATTAATCGATGCATAATATTAATCCCGTCGAGCTGTAATAAGTGCGGTCTAAAATTGTTATCAGTTTTCAAATTAATTAAAATATTTAACTACCTACCTACTGTTTTGTACTTATTACTTCTGTTTAAATCCATTCACAACCTACAACAATTTCTTTGCCCATTATTATTTACTTATTAATATCTAAATATTAATGTTTAAGCCATTAATTTTATATTATCTGTGCTATTAGTAAACATTTTCTATTATTAATAAATGTGGTTAAAGTTAAGGAAACTCTTCTTTGAAATACTAATTAGTTTATATAAATACGATAGTTATTATAAGCTCCAAAACTGCAAATCTAAACCTCTGACATTCAAAATGTTTAAAAATAATGCACAAAAATAGTTTCTAAGTAATAATTTATATTAAGTAAGTACTTACTAAATAATATTCATGGTGAAGCGATACTAACTCCAAAATCCTTAGCCAAATAAAAATAATATAAACTTAACACTATCACAAATTCCACGAAAACAAATTCACTTTATTCACACACAATCAGTAAAGTTGCAAAAAGTTTGATTGATAAACGCAAAAAGTTTTATTATTTTACACAAAAAGTTTAGATTCCACGAAGGTTTTAGCCACGAGTTTTGAAAACGCGAACGTTTGCTAAGTTTCAGCGCAGCGCTGAACGCGTGCTAGCTATAAGCTCGCTCTCGCACTACTGAAGTTTTTCGCCGGTTATCGGCAAATTACACACAGCCAATATTGTGAATAATTTCCTTATGTGCTAGAGGATAATGGCACAATGTGCAGAATAATTGGCTTAATAATGATTTAATAGGGGATCTAGATCAACAAACACAGGTATTTTAGTACCAGGGAAATTTTAACGCGCTTACAGGTAAATTGTTGCTCATATTTCAAAGTGTCGCGTTACAGTGTTTGTTAGACATCAAAAATATTATTTAAATTTTTACTTTTTTTGCATTCACGCAATTTTTAGTACCTAATTATTGAAAAATTGAAAATGAAGTATTTATTCCCAGTATTTAGTCCTATCGGAGCTGGTTGTGAGACGGGTCGATATTTCTAAATACTTACTTCATTTTCAATTTTTCATCAAAAATATTGATTTATCCTAGCATTCAATAATTTAATTTTAAACCATAGTCTCTGATGATGATGAGACTTTGTAATTTGCTGACATTGCATAAAATAATTAGCATTAAATTGTTTTGTTTTGTAATTTAAATATTTTAACATTTGTTGCGTAAGCTTTTACTACATTATGTTGTCAGAACTTGTAGTGAAGTAAAAAAATCTTTGCTTTCACAACTTTGCTTTTTACAATTTTGTAGGTATACTGTTGTCTACGCAAACAAAATTTAAGCACAACATTTGCTACAATCCAGCTTATTTACTTAGGAAACCGCAAAGACCATAATATATTTTAATTGAAAAATAGATTATGCGAATAGTATGGCTAACAAAACAGTCTTCACTTGTTAATTTTAAAATAAAATATAACTTACCTACCTACGACAAAATGAGATTTTATATTTAATTTTAGCTATAAAATAAAATACATAATTTTTTGTACTTATGTAGGTATTGTATACAATATTTTTCTAATTTAAGGCGATACTCGGAAAAAATGTGCTGATGCGAGATAGCAATGAGAAAACGTTAAAAAAATGCTTCTATACGATCCTCAATATTATTGGTGTCCACTAATTAAACCAATTTCCAATAGTGTAAGATTATTCTTAAATGGGGTTACCCATTTAAGAATAATCTTCACTTTTCGTATTTTTTAGAGGTCTTTTCGAAAAGAAAAAGTGTCGAGGCAAAATCATAAAATCGTGTTTTTGAAACTATACGATTCTAGATAAAGGTATGAAGAAATATATATCTTATTACCAGATTTGTAACAACTGTAACCGTCCTATAGTTTTAAATCAAAAAGTCCATATTTTTCCGAGTAGCGCCTTAAACTTCATTACTTACCACTCCCGTTTGAAAATGAGTTGGTCTTTCCTCGTGATAAACTACTTATACTGATAATATAAACAATGTCATCATTGTATCTGTAATTAATAATAATCGTTCATTTATTTGCATTCCAGACTATGTACAAGGTCTTTTTTATTTGGAAACCGCTTTGATGACTCACGAGAATACGATTTCTGGCTAATTAGAATCCCGCGAAAGATCTTATTTTAATTTTTGACATATAAACGTCGTGTAATGACTGTCGCAACCCCAAAAAGCTTAGACTATACTGAGGTAACATTAGTCTAAGCTTTTTGCTAAACGTAGTGATTACATGCTCTTTGCTTTTTGCGCAACCCGATCTTTTGTATGAAGACGCATTACTGAAAGTAACGTTGTCGTTACAACCTTCTTTACGTTATAGCCTTCTTTATGAAATACGAAACTATCTGTCTTTCTATATAGTCGCGTAGCCGGAAAAAAATTACTTATGATAATTCTAAAAGTTTTCATTTTTGCTGAGCGTATAGATTATGCGGATTGTGAGCTATTTTTGAAAAGTTAGAAGTTTTATGACAGTGCTTTTAGGTGTGGTATAGGTATTTCGTAATATTTCGTGTATCGTATGTATATAAAATTAAAGTTTGAAATGTTTAGTGTTTCATAATAAGAACTATCTTGGCTTCATTTTGTAAAACTATTAGAAAGTGAAACTATTAAAAAAGCACACTAGTCATATTTCTAAACTTTTGTTCAGCAGATACATCACACCACTAAAAGTCTTAAAATATGATTTCAGTAATTTTAAAATTTTATTCAAAGACAAATTAGTGGTTTTGTGATTTACGCAGTTACACATATATTAACTTTCTGATAATTTTACAAAGTGAAGCTAAGATAGTTCTTATTATGAAACACAAAAAATTTCAAACTTTAATTTTATATACATTACGTTACACGAAATATTACGAAATGCCTATACTATAGTTATAGCACTGTCAGCAAACTTCTAACTTTTCAAAAATAGCTCACAATACACACAACGCTCAGCAAAAATGAAAAATTTTAGAATTATCAAAACTTTTGTATGGAATTTAATGTCCCACGACCGGACTAATACGTTTGTTCTGAAAAGCAATAATTAGAATGCCACGTTCTTTGTCATTAGAATATTTTAGACGGTTTGACATAGGTTTGACATAGGGTCTTCTAAAAATCTTATAAATACATTATATTATAAATGTGAATAGTGCAGTTTCCTGTTTATACTAAATTATAAGAAAACCTGTATCCATGCACAGGTGAACTAAATTTCAAAGCCGATAAGGGCACGATCTTTGAAATTATTGAAATCAACCTATTTTTGATTCAAAAGTAAACAATCAAATATTCTTTATTTTGAGCAGATAAAAATATAATATGTTGAAGTTTCATAAACGATCTTGATTATTTTGTGGCTATTCACGATATTCGTATCTTCACTCGAATATAAAAAATTTCAAAAACGAAGAAACTTTTGATTATTTTTATATTTTTTGGTTTTATACTTAGATTATTATTAATCTCTAATTCACGAATAATATATAGAAAAATAGGTGATGACATTAGTAGATTATTCTCAGGCTACTTTTTCATAAAGTGAATTTTTGCTCAAAATAACAACAAAAACATTGAAAAAATTAAAAAGTGAGGTTATTTTCATTACTCTTCTCACACATAATCAAAAAGACAAAGACAGAGTTTTTGGAAGATCCTACCCTTAACATTTTGGTGCGGACGGTTTTCATATTGATGTAAGTATTGTTTCTTTTCATGAAAGAATCGAGCGAAAGGGACGGGCTATCGAAGTTTTGGATATCGCGTTTCAGCCCAACTAACATTTTGGTAATAAGAATAAGTGCTACATGAGTGTTTAAGTAGATTTTTTTCAAACCTAAGTTGCTATAAAGGTTATAAGAATAGGTGGTATAGCGTGCTATATAACCTCATTTGGGCCCACGATGTTCGAGCTTAACCCAGATAAGCCTAAAACTCTTTTTCTCGTAGATTTTTAAAGTTTCTAAAAATATGAAAGACCAGTTTCAAATTAATAAAACAATGATGCAAGATTTTTTTATTTGTTATTATAACCTATGTAGTTGGCTTAAGTGGGTTACCTAAGGGTTATAGAATATGTGATATTTGAGTGATACAACAGAGTTACAGGCTACGGTCCCTGGAACTGGGTGCCTACCATCAACTTTAAGACAGCGATTCAAAAATAGCGCGATGCAGAATAGGTTCCTAAAATGAATTGCTTGCTTTCGTACTACGACCTTCCGAAAACTGGATCGCAAATGAATTGCTAAATGTGAATGACCGAACGATTTGTGTCCTTATTTCTTCTACCCGTCTCTTTCACTCGATTCTGTCATGCCCGGAGAGTGAGAGGGACGGGTATAACCTGCAGGTGTCATGTCGGCTTGGCCGAGTTATAAGTCAAATAAGAGATCTGACAGCTTAGCGGCTGTGAAATGTCATTGAATGATCACTGAATCGCTGTCATTGATATTAAAGCTGTCGTGCTACGAATAAGCGAAGCAGATCAGTTTAGGTCCTAAACAAAACCGCAATAAGAGTTGATGGTAGGCACCCTGTTCTGTTTTGTTAATACGTGGGCACAGTTTCGGCCTTTGTACCGAGACACGTATTATATCGATTGAGCATTAGTGTTATCGAAATAAAGCTCGAGGCTTATCGCGCGCTTTATCAATGGTGGAGCTTCTTCTCTCACCAGATTAACTATGTACAGACAACAACGCTAAATTTATATATGCCCTAGGGATTTTACATACCTATCCATGGAAATTGATTCGTTTTTTTTACGAATACCCGCTACATTTTCATGTAGAGTTAGAGACTGAAAATGCCTCCTTAGGTCTCCTTGATCCTTATATTTGCAAATTATATCCAAATTTCAGAATTATGATGTAGGCACCTATTTAATAACCTAGCAACATGTAGACAAAGTTTTACTGGTTAATAGTTATAAATAGAGTCAAACATGTAATAATGAGCATGTAATTAATTTTCCTCTACAAATATTACACAGATTTAGCTTAAACTCATAATAATCCGGTCTGCATTTAATTTAAGTCTTCCTGGTTCACGAATATTAACGTGTGACTATGAAAGCGTTTTCTAGGCTTCAGTTTCAATAGACTTGCGTTGTTATTTTAACACATTATTATCCTTTTTGTTTAAAAAAATCCAAATCACTTTTATGAGGCAAAAGACAGTCCGTCTGTTTTTTACCCGTCTGCGGCGAAGCCAAAAAAGGGTTATGTATTTATCGTTGTTTTGTTGTTTGAAAAGGCTATCATTGGAACTATAACAATAAGTATATGTATTTAAACTTCATAGCTATTCTCCAGAAAGTTATACACTAATAAACATCACACTACGACCCTAGTAAACAAGGAAAAAGTCTAGACTACCGATATAACGTGTCCACAATCCCTACGACAAGAGATCTAGCACAGCCTTAGTACTAAGTAGTTGTTTTATTACACTGTGGATCTAGAGACTAGCAGAACTGTTGAAGACAGCCGTCGACTGTTCTGTGACAGCTGTGACGTCACGGAAATAAGCCGACTTACTTCCACAATGGCTGCTTGTCTAATAAATAAATAAATTACTTCTTACAAACACACCGATTATCTAAGCCCATGTTAATATCATGAAACTGTATCATGGAAAACTTGATAACGGATAAATCTATACTTAAATACTTTTTGTTTGTAAATACATACTTCATATACATAGTAAACACCCAGACCAAGACAAATAGACATGTTCATGCACACAAATATTTGTCTTGTTCGGGAATCGAACCCGAGACCTCGGGCGCAGAAGGTGGGTAGCCTACCCCTGCGCCAAATCGGTGGTCATATAAACACATCTTAGATTTCTGCGCGAACTGTCCATATAAATAAAACACTTTCACGGATTTTTTCACGCAATTTATTCAACAACTTGGTTAAATTTTAGTTGTTTTTTGAGATTTTTTGGTTTATCCGACGTTTCGGCACCTTTCCAGGGGCCGTGGTCACGGAAAACTTCTCTACTACTAGTTTTCCGTGACCACATCAAATATATTTGAACTTATCTAATCTCTAGAAAGCTAAACACTATAAACATCAGGTTAACCTTCCTCGGTTCTTACGTACGTCAATAAAAGTCGTAATTGACAACATTTCATAAAATTTATCATGTGTTTTTATTTGCTATTTAGAAATAACATTTAAAAAGACGAGACTCGTATTTTTTCCTTTTCCAAAATTTTAATTTTTAGTCATCGTAAAATTAATTTGAAAACTTACTCATTCAAAAAGAGCCTAAGTCCAGGAAGAAGGCAGGTTGGCGGACATACCTTTGCAAATTATTTAAAAAAATACATTCTGACGTCGTCAAGTCAACGTGACACTAATGACGTTTGTTGTTTGTTGTTGTTACGGTTTCTCGTTTGGTTTAAGTTGTGTTATTTCTCTTCATAACTTGTAAATTTAATACAAAATGGAAAAAAACTGTTCGTGAATTAGATCCCTTAATTTTATGTGTAGTTCCTGGCTGCAAAAATACAGTTCTGAAATACCCAAAAAAACATTTTTTGACGTGCCCATGTCCACACGTTCACAGTGGTGTGCTGATTTATATAAAAATAAAGTACCATGTGGTAGTGTGTACTAAATTACAGGGATTGGATGGAGAATAAAGTCACAAGACCTCGACTAAAACCCCAAGTACCAAGAAGGCTTCAAAATGTTAATAAAGATCCAACATTTCCTTCAACATCAGGACATTTAAATCCCTTCCCAAATACACAAGAAAAAGTTGTTGTGTGTTTTTTTGCATTGGTTATGTCCCAGTTGTCTCTAATCCAACTGTTTTTTTCTGGAATATATTCAACTAGCGGCCGCCCGCGGTTTCACCCGCATGGTTCCCGTTCCCGTGGGAATATCGGGATAAAAAGTACATATAAACCTTCCTCTTGAATCACTATATCTATTAAAAAAAAACGCATCAAAATCCGTTGCGTAGTTTCAAAGATTTAAGCATACAAAGGGACATAGGGACAGAGAAAGCGACTTTGTTTTATACTATGTAGTGATGTACAGAAATTTTTCTAGTTTTTAGTAGTTTAGAAAGGTAGATTCCTAGATCAGGAAGTAGATAAAGATTGAAATAAACGCATATCAAAATGAAATTGTATTTTATTAAACAGACAAAACACGACTTCTTTTTAAATATTATCAAACACTTCTATTTTAAATAACAAAAATAAGTAGGTACTTAAATACTAAACTATAGCCTGACTCATTTTTGATCGAACTTTGTGTTCAGGAATTACTCTGCCCTTGATGGTACACATGGCTTGCTCTCGTTTTACTTCCACATAGCCTACAGAAGTTTGAAGTTTCTACGTAGGCATCTCTCGATGAAAATAAAACTTTAGCTCCCCTTATTTCCGCAACGTTAAATGAGTCGTGTTCACGCATATTCCAATAACATCATCATGTCAACTTTGGGAAGGTTGCGAATGTCTGCCATAACAAATCCTTCAGCCACCTTCATAATTTTCAATTGTTAGTTTAGTAAAGTTATGATAAGTTAGCTTTGGTAATCTTCCTTCTGTAGGTGTAGGAGGCACAATATTATTTTTACTGATATCGCAAGTCCATAGTTCTATCTATGTCAAAATATGTCATTAAACAAAACAGGTTATTTTTCGCGAAGAGTATCACTACAACTCGTATAACTTAGGCTTTAAAACGTTTGGATAGGTCTAAAGGTGCTGGGCCAGATGGCATTACCTCTTTATTTGTTGTTCAATGCAGCAAAGCTCTCTCTTTACCTCTTTCTGTTATCTTCAACCATTCCATTAAGTCTGGCATATTTCCGAAAGTTTGGAAGGAGGCCAGAATAGTCCCAATATTTAAATCTGGTAGTTGCTCGTCAGTAAAAAACTATAGACCGATTTCAATATTATCTGTATTTTCTAAGGTTTTTGAATCCCTTTTATGCCCTGTTCTATGCTGGCAAGTAAATCGGGTTATGTCGTCACAGCAAGCTGGATTTTTTTCGGCCCGTTCTTCAACATCAAATCTGGTCTCTTTTCTCACCCACGTGACAGATGCACTTGACTCCCGTGGTACTGTAGATGCCATTTATACTGATATTAGTAAAGCCTTCGACACAGTTGACCATCACATTCTGCTGAGGAAGATGTCCCGATTCGGTATTACTGGCAAACTTTTCGACTGGTTCACCTCATATTTGAGTCAGCGCTTTTCAAAAGTGGTAGTGAATGGTTGTTCCTCTGAGGCATACCAGGCTACATCTGGAGTTCCACAAGGTTCTCATCTCGGCCCCATTCTCTTCAATATCTTCATCGATGATGTTGTCTCTGTCTTTGAACATGCTACTTGTTTTCTATATGCTGATGATATGAAGCTTAGTTTGCCAATTACTTCAATACATGACTGCGATTTGTTGCAGAAGGATTTGGACCGACTTGCTCAGTGGTGTACTGATAACAAATTGTCTTTAAACATTAACAAATGCAAGCACATTCGGTTTACAAGATGCAAGGGTACCGTGGCTCCGAATTACACAATTAATGGTCGAGTTTTGGAGGAGGTTAACACCATCCGTGATCTGGGGGTAACTCTTGACAAGAAACTACTATTCCATCGTCACATTGACGACATTGTCACAAAGGCTTTTCAAATGCTCGGATTTGTAATCCGTAACACTAAAGATTTTAAGAGGCCTTCGACGAAACTTTTACTCTATTCGTCACTAGTGCGTTCACGCTTGGAATACTGTAGTCAAGTTTGGACCCCCCAATATGATGTACATGTCAAACGAATTGAGCGCGTTCAGAAGCGATTTATGTGGCATCTCACCTATCAGACCCATAAAGCCAAAGAACTATCCACGTACGAGAAACGACTTTCTTTCTTTCAGTTACTAAGTTTGGAGGATAGGAGATTGCTACTGGACCACATGTTGTTATATAAAATAGTCAACGGAGTTGTGGATTGTCCTTTCTTGCTCAGCAAGATTAACTTGAAGGTGCCCATAAAACTTCCTCGCTCGATAAGCCACGTTCCATTCTCGGTAAGAGGTAGCAAGACCAACCTTGGTCATCATGCTACGATGAATAGACTGCAGAGGCAGTATAATCTTTTGAGCAAGCGTCATAATGAATGTAGTGCTGATATTTTCTCTAACAAGCTGGGACGTTTTAAAAACGAGATAAAGTCCTTTTTCATAGCCGCGTCTGTACCATAATAATTTCAATAATTTCATTTATAATTTTTATTTTTATTTGTATCTTTTTTATTTATTTTCATTTTAATTAATTCAATTGTTATGAACTACATTATTTTTAATTTAATGAACTCTAGTCTTATTTGACATTTTTTTTTAAACAAAATCATATTTTTTATACTTAATTTTATATTTATTTTTTGACTTTTTGTAAAATTATTAATTCATTCATTTTATGTTGTATTTTTTTAGTTCTTAAGATGTGCACTTGTATAAAATATTTTTTCCAGGTATTGTAATGTATTCTTAATTGCTTTATTTTTATTCCACAATTTGCATGCCGTGGCAACTTTTAAGTAAGACAAAATTTAGATTTATTTACTTTTTTATGTTATTTCAATGTTTAATCCGATTTATGTCTTGTTAGTTGTCCATAAACAAATAAACAAATAAACAAATAAACTTGACATCTGCAGTTTATACCCATCTCTGTCACTCTCCGGGCATGACAGAATTGAGTGAAAGAGGCGGGTATAATTTTTGTACTCATTACTCATCTTGGCAGCGACATTTTTTTTAATGAGAGGCGTTTTTTTATGTTATGCAAAGGAATGTCATTATAATGTTCCTTCATCAAGATAAAAGGGGCTTTTTTCCGAATATTTCAATAAATAAGTGATTTATAAATCCGAAAAAATATGTACAGTGTTAGAAATTGAAAAATCTCGAAATGGTTTTCGATTTAAGGTACCTTGTTAAAAATGAAAACATGTCAATTGGGTATTTGACTGAATTTTTTTTATTGACTTAAAATGTTCATTGAACTAGTAGCAACACAACATAGTTAGTTATTTTCAAATATCTTGCATATTTTCAGCGATATAGAGCATCAAACTTACTAATTAGACAAGGAGAGCGCTATAGAAACATGACGTCACATTTTCTAGAGCGCCGTACTCTCGCCATAGAAAATTTCGTTTTAGAAAGAGATAGCTAGAGTCACAATTAAGCAGCTCATATACATATTGAATTTCTTTTTTCATATTTGTTATTCAATAATGTTATATTTTCGCATGTCATAATTAAATATCTACATTTCAACAACTGTCAAACACCCAATTATTAATATAAATTATTAATATAAAGACTTTATGACAATTATTAATGATGCATTCACTATAATATTATTATTGAAAAATTATGGTAAAGTCTCTTATCTTAAGAAAATTAAGTTTTCAAGTCGGGTCAATAATACCCGAGTATGAAAAAGGTCCTCGGTTCGGAAAAGCCCGTGTTTTGCAAAGTGCAGTCAGGTGTTACTGAGACAACGAATACTTCCACTACTCAGAGCTCTAATAAAAGAAAAAGTTGTAGTGTATGTCCATCTTCAAAAGATGTAAAAACTTTAAAAATCTGTAAAAAATGTAAGAAACATATAATAATGTCCGAAACATTCTGAAATTGTATGCTTTTTGTCTTGCCAAGAAAATGAGTAATATACAAATATAGTCGTTTATTGTGAGTATCCTTATTTTTATTAAATAACTGTGTTTTAGAAATAATTAGATTTTGTATTTAATTTAAAACAATTGCTTCATTAAATCGGGTCAACATGACCCGAAGGCCTCACGTGTAAATAGTATTTAAAGAACCGAGGAAGGTTAATAACCCTTGAACGTGAACAAAGTCTATCACTAGGTATACCTCCTCCACAATCCCCACGACAAGAGACCTAGCCACTAGCAGAACAGCTGAAAAGCAACCACCTTTCATTGTGACAGCTGTGACGTTACGGGAACTAAGCCGGCTTACTCCCACAATGGCCGCTTGTCCCACAGCTTGCCAGGCGAATATCGCCGCTATTGCCAGCGGTTAAGTGTGCGCGATTAGTAAGTATTTGCTGAGCGGCTCCTCTTTATGGGTGCGAGACACGGCAAACGCTTTCCAACAATCCTTGGATGAAGTTCTAACAAACTATTTATTATTAGAAAAGGTACTTACCCAAGCCTACTGTTTAAAGTTTGAAAATTATAATACGCAACAGTAAATTCCAGCGCAATTCTTTCTTTGGTCCAGCCAGATACAACTTTTTGTTTCCAAGAAACCCAAACCACTAGTAAAATTAACTTATCCTGTACATATTTTATGACTTTTTGTAACGTACCTACTTACCTAAGTTAGATATTTCATACAATATTTATTCAAACTCTGCTAAAATGTTAGGCTGTTTATCATAATGTCATTTCAAAATAACGCTTTATAATATGTGTAAGCATTAGCATTTTCAAATAATTTTACTGCTAGGTTATAAATAACTAATGAGTTATGTGAACCGCAGAAGATGGATGGTACAAGCCACAGCTCTTCTTAATAAAGCTGTAAGCCATACATTATCATAATTGCGACGGTAGTCAACACGCACGAATTTTTAAAAATTTTGCGATAAAGATGTTTTGGGAGTTAGGCTGAATGAGGTCACATTTTTTTAGGCGTCCGCTAGTTAAAAATAATTTAATGCAATAAGAAGTTAAAAAAAGGATATCGTACGGAAGCAATACGCATCTTGCTAGGATGCAGGCTCAATATATACTATCCTTTCGCCCGCGGCTACTCCCGCGTGGACTTGACGTTATCCCGCGGGCATTGTGATATGTTTTTACGGAATAAAAAGTAGCCATAAGTCACTCTCCAGCTCCCAATCAATCTCATACTTACCAAAAATCACATCGATCCGTTGTTGCTCTATTTTGATGTGAAAGACAGACAAACAAACAAATAAACACACTTTCACATTTATAATATTAGTAAGTACCTACCTAAGTACAGTATCAATATACAGTGAGGGGCCAAAAAAGGTTTAAGTAATAACCGCCATGTGTTCAGCAAAAATTACTGGCTATTGAGTTATTCCCTTCTAGCCTGCCTCTAGCACATCCATAAAGAAGGCCTGTGCCAAAACTATGTACTTACTTACCTATATAGCCCAGTCAACGAAGAGATATATGCCCGAATACTCGTACACTACTTATCTTTGGGAGCGTCTCACACATCGCCCTGTCACTTTAAATGTCAAACGTATGAAAGAGATGCCATGATGTTTGAGACGCTCCCAAAGATGATTTGCGTACGAGAATTCGGGCGATAGAGGGAAATCCTTGGAACACAATTTTTGACTTTGTAACTTTGTTTGGGCTAGTTAGGAGGTAAACATATCAAAAGTCCCCGCCTGTAGCCCTTAAGCCGGGGGGAGGGGGGGCTTTGAAGGTCTCCGTTTTTTGGTTTTTGAATTATATCACAGAAGCTATGCGTCCCAGCGACATGTTTACTATCTGCAAAATGAAAGCTGATTAAATTTGCTAAAAGTTCTTTACAGTCAAGTTTTTAGATATCTTGTACAGTTTTCGAGATGTCCGCTCTTGAAAGTCTGTAATTATGGAAAAAATATTTTTGCTCCACATTTCACCTTTTGACTGGATATGTTTCCAACGATGCACCGAAAAACTAAATGATTACCATAGAATCGTAGAGTATTAAATTCTCTTCAATAATAATATATTACTCTACTACTAGCACTACCCCCGCGACTTCGTCTCCGTGGAATTGAGTTCACAAAGTTTCATACAAACTTTGAACCCCTTTTTTACCCCCTTGGAGGGGGATTTTCCAAAAATCCTCTCATAGTGCTACCCTACACTCCCCAAGGAACATACATGTCAAATTTCAGCTTCTTGCGTTGCGCCCAGTAGTTTCGGCTGTGCGATGTCTGTCAGTCAGTCAGTAACGCAAAAGTTTTATATCACTATCACTATCACTACATAGTATAAAATAAAGTCGCTTTCTCTGTCCCTATGTCCCTTTGTATGCTTAAATCTTTGAAACTACGCAACGGATTTTGATGCGATTTTTTTTTAATAGATAGAGTGATTCAAGAGGAAGGTTTATATGTACTTTTTATCCCGATATTCCCACGGGAACGGGAACCATGCGGGTGAAACCGCGGGCGGCCGCTAGTATATGATATTTTGATTGAGAATTCCGGGAGTAGTGCGCTTCTATCTTCAGCCTTATCACCACTTAACATCAGGTGTGATGAAGGCTAAGTGCGGATAGGTTGTGGATAAAAAAAAATGTATAACCAAAGGCATCTTCTATCTCACTCGTTGCAGGAGCGCAAGCAGCCGAGAAATAATAGCGGGCCATGGTATGACTATAGAAAGATTCCTTAAACTGTGGTATAACTGTACAACTCTTCAAAACTTTTGCGTTTCTGACTGACTGACAGACATCGCACAGCCGAAACTACTGGGCGCAAAGAAGCTGAAATTTGATATTATACGCAAACATTTCTAACAGATTTTCAAGGCTAGCAAACGATTGGTGTGTAAGTAGGGCAGAGAGGTACTCTTTGTGGCCATTTTAAGAATTTTTTGACTTTTAAGCACTAAGTACCAAATTGTCTTAGGTATTTAAGAGACAAATTATTATATCTTAAATTATAGATAATTTATCTACCTTTAAAGGTACATTTTTCAATTTTAAAAAGTTTAATAGTTTTTTGTATATAACACGAAATGTGTGAGAGGTGCCAAATGTACCGGTTTTGGCCACTTATTGATAGTTAAACTTTTGTAAGTAAGTATAGCAAAAAATCAAAACCAAACCCAGGTTAAATCAATATATTCTAATGCCCAATTGCAAAACAACAATTTAATTGTAAAAAACAAAGGTTTATAAATAAAGTAATATATAAAGTATTTCATCCAAAACATATTTCTTAAAATTTTCATACAAAACTTTTTTTTAAATCAGAAAAATCGTATAACTTATGGAATTCTTACGGTTGTTATTATTACCTTAAAATCCCTTATTTTAATTGCCTTTAGCAAAAATGGCGAAAAGTTGTTTAGAAAACTTTGAGAGCAAAAAGTGGCCAAAACCGATACAGTAGTCAAAACCGGGGCTTCTGCCCTACCTATTTAACTTTCATGAGTCAAAATGGCAAGGTTTTGTCCGTGAAATGTATCCCAAATTGCTGACTTAGCAACTTTCTTATGGAAATGCGCACAGACTCTCGCGTTTTCGCAAGTCAGGCTGATAGGGTTAGGTTACGACCGTTCTTTAAGGCCCGTGGTATCGCCAACGACCTTGGCCATAGAAAAGTGGCCTAATTTTCCCGCCCGCTGCCCGCACAAAAACAGCTTAAACACACGTTTCGTCAAAACTACGTATTATTTTAAAACGAAAAATGCTCAGTTTTAAGTTAAACAAGTTAGCAATCTCTTCCTGAAAGAAACGTGAAAATATCACTTGTAGTTTAGAAGCAGTAGCGTATTTCAAGTTAAAAACAGCTTCATTTCAATGTTTTTTTTTAAATAGTATCTTAAAGACTATGTTTTTTTTAAATGCTCAGATTGAAGTTTATATATCAATATTCAATATATATTAATTCTGGATTCATCAGTAGGCTAATTTATGAGTTTTAGGGCCTCAAAAATGATCGTTTCACGACTACATGCACCTTAACAACGTAGTTACTAATTACACTCAACAGTTACTTAGTTCAAGAAATGAAAATGCTAAAGGATATTTAAATAAAACTCTTGATAAAACTATCTATTCATAATTCAAATTAAATGACGTTCTAGTGAGTGGGGCTCGCATGCTAAGACTAAAATAGAGCCATTTTAATACATCAGATAATATCAGATTCTGTCAGTCTGAACTTTATTATTTCAAGTTAATCGTAAAATGGTTTTATTTTTAGATAACAAAACTCTTAAACGAATAATTAAAAAAGGCAATTGGATCGATTCCTTACTTTAAAAAAATAATAATAATACCTACGTCTCTACAGTATGAGACTTACAGCTGTCAAATGGTTTAGGAAGAGTTAAGTAGAGACATAAGTCCATTCGCTTAGATAGTGTCGCCCTTTGATCGCGCCGCCTTGGCACGTGCCGCCGCTTTTCAAAGGATGCCGCCGCATAAACAAAAGAAGCCGCGTGCGGCGTACACCCGAAAATGGAATTGGATTTTGGGATTCGGCATTTATTAAATTATATTTTCTTAAATAATCTATGTTTATTACATAAAGTTAATATACCTATCGGAATAGAGAAACAAAGGGCTGAGCGAGCGGGATGTCACTAGCAACAACACTGTGAGATAAAAGGAGATGCGTGATGCAACGTAACAGAACCGTTTTTGGCTACTGTTTGACAGTTCGTCAGCACTTATCAGCACGCTGAGAATTTAGGTATTTTATTTTTTTCGGGTTTTACGTGCAATCTTAGATATTTTTAGCCAATATTGATATGGAAACATGGTGACTTGCTCAGTTATTGATTATTGTACAACACAATGAAATAATCCCGCAAAATGTTCAGTTCACAGGTAAATTATTCCAAACCGACACCTCCCTTCCTAAGGTTTATTTTTGCTAATGCGCTTCGAATTTAAAGCAAGAAGTGTGATAATGCTCTTCAACAAACATTTATTTATGTAACAAGCAAATATTGATTACACATAATGCAGTATTTACGAATATTTTGTGTAAAGAAATAATTTTCGTTTTACACTAGGGCTGCATCAAGTTATCGATATTTCGTGTCCACTGTCTATCACGCGGTAAAAAATGAATATGTATTAGGTACTGTAATTAAAGTACCTGTAAGACGTTTAGATATGAATTACCTGGGAATGTAATTCCATTTAAGATACTTACTTAACTGATCCATCCATAGGTATCAGTTTTTGACTGTTAGAATAGGTACCTACATATACTATTATTAGTAATATAATTATCTTTCAGATAACATACTAACTTCGATACCAGAAACTAACTGGACTAAATTGATTATTATGCAGTAAGCATTTTGATGAAAAATATTTCCAAACGCGAGAGGTGAAACGTACTATCACTGTGGAAGCACCAACAAATTGTTCAAAGGATTGTGCGAAGCATGGCCGGGTCGCTAGTGTATAATAAATGATATAAAATCTCTAGGAGTTTTTCTTAAATATGCATACTTCACCGCAGAATCGAAGTTTTAGCCATGCAAAATCCCTTCCCAAGATGGGAATTTTAGTTATATTTGAAGCCGATACCCATACCCATATTTTTTAGCCGGTAGCCCCCCAGGTCGGGTAAATGTTGAAAACTATTTTTTTTATATTTCCTCGGGTCTGGGTGTATGTGGTAATTACCCGTCATTGTTTCTAATTTCCATAATAATAGTGCTTAAGCTACTATACTTTGGTATTGGAACAATGAGTGTGATCGTGTCCAATATATATTTATTTATTACTGTAATTATTTAATATTATCGATATCGATATTAATCTGAAAAGCGACATGACGCACATCACTGACACGCATACATAAACAATTTTACACACACAAATGCGAGCCAATTTCGGTTTCGTTTGACAGCTCGTGGTTGTTCCTCTATTCCGATAGGTATATTAACTTTATGGTTTATTATAAATACAGGTGGTAACGACGGTTGTGACTTGTGACAATTCGAGCGATGATAAGTTATCATAATAATCATATAAAAAAATTACAACTATTATTATTATTTGTTAATCACTTATTTAACTTCCTTTAATATAAAAATATCCAAATTTTCATTAAAACTGCCTTTGGTACCCAACTTGAGTGTATTATTTTATATCTGCTTTTTATAGCAAGAGCCACAATGCCGTGCGGGTGTACCGACACTATCTAACCGAACGGACTTTACTTATGGTAGAGATCACCATAACTATTGATTATGTCGGACCACCTGAGGCTAAAAGAAGATTGTGGCATCGAGGTAAGCGGCGGAACTACTTAACTAAAGTTTAGAGCAACTTATTTATTCAAAACATTTATCTATTTACCCACAAACAATCATAATAAACAACACTCATTACCTTGTTTGTATAATACCTACCTACCTATTGCTAGTATTAACACAGGTATTAGGTACGTTTCAAAACTATGAAACAAAAATACGAACATATTATTCTTACAATAGAAATAAGTAGTACTTAGATAACCTACTTAAAAATATTTTTAAGTTTAGGTACCTATTAAAAACATTGAGTTATAATGTACTATTAAGAGTATTATAACTACCTATTAAGAGTTAGTGAATGCAAACTAATCAGGCGTAGGTAAGTACCTACTTGTTAATAATAATATAATAACGACCAAAGTTATTACAGGGTAAAAATACATGAGACAGATAAGCAGAAATGTTCCATCCAGTGAAAATGGTACCTACAACCAACTTCTTCTTTTACGACTAGGTTATACAAGAAGCGAGCGCAAAGCAATAAAAATGTTTTCCCCTCTACCTACTAAAAAAGCGACGACCGAATCCCTTTAGCTCGGATTCTCTTCTAACTCACTATCACTCGTTTACGAAGTGATTAAATTTAAATATTAGAATCAAACGGAGACTGGACAGATTCCGTACAGCTCACTGTAGAAAACCGACATCTTACGATATTTAGAACCAGACCATACCTACTTAATATTATGAAATACGAAAGTAACTTTGTATTATCTGTCTTTCCCTCTACTAGGAAAGCGTTTCACAGAAGAGTATCAAAATGGCGGAATCCCATTACCTCGGATTCACTTCTAACTCACTCTCACTCCTTTACGAAGTGATTAAATTAATTTTTTGAATCAAACGGAGACTGGACAGATTTCCTTACCGCTCACATTAGAATATCGGCATCTTACGCTCTCAATAGAACAAGACCATACGTACCTAATGCCTTAATATTATAAAATACGAAAGTAACTTTTGTCCATCTGTTGCCTTTTCTCACATAAACCGTTAAGCCAGCCAGTGAATTTGTAGAGTTGGACATTGGAGAAAGATACAGGATACTTTTTGTCTCGAAAATGAGCATATTGAAACTTAATTCCACGCGGACGAAGTATTATTACTTACTGGTATATAATAGATGCTTTCAAATCTAAAACAAAGGGTTGTTTTAGCGAAACCCAGACAATACGTTTATCGAATTTCCCAAAGAAAAACTGCAGCGATTCTCTTTTGTTTGCGTCGTCGCTTCCAGAAAGTTTCTCGTTACTTGCTAAATAGAAAGCACTCAAGACCACAAATGACTTGTTTGTCAGCTACACTTGAACGCGACCTTTGCGTCTGTTCTGTTGTTGTCAACTAATATAAGAGTAAAAAAAGTACATTGCATCAACACCGATTTTTCATGAAGTTGGAATGTAAATTGGATGACTCGATGGAAAAATCAAGTATACTTAGGTAGGTAGGTATAGGTAGTTACTAAGTGAACTTGAACATATAGAAAGCTTTTCTTTAAAAGGTTTTTAGACTAAAAAGAAGTTTGAAAAATTAAAATCATTATCTTATAAAAATAATATCTTAAAAGTAGGGAAAGTTTTCGAGGTCGGTGCCTTTTTATGGCTTTTTCTTGCGCCGCCGCCGCTGCTGGCTGGCAGCTGACCTCAAAAAGATAGTTCTTTTTTTGAAGTCGGTTAAAAACTCTATTATTTCTTTACTTGTAGTGTCGATTGTACTAAAATACAGCCTTATCTCAAAAACTACTGAACCGATTTTGATGAAACTTAGACTTTTCACTAAGTTTTAATACACCTGATTTAAATTTTAAAAAATCATCTCGATAGCACTTTTAGTTTTTGAGAAATTCGTGGACAAACATATAAACATACATACCTACGTACACTTACGAAATTTAGGACACGTGCTTGGAATCCTAAATAGAACGCTACTCAAACAAATATTATTCAATTCCAACTAAATCGCATACTTACAGGTCAAACTGATAACCTCTTTATTTTTAAGTCGATTAAAAATAGTCATGATAAACAATTCCTTGATTCTTTATTTGCTAGGTATAACAGTACTGTCTAGACTGATTGTGTGGTGTGCATAAGGGGATTCTCGTCGACGTTGTTTGCTAGTATACCAGTACCTAAACACTTGTATGTTCGACTTCGAGCCTCTGCCGATAGCTACCATTGTTCTCATCACCATAAAGCCTGGAATTCACATGCTACTAAAAGAGCATACTTGTTTGCTACTAGGTAGTACGCTCTTTTATAACAATACTCTCAGAGTGTTTAACAAGCAAGCTCTCTTCGTATGTGCACGTACTAATTGGGTGTTTGACTGTTGTTGAAATGTAGATATTTAATAATGACATTCAGAAATATAATATTGTTGAATAACAAATGTGAAAAAAGAAATTCAATATGTATTATAACAAGCGAATTATGAGCTACTTAATTGTGACTCTAGCTATCTCTTTCTAAAACGAAATTTTCTATGGCGAGAGTATGATAAGATAAAGATAAAAATATTCTTTATTCACTTAGACATAATAAATATGTACTTATGAATCGTCAATATTTTCCTACCACCCATTCAAGACTTTTTTAACTGACAAGAAGAATGGGCGCAAGAAACTTGCCAGCGTTTCTTAGTTAGGTAACGACATTTACAAAAAAAAACATATCGTTACTAATACAACAATTGCTTAGTATAAAAATACATCATATTAAACAGTGATTATGTTATGTGTTACATCATGACCATGCATTGCGGTCATTCAAATAATCGTCTACTTTATAGTATCCTTTGCTCATCAGCGACTCTTTAATGTAACATTTAAATTTATGCAATGGTAGTTCAATTATATGCTGTGGAACTTTATTAAAAAAGGCTATGCTTTTCCCCAGAAATGAGGCTCTGGATTTTTCTAGCCTAAACTTGGGAACGACAAGTTTATCTTTATTTCTTGTGTTAAAGCGATGAATATCGCTCTGCTTTACAAATGTATTATAATACTTTTTCACATAAATTATATTTTCATAGATGTAATGTCCTGCAACAGTTAAAATGTTTATTTCTTTAAATAGATCTCTTAAAGAATCTCTCGATCGGAGGTTGTAAATGGCGCGAATAGCCCTTTTTTGGAGCACGAATATACTTTGGATGTTAGCGGCTGAGCCCCACAACAAAAGGCCGTAGGACATAACACTATGAAAATAACTAAAATAGACTATTCTAGCCGTTTCAATATCGGTTAAGAGCCTTATTTTCTTAACTGCGAATGCAGCCGAACTGAGTCTACTCGCCAAGGCTTCGATATGAGGATCCCATTGTAGTCGCGAGTCTAATATAATACCTAGAAATTTTGTATTGTTAATGAATTCGACTGTATCGCCGTCTAGTCTAATATGAAAATCAACTTGTCTTACATTAGGTAACGAAAATTTTAAACACTTAGTTTTCTTTGAGTTTAATGATAAATTATTACTATTAAACCAATGTGACACTTTTGAAAGAGCACTATTTACTTCGTCAGAACAGTCATCACCTCTATCTACTTTAAAGACTAGAGATGTATCATCGGCAAATAGCACCGTCTCACATAAATTCTTCGCGTAGTAAGGAAGGTCATTTATGTATATTAAAAACAACAGCGGGCCCAATATTGATCCTTGGGGTACGCCCATAGTAATGGGAGCTCCGGTAGACTCAGTTTTATTAATAACTACCTTCTGAGTTTTTTCATACAGATATGAATGCATAAGGCTTACTGACATTTCAGAAACACCATAATGTTTTAACTTCCTTAATAGTGTTTGGTGATCAACACAATCGAATGCCTTGGAAAGGTCACAAAAAATAGCTATTACATCCTGCTTGTCCTCCCAGGCATCAAGTACATGTTTTAGAAATGCAACCCCAGCATCAGTTGTACTTTTACCTTTTGAAAAACCAAACTGTTTCTCATGCAATATACTATTTAATTTAAAATATTCTAAAAGTTGATCATAAATTAATTTCTCAAATATTTTACTTATTGCTGGTAGTATGGATATAGGTCTAAAATTTGCTGGGTCACTTTTGTCACCAGCTTTAAACAGAGGAATAATTTTACTATTCTTCATTAAATTAGGAAAGACCCCTTCACTTATACATTGGTTAAAAATTATTGCTAATGATGGAGCTATCACATCAATTATTGATTTGATGATACTTGTAGATATGCCCCAGAGATCTTCTGTTTTCTTAATATTTATTGCTTTGAATGCTTTAATAATATCTTCGGTAGTGACATAGCTAAAACTAAATGTTTCCTGGCACTTGTTCACACTAGATTCCATAAGAGAGACAGCGGTGTTGGGGCAAGAATTAAGTCTGCTAGTAGTTTCTAACGGTATTCGAGCAAAGAAACCTTCAAAAGCACTAGCCACCTCAATATCTGATTCAAAAGTCTGATCATTAATTTTTAAGTTAAATGAATTAATTTTGCTTTTTGTTTTGCCAGTTTCTTGGTTTATAATACTCCAGGTAGCTTTTATTTTATTTTCAGATGATTTAATTTTATTTGAAATATACCTTGATTTTGCCAAAGCACATACTTTCCTAAATGTTATTGAATATTTCTTGACATATTCAATGAAGCTAGGATCACAGGAAGTCGTTTTTTGTGCATAGAGTTCAAATAACTTTCTTCTGCTATTATAAATACCAGGTGTGGCCCAGTCACTAAACTTCTTACGATCATTACACTTTATAACTTTTTGTTTAAAATTGTTACTAAATTCTTTTTCAACAATATCAAATAATGATTGATAAGAGTTATTAGCGTCAGCAGAAGCTGGCAAACATTGAATTTTATCTTGTACATTATTTCTAAATTTATTAATACCACGTTTCGGTATTGGCCTGCAAATTACTTCGCGTTTAGGAATAACATTATAGTGCTCAAAAGAAGCTAGTTGTCCACTGTGGTCGGATTTAATAATATTAATTACCGATTTCTCAATTAAGTTACAGTTGGAAAAGATGTTATCTAAGCAAGTAGCCGATGTTGGCGTAATTCGCGTCGGTTCATTAAAAGTGTGAAGCAAATTAAATGATTTAAAAAGATTAAGGAATTTACTGGAGAGTTGTGCTAATTTAATATCTAAGATGTCTATATTAAAATCTCCACAAACTACAATTTTTTTATTCTTACGACAGCATATTTTCAAAACATCCTCCATAGTGGACTCAAAGACTGTGTAATTTGCTCCAGGGGGGCTATATACACAGATTATAATTATTTGTTCAAGTTCCACGCATGATATCTCACAAATTCGTTCAACAGAGAGGGATACTATATCCTTTCGCTCTTTATATTGTGTGTTATTAGGTAAAATTATTAAAGAACCCCCCCTTATTGTAGTTTTTCTATTAAATGAACTTACAACACTATAATTATCCAAATTTAACAATAATTCATATTCTTTTAACCAATGTTCAGTAACACATAACACATCAATATTTTCACAATTTAAAAATAAACTTATTTCTAGGTCTTTGCCAGCAGAAAAGCCTTGGATATTCTGGTGTACTATTTTTAAACATTTAGGCCTTCCTCTTGTCAATACTGGGCTAGAGTATGCCTCCGTTGTCTCTAATGGTAATTTAAATTAACCATGTCAGTATTTGGATTCAAAAGAATCGAATTATTTGGAACAGATTCCAAAGTTACATTAGAAGTATCAAAGTTAAACTGCTCAATAGAAGCAGAGGTTATACTAGCCAAGTTGTTGGCTAATTGTTTAAAATAAAATGATAGCGATACCGCTATTTGTCGCTTAAGATAATTAGGCAGATAATATTTATCTTTAGTCAAGTATACATTATTCAACAACATATTGATATCAATAATATGCAACTCTTTATTATGACAGGCTAATGTGTTCATAGTTAAGTTTAGATTATACCTTATTTTATTTTCTAACGGTGAAAAACTTTTACTGTAGGGAAATGTAAACATAACAACCTTCCTTACATTTAATGAACATAATGTGTTGCAATAGGCTATTAACTGGTTTTTATTTAAATTATCCCTGTTCCCAATTAAAATTATCAAGTTTGTGTTTTCACTTAAGGATTTTTTAACAACTATTTTCATGATCTCGTTTATACTGGAACCAGGCATGCAATAATTAATAACATTTTCCTTTGAATCTTTCTGTAAAAATTGGCCTAAATTCTTCCCAATCTCATCACTGAACATAATTGTTTTGGTGTCAGTAGTTTTAGTGGGGGATTTACTTTTATTATTTAATAATAAACTATCACAAATGTTAGAGACTTCAGGTGTGGTTGGTAAATAGACCTCCTGAGCCGCTTGGCCTAATGACTCCTTTTGACAGAAGTCATTGCATACTGTGTTACAACTGCATCTGCATTTTTTCCCTAATGATTCGAACCGGTCTGAATTAAAATTACAAAAGTCAACCATATTATATGCAGCCATTTTTTGATTATTCAATTGTTTTTTAGAAAACTCACACAAGTTGGAGTACATTTCCCTAAGTGAAAGTTCTAAATTGTCAATCTTATAACATAATTGACTACCTAATAATTCACTTTCTTTGTTCTTATTACATGTTTCCATGTTTATCATATTTAATTGTTCTAAAAGTTGCTTACGTTCTTGCTTTATGTGACTATACTTATTATAATAATTTTGTTTTTTCATTAACTTTTGAGTTTTTCTTATGTATCTATTAATTTTAATGTATTTTTTTAAGGCGCTATAGAAATGTGACGTCACGATTCTATAGCGCTCTCCTTGTCTAATTTGAAAGTTTGATGCTCTATATCGCTGAAAATATGCAAGATATTTGAAAATAAATACCTATGTTGTGTTCCTACTAACTAAATGAACATTTTAATTCAATAAAAAAAAATCAATCAAACACACAATTGTCTGCTACTAAGTAGCATCTGCTCGAAACTAGCGTGCTACGTAGGTTGTAGACCGAGACCGTCTGATGGTCACTAGACATTCATCATTTTTTCGACGACCGATTTGGCGCAGGCGTAGGCTACCCACCTTCTGCGCCAGTGGTCTCGGGTTCGATTCCCGAACAAGACAAATATTTGTGTGCATAAACATGTCTATTTGTCTTGGTCTGGGTGTTTACTATGTATATTAAGTATGTATTTACAAACAAAAAGTATTTAAGTATCCGTTATCAAGTTTTCCATGATACAGTTTCGTAATGAAATTAAAATGGGCTTAGATAATTGGTGTGAATGTAAGAAGTTATTTATCTATTTATTATTTATTTACATTTGGGATACATCGGTTTATGGATAGATATCCCATATTAATATTATAAATGTAAAAGTGTGTTTGTGTATTTGTTTGTCCGTATTTCACGTCAAAACTTGATTTTTGGTATGGGAATAATTGGTATTTTTGGTATTGGTATGGGTGGGTGAGTCACCCACCCATACGGTGACGTAACATAGGGTACTTTTTACCCGGGAAAATATCATGTTCCCGCCGGATAACGTCATGGTAGTCCACGGGCGAAGTATGAATATTAATCACAATAAATAGTAATAATAGTCACAATAAAATATAGGTACCTATCTAAGTAGTAATAATAATTTTCAACACACTTGCTCATAAAGTGAGCCTTATTACATCGATCTTAGGGCCATAAACCGAACTATAACCCACGCGTGCATAATAATATTACAGTACTAGTTGCGTAATAGAATTATCCCTACAAAGTTAAGTAAGTACCTAACTGCAAATTATATGCAAGTAAACAGAGACTTTTCAATTTAATTGGGTAATACAATATCCCTACAAAGTTAAGTTAGTACCTAACTGCAAGTTATATGCGAGTCAATAGAGCATTTTCAATTTCAGCGGGTAATAGATACAGTTCTTTTTTTGTAACAACAAAGAGGTTTTATACGGCTGAAAATCCATTTACGTTTTTAGAATAAATAAATGTGTCCCTAATTAAGACAAAAAACATAATTAAGTATATTATTATCAAATTATTTATAATTCACAATAATTTGTTATAAAACATGTGCATTTTATCACTATTATTATACTTAATTATTTTGAAGTAGGCTGTATGGCTGTATTTAATCGATCACCTCACATTTGGCGCGTGCAAAAAAAAAAAAACTTGCGCTCTTTTTCCCTTAGTTAATATTAGGTTAATACAATATGTATGCAATAAATGTTTGTTTTTCCTCGCAAGTGTGTTGAAAAAGTGCGTATGAAACTCGTGAGCAACTTACTCACTAGACACTCGGCTGATTTACGCCCTCGCCTGCGGCTCGGGCTGCAACCCACAGCCTCGTGTATAATGAGCAACCTAAGCTCACTTGTATCATAATATACTATAAAGTAATCGCTTCACTTAAAAATATTGAGTACAAATATATAAACAAAGCCATTTCCCGACGTCTAGGTGTACACGTTTAGATCTTTGAAAACACAACGTATTTTATTGCGGTTTTCTTTAAAAGACAGAGTGATCTAGAGGAAGGGTTAATATGTATAATCCGTGCAAAGTGTATATTCACAATTAATCCGTGCGAAGCCAGGGCAGGAAGATAGATAGGTAAGTACATTTAAATAAAACTTTAACCGCCTCTGTGGTCTAGTGGTACACACCACCGGTGTCAGCCCCAGAGGTCCCGGGTTCGATTCCCAGTGGGGGTGAAAATTGTATTTGGTTTGGTTGGTGGTAGGACTTGTTCCAAGTCCACCTGGCAGCTACCACAATCTTATATAAGTCTGCCAACTTGTTCTAACAGCTGAACAAGTTGGAGCGCCTTCAAATCTGGCGATACGTTTTATTTTTGGATTACGCAAATATGACCATGTGTCATCATTTCGTAATCAACTACAATGGCTCCCAATACGACTGCGCCGTGATATGCACATCCTTTGCACCCTATTTAAAATCCTCAATGACCCGAACTCACCCCAGTACCTTGTTTCGCGCTTCCAGATGCTTCCTCCTCCCTCTCGCTCTAGGCGGCCTTGTATCACCAAGATGCTTGAGCTACCTAGAAGCAACACCAACTTCCTCCATAACTCCTTTTCCGTTAGAGCTGCAATGCTCTGGAACAAACTCCCGTCAAACATTCAGACCTCTCCGAGTTCCAACTCGTTTAAATGGAAATTAAAAAAACACTTTCTAGCACAGTTGTCAAATGCATAGAAATCATCTGATAACATTTAAAATCATATTTTATATATGTATTTTATAAAATATATATTTTATATAAGTATGTATTTTATCATTTTATGTATGTAGGTATATTTTACTATTGTATTATGTATGTAGGTATATGAATTTTTTATTTTAGTAGGTTTTTGTCTTTCTTTTTTATTTTATTTTTTGCACTTTGCATCTCCTACTTTCATTCTCTCACACGCCCTGGGTTGGCTGGAAGAGATCTCTTTTAGAGATAAGCTCTCCCTTGCATACTCCATTTCTAAAATTGTATTTTTACTGTGTTTATTGAGTGCAATAAAGAGTATAATAAGTCTGACGCTATAACACCGATGTTTTCAGCTTTATCTTTTTTAGAGATAAGATAGCCAGTTCCTCAGTGATTGAGGATTCCGGACGTAGTGCGCTGCCACCTTCAGCCTTAACACCAGGTGTGATGAAGGCTGAGTGGATTAAAAAAAAATACCTATACCCCTGGTCTGGCTTAAGTTATCCACGGGTAGAATAGGAAACATTTGCGTCATTATGTCGTCTCGTGATATAATAAATATCATACCTCCGGCAAAACTCAATAAAGAGTTTTTTTTACTATCACATTTTTCCTATAACTCCATAAGGAGTAAGTTAATACGATTGTAATAAAATAAAAAAATCGTGGGCGTAAGACTCTCTAGTCTACATTGTTAGGAATAATTGTAGGAAATGCCTACAGTGAAGGTAAGGTAAAGGGCGCGTCTGTTGTTAGTAGAAGCAATATTTGAAGGATCCCAGACCCTGTTATAGTCCAACCTCTCGTAAAAAAGGTTTTCTTGGAGGAAATTGCCTTTTAGTGGTGGACAACAAAGCATACCTCGAGCTGGCTTTAATTGAATCCCACGCTATCGCTACCGGCCCGTTGATGTCGTGAAAACGGCCAGAAGTGTACAGAGGCAATATTGTTTTTTTTCTCTCGCTAATTCTATGAAGGTCTGAAAGGTTTACTTAATTATGTTTTGGTACTACTAATTAGAGAGAGAGAGATTTTTTTTATTTATTTTAGTCCACACATATACCTATAACAATGATATTAAAAAGAAACAGAACATGTTAAAAAACAGACATAAAACAAAAACAATAAGTATGGCCTTTGGGTCAATAAGGTCCCTGCCTCAGCATGAATTGCCATGACACAATAGTGTAATTTTTAAGAGACCCTTTTAGTCCCTGTTGTAAATTTTTCTCTCTTATTTGCAAAATAGTTGGGCAAACGTCATCTAAAACAATTCCAAATTTCAAGTTGATAGCATTAGTAGTTCTCAAGATATCCAGTTGTGACAGACAGACAGAGTCGCACTATAAAAAGGTCACAGCATTTATATCAACTCGTAAACGGAACGTAAACGTATCAACTCGAACGGTTCAATATTCTTTGTATGAAACTTCCTACTGCAAAGCACACTAATCGGAATCGTAACGTAATCGCCTCGCCTCGGACCAGCGAGCAGCGCGGCGTCGCCTAGCTGTAGCCGAGTCGACGTACCTACCGACGCTGAGATCCTGTGCCCCTAGTATGAGTTGATTTTAACTGTCAACGTTCACGAAAACTATCGGATGAACTGCTCATGTCGGTAAAGCAGTCAAAGGACATGAAAGAGATATAGCGATAATTTTCGATTACGAATACAGTTTGCCAAACTTGTACTAGGGCTACTACCGGTTTGGTTACGTGCTTAGTGCTTACGTTAGGTTGACGCCTGGTTGACCGCAAGGCGAAAGGCGATACGGAGTCGATCCCTTTCCGGGTTGATAAGTCTGCTGTGTCCTTGGGTTCCTTTTTTTACCGTTTTGGTACGGAGCCCTAAGATTGCTTCCTTATGCGACGATGTAAATCCAAAAGTTAATTTACCAAAGCTACTATGTAGGCATGTGCTGTAAAACTTAATAAGTACTGGACATAAACTGGATTCATAAAACTGCGGATTAACCGGATATGTACCTACTCGGTGCTCAAAATAGGATTGATGAAACTTTCATTTTTACATAGGTCTGTACGTACGTTTTGGGTTAAGTGCTCCAGTTGTGCCAAAAAATATTACAATTTGAGCAACGCAATCACATCGCGACTTTACATACTTACACATAATCTTTCCTCGAATAACGAACGAATTAGTTACACCAACACACAAAGAAAATATAATTGTTATATTAATTGTATCACACCATGAAAAAATTTCCACGGTGTTTCCTCATCACCTCCAAAATGGTTCTAACATTGAATTGTCAAACCACGGTTCCCGAGCTCGGATGATGCATACTGTATTTGCATACCCTTTGTGAAAATATTTAAATTTTCCCTGAACAAAATGGTGAACATACAAGCCCAATACCTACACTAAATAATAAAGCTCATAGGTAAGATTAAAAAAGTGCATTTATAAGCCCAATTCCAAGGTATGAGTACATAATATTATGCTGTTTAACATCAAGGTACCTACCATCTTAAGAGCACGCAAACGTAGTCGCGTGGGATACGCTAGTTTAATGCTATTAGCGGTTTCTTTATTACATGTGAACATCAAACTTTACGAAGCATGGCCAACCGCTCGCGTGTCCTCACACACAAAGTTATAGCTGCCCTTGTTACAAGGATACCTGTGAGCATTATGTGTACAAGCACCCATTTCAAGAAACGAATTTTACTTGAGCTCTTGCTTGTCTAAGTAAGAGGAGCATTTACCTGAATCTTTACCTAAGAGTATTTCAGGGCTAAAATACTTAAAAGTAGAAATGTTGTAACATTTAACCTAGAGGAAAACATTCAATATTTTCTTTAATTTGTCATCACAAAATGATGAATAATTTGTAAAACATACTTGTTTGTAAAACATATTAACAACTTAAAAGGTATACTTATCTCTCGTCGAAGGTTCTCCGTCATCACAGTGTCGTTAGCGGTGCAAGGCGGCGACGTCTATTTCTACAGGGTGTTAGGGGCACCCTTGCAAAAACTTTAACCATGGCTTCAGACCATCATGCTGAACAACGTACAGCAAGAATTTTTAGCTGGCAATGAAAAAAAAATTGAACTTTTCATACAAATTTAGCAACTTATCGGGACATTTTGTATGGAGAGTCAACATTTTTTTTTAAATTCCGACAAAAAATCTTGCTGTGCGTTGTTCAGCATGAAGGCCTGAAGCCATGGTTAAAGTTTTTGCAACGGTGCCCCTAACACCCTGTATAATTGCTCGGCCAAATTTTTAAAAGAGTTTCCCCAAAAAAACTTTTTGTCACATCATCCCTTCAATTAGAATTATAAAAATGTCAATGACGCTACAAGATTCGTGGTCAGGGCTGATCTCTCGTCGAGGGCTCTCTACATCGACGTCAGCGGTGCGAGGTCGCGGCGTCTATTAGCGATATCACGCGATATTTCTAATTGCTTGGCCCAATTTTCAGATGAGCTTTCGAATTTCTGACGACGCAAATATGATGGCTATAAGGAAAATACACGAGATAGTTTGATTTAGACTAAACGAGCTAATTTTAATTTTCCAAGATAAAACCAAAACCAAATCTTTAGTACCTACTTCTACCATTTCTTATTTATTTCATATTTCTTACTTATTTATTATATCTAAATATTCGCTTAAACTTTTGAAATATTGTTATAGTATTTAATGTACTTTTGCCTGGTGAGACAAGGATACCAATTCCAATTTTTATTAAAAAATCATCAGCTGTACGACGCCCACAGCTGGGCATAGGCCTCCCCCAAGGTTCTCCACAACGATCGGTCCTACACTGCCCGCATCCAGTGGCCTCCCGCGACCATGACCAGATCGTAGGTCCATCTTGTAGGATCTTGCTCACGGAACGTCTTCCAGTACCCTCTGGGGTTCCAGTAACGTCTTCAAGTACGCGGTCGCCATTCGAGAACCTTTCCGCCCCAACAGCAATCAGTTCTCCGCACTATGTGTCCTGCCCGCTCACTGCTACTTCAGCTGAGCAATTCTTCGAGCAATGTCGGTTGTTTTAGTTCTCCTGCGGATCTCATCATTTCGGATTCGATCGCGCATGGAAAAAATATAATAAAAAAAATAATTAACCATAATTGTATGACTACATTAGACGAGTATTTAAACATTTAAACGGACGTAGTTCAAATAGAGATTAAGATAGCCGTAGTAGTGTAAGTAATAGAGTAGAGCAGTGACCCAGACAGAGGAGGATAAAGTTTTATCAATTCACTGCAATTGCCATCCTCGCGCCACTTTAAAACACAGGTAAATAAAAGTAGGATATCTCCAGGTCTTGAATACTCCATTTAATTTATATTACAGCTCGCGCCAAACTACTAATCCGCTCTGAAGTTGCTTCGCGCAGATTGTATAAATATTTATGTCCGCTTATTTTTATTCTGATTTAAAAAAGCTAAAAGGTGCTAAAAGGTTAAAATTGATAACAATTTTAATCAATAATAAACAGTAGCTGATACCTATATTCTGCTATGTACAATCTGCGCGAAGCAACTTCAGAGCGGACTAGAAGTTTGGCGCGACCTATACTTATAGTTATTTCACAAATGTTGTAATGTAATAATGTGAGCCTTTCATCAAGTTCGGATTATAAATAACCAAGCAAGTGGAATGAGTACCAACGATCTAAGTGGATTGCCAACGGGCGTCTCCCTTCCACAACCCGCCTCTCGGCGCCTCCTCTAATGCGATTTACAGCTTCAGTTAAAAAATTATTACAGCGCACTGTTATTGCATTGCAATTCCCACGGGGCAAACGTTTTTCTTCATTTTGAACTATTACGTTTATGAACCGTTTTTAATTTAGAATGTGCGAATTTATAATCTGCGAATATGCGAATAGAATATCGCGTCCAATATGTGATACCTATGTGTGATAAATTGTCAGTGACGCGGGTGCTACTTTCTACATTTTTCATGTCCATTCAGTTGCCTATCCCGGATTGGTAAAATGCATTGTGAATCTGTATTAAAAGCGTTATCAGTGGTAGGGTCTGCGATGGCGAGACGCCAACCACACGAAAAGCTGTAGAAAGTGGTGAAAGGAAAGGCGCAAGCATCCCCGACTGTAAGTACAGTCAACGTCATAGTTGGTAGCAGCACAGAATAATATTTGGTAGCAGTCAAGATCACCAATTACTTGGAAACATCCAAAACGGTCATCATCGTTGAAGCTATCATACACGAATCATGTTTGTTAAAAAAAAAATTAAATCCGCGGATGCGGAGTTTTACAAGTCACCTTATGATTTTTTTCAACTTTAAGTAGGTACATAACTAATTAAAGTAAAATCAATTTGAGGAAAATTATGAATCTAAATTTTCCAACATAGTTAAGTATAAGTATATTTTATTTTTCACGTATTGAATTTAGGTTGCTGACATGAGGCAGACATCAGGCGTCAGAGACTCACTATCAATCATATCGAGCGACAATCTGCACGGGATTAACTGGTATCGATTGATGATGGAGGCCCCGTCAGCTGTTAATGCAATATTAAAATAATGTTGAGTGAAGGAGGGAGGACACTGCGTATAACTATGGTATAACCACGTATATATAACACCATCTCGCTTCGAACATAACTTTGATAAATTAATTATTGCTCTCTGTGCATGGTAAGGCCCCTATATGTTAAGGAAGTGGAGGCACTAAGAACTAAGAAATTAATTTAAGTTTTACTGCCTCTGTGGTTTAGTGGTATACATACACCATGTATTAGACCCAGAGGTCTCAGGTTCGATTCCCAGTGGGGGTACATTGTATTCGGTTTTGTTAGTGATAGGACTTTTTCTAAGTCCGCCTGGCTAGCTACCACCATCTTACCTAAGTCTGACGCCATAGCAACGATATTTTCAGCATTGGTGTGTTCAAAGAGTAAGGTAATTAATGGTTATGTTCCGGCAGATAGAGTCCCCGTGGTAGATGAAAATAGTATATTTTAATACAGTTGCTCAAAAAGTGGCGTATTGCAGGGACGTATAGCGTTCGGGATGTGGGCTATTACACACTCGAACTTTTTCTTTACCTTTCCCGAACTCGTGCGTTTTCTTTCCCAACTGTCAAAATATTGTCTATTAAAAAGAAAAAACCAACCACGAAGTTTTTACTAAAAAAAAATCATAAAAGTTTTTATGATTCATGCAAATATTTCTAAAAAGAAGCTACTAATTTGTTTCAATATCAGATTTAAAAGTAATTTTAATTATACATTAAATTAATATTAGTATCGGCCAAATTAAATTTTTGAATATAAAAAATACATAAAATTGGCTGTATGACCACAGATTACTAAATATGGTATGACGTGCACTATTTACCATAGTATCTGCTTATAGGAGTTTGCGCAAGTAAGTGAAAAGAAAATGAGGGAGGTTTTTATTGTGGTAGGTACTTAGTATGGTGGAATTAGTGCTTTAATGAGAAACGATGTGGTAAAAGAGAGAAATAAGGAAAGGCGCTCCTGTAGGATTCGGATTGCTTTTGTTAGGTTTCATTTCATTTCATCTCATTTAATTTAATTTTCATTTCATATCAATATAAAAATTCTACTGAAGCCTTGGCTGTATGATCATAGTTTCCTTTGCCTACCCAGAATGGGTGAAGAAAACAAAAAAAAAGTCTCTGCTTATATTCTTTTACGATTAGTTAGTTGAGTTTATTGTGTTTTATTATTTTATTAAATTGCTTAATTTTTTCGCAACTGTATTAAAAATAGTTGTTCAGTACACGTTCGGAACCGTCATTGCAACTTGTTCCGACTGTCAACCCTCACCTTCGGCTGCGCCTCGGCTCGGGTAGACATTTGTCGGAACTCTTTGCAATGACAGGCTTTCCGCACTTGTAATGAAATCTACTATTTAATTACGAGTGCGGAAAGCCTGTCATTGCAACTTGTTCCGACTGTCAACCCTTACCTTCGGCTGCGCCTCGGAACTCTTTGCAATGACAGGCTTTCCGCACTCGCAATGAAATAGTAGATTTCATGAAATAGTAGATTTCATTACAAGTGCGGAAAGCCTGTCATTGCAAAGAGTTCCGACAAATGTCTACCCGAGCCGAGGCGCAGCCGAAGGTAAGGGTTGACAGTCGGAACAAGTTGCAATGACGGTTCCGCACGTGTACTGAACAACTATTTTTAATACAGTTGCGAAAAAATTGAGCAATTTAATAAAATAATAAAAACACAATAAACTCAACTAACTAGTCATTTGGAAAATGGCGCCAACCGTAAAAGAATATAAGCAGAGATTTTTTGTTTTCTTCACCCATTCTGGGTAGGCAAAGGGAACTATGCCCATACAGCCAAGTCTTCAGCAGAATTTTTTATTGATACAAAATTAAATGAGATGAAATGAAATGAAACCTAACCTAAAAAAAGCAATCCGAAACCTACAGGAGCGCTTTTCCCTATTTCTCGCTTTTAATACATCGTTTTCCATTAAAGGCACATTACATTATTGCACTAATTCCACCATACTAAGTACCACAATAAAAACCAGGAAAAACTATAAGATTTTAAACTTTCGCGTTCCATTATAATTATAAACAAGAGTAACGGGACTCAACAATGTCTCAGCAATGTCTGCTTGTGACCACGGTTGTTGCAACACAGCCGAAACGTCAAGCTGTAAGTACATAATAATATGTACTTCATAATAAATGTCGCGTTGAGTCCCGTTACAGTCTGCTTGTGACCACGGTTGTTGCAACACAGCCGAAACGTCAAGCTGTAAGTACATAATAATATGTACTTCATAATAAATGTCGCGTTGAGTCCCGTTACTCAGGAAAAACTAATTTAGAAAATTAAGAAATAAGGTCCGTCATTTTCTTTTCACTTACCCGCGCAAACTCCTATAAGCAGAGACTATGGCAGTGCACGTCATATAGCCAACTTTTTTATATTTATAAATTTAATTTGGCCGTATTAATTTAATGTTTAAATTTTAATTAAAATTACTTTTTAATCTGATATTGTAACAAATTAGTAGCTTCTTTTTAGAAATATTTTCATGAATCATAAAAACTTCTATGATTTTTTTTTTGAAAAACTTCGTGGTTGGTTTTTCTTTTTAATAGACATTATTTTGACAGTTGGGAAAGAAAACGCACGAGTTCGGGAAAGGTAAAGAAAAAGCTCGAGTGTGTAATAGCCCACATCCCGAACGCTATACGTCCCTGCAGTACGCCACTTTTTGAGCAACTGTATTAATAGTACATTACAGCCGAGGACAGGTAATTTCTTACTACGCCAACTACGCCAACAACACAGATTCCGAAAACGTATGCGCCTTTTTTCACTTTTCCAAGTCAGATCGTAGGTTTTCGTACCTATCTTTCTTTTGATTTTGCTGGCAGTAAGTTTTCTGTTATTCATTTTGCTTCTGCTCTCAAATTTGGTGGAGTAGGTACATACAATGTCTGTATATGTTTCATTGGCAGAACTCATTTTGATAATTTATTACACAATATAAATAAACTGTATTGATATCAAATCAACCGCTGAAAATCATTCCCGCCGTTTTTTTAATATTGGTTTGTGAGGCCAAGTGGAACGGTCATACAGCCTATTGATACTTACTACTTGCTACTAAAATGCGCAACTTCAATACCCGCTTCTGGGTGGTAGATGGCGATGTACATATTTCCAAATACAAAATTACTCGTAAAGGATATTTTGTCTATGATAAATCTCATTTTGTTTTTTCGATTGATGTTCGTGCTAAGCATGAAGTTTGACTTAATACTCTGAGGTAACTGGAGCTCTCACCCTGAATAAAAAAGTGTCGCCAGCAAATTTGACATTTATGTATGTAGTGGCTGTCAGCTGTCTCATATGACCATACGTATTTTTTTAAAGTGTAGGTGAGACGGAAGACAGCCACTGTGTTATTTGTGGTATTCAAAAAATTGTTCGTACTGCACTCTCCAGTTACCTCAGAGTATTAAGTCAAACTTCATGGTGCTAAGGGTACATAGCGCTTGTGGTACAATACGAAGTAATATACTCTGTGCGCACCGTATTTAAGAAAAAGTTAACCTAATTATGATATAATAATTACTTATATAATAATAATAATAATGTGGCCGTATGGTGCAAATGTCCCTTTGCTTTTTCTGTTTTTATACACAGGAATAACGAAAGAAAAAATAAAGAAAAAAATTTGGTAATAATATCTTTGGGTAGTTAGTACCTTTTCCGAGGTAAACATTCTAAATTTGAAAATCACTGCAGTAATGGATTTCAGTACTTACTTACTGCACTGATTTTAGTGCAGTAAGTAAGTACTGAAATCCATTACTGCAGTGATTTTCAAATTTAGAATGTTTACCTCGGAAAAGTGCCACGTACTGCATTCTTTTCTCAAATATAATATTAACATTTCAGAGCATAAGTGTGAAAAAAATATATATTTATTTCGATCCTCTGTGTAGTAGTAGTAAGTAGTTCCAGTACATTAATTTCTTCCAATATCTACGTAGGTTTTACCTCTCAGAAAACCTTAAAGAAGGGGACGACTAGCACTTAGAAGATTAGACCAGAAGGTTAGAAGGTTAGAAGGAGTATGACACGCATTTAGTACTGAATGCGTGCCAGTGCCTTGACGGACTGAAAAGGTACTGAATGCCAGTGCCAGTGCCTTGACGGCCTGAAAAGAGAAGTACTTAAGTAAAAAAGGGTTTGAAAAAATAAGTAAAATTGGATTTTCTGAGGAGCAAAGGGTAGTGCACGCGCACCCTGCCCCCTCTTACTACTTCTAGCATCGATATTGTGTTCTCTGGTAAATTATATTTATAAAAATATGCTGTGGAAGGTATGCTAAGTACCTTATCTAATTTACCCCCATGTATGAACATCGAAAAGGAAAAGCTTTTGATTTATAACTTAGGTAACATGATCTTTATTAAGAAATCCTCATTTCCTTATGACAGGACATGTAAGAGACGTAATTTCTATAAAGCTAATTACAAAGCAATTAATGATGAATTAAATAAAATAAACTGGTCTCAGAGTTTGGGAGGTCTCCAAAATGTCAATGAAATGGTACAAGAATTTTATGTTATTTTGAAAAGGTTGATTAACGAGTATGTACCTCTGTGTTATCCTAAAACTAATAAGTTTCCCATTTGGTTCAACTGCAAACTCAAAAGACTATTGAAAGAAAAAAATAAAATTAGATCACGTTACAAAAAGTACGCAAATCCTCTGGATCAGATAGAGTTGAAGCTACTGAGTAAACGTTGTGAAAGGCTTGCGTCCGACTGTTATAATCACTATATTAAAAAAATTGAACAACAAGTTAATGATGACCCCAAATGTTATTGGTCCTTCCTAAAAAATAAGCGTGGTGGAACTGGCTCATATCCAGTCCCTATGTCAGATGGTGTAACCTCTTCTTCGGATGGATCTGAAATATGTGAACTTTTTGCCACTCACTTTAACTCTGTTTTTACATCCGAGTCCCCTACTTGCTCTGGCCAGCTTGATAGCAAGAACTTTCTCTCGGCTAACAGTCAGTATTTCACCGTACCATTAGTCAATAATGAGGCATTACTTAAAACCTTAAAAGCTCTGAATTGTAAGAAAGGAGTTGGCCCTGATGGGATTCCACCTATATTTGTTGTTGCATGTGCCACAGCCCTGGTTCTGCCACTATCCATCATATACAATGCTTCCCTGTCTTCTGGCATATTTCCGAACTTATGGAAAATAGCGAAAGTCATCCCAATTTACAAGTCAGACGATAAAAGTATCATTTCCAACTATAGGCCTATATCGTTGCTGTCGGTGTTCGCAAAGATTCTTGAGACATTGGTGGCGAGTCCTTTGCGAGAACACTTTAAAGCATACTTAAGTCCCCACCAGCATGGTTTTGTGAGCGCTAGATCTACTTCTACGAACCTAGTGACATTTACAGAGTCTGTGGTGCGCGCGGTAGACACTGGCAAGCAATACGATGTGGTTTACACAGACTTTTCGAAAGCATTCGACAAGGTTCCTCATCAAATCTTGCTGAAGAAGTTGTCTGTTTATGGTGTTTGTGGAACCCTGTCTCAGTGGCTGAAATCATATCTCAGTGATCGAACTTTCTCCGTGGTACTGAATGGTTTTAATTCTTCCTCACGTTGCGTCACATCCGGAGTTCCACAGGGGTCACATTTAGGACCTGTCTTATTTAATATATTCATAAATGATATTCCCGACTGTTTTCATCATTCAACACCATACATGTACGCCGATGACCTAAAGTTTGGCAAGATCATTGAATCGGTGGCGGACTCTGAATTGTTGCAGAATGATATAGATAGGCTTGTAGATTGGTGTAGCGTCAATCAGTTGTATCTCAACCTCAATAAATGTTTCATAGTATCTTTCACAAGAAAACAAGCACATACCAAATTTAATTATCAAATACAAGGCAGTACAATTGTAGAAAAAGAAATTATTAAAGACATGGGTATTTCATTTGATAAAAAGTTAACATTTGTGCCACATATGGAAAATATCATTAAGAGGGCTTCAAAATTGCTGGGCTTCGTGATGAGAAATAGCAAACCGTTTCGTAACCCAAAAACTAAGCTGCTTTTATATAACGCTTTAATTCGTAGTATTCTTGAATACGGCAGTGTAGTTTGGCGACCTCACTATGCTAATCATTCTCTTCGCATAGAAAGACTTCAAAAACGCTTCGTTAGATACTTAGCTTTTTCTATAGGTAAAGCCAGAGAACTTGGTTCCTACGCTGAAAGGCGTAAATTTTTCGGTATGATATCACTGTCTGATAGACGAGAAATACTAGATACTGCGTTTGGTGTTAAAATTATTAAAAATATCATAGATTCCCCGCAGCTGCTGGTACTTATAAAATTCCGAGCACCAGCCAGAATACCACGCAAACCAATCACACCACTTTGCCCCCCGCAGAGCAGAACCGTCCTTGGTTCGAGTTCGCCCATCTCAAGATTATGCCAATCCCTTAACAAAGTTAGTGATATTGTTGATATATATCACGAATCCCCCAGCTCAATTAGAAAAAAAGTAATCAAATACTTAATATGTCAGTAGTTTTGAACAAAAATCATCTCGCGCTTAATAATAGCAATAGCTCAATCCTTCTTTACGCACGCATACTATAACACATACACGCATACACACACCCAAACACACACACATACACTCTTAAATATTCTTCTAATTAATTACCTAATACTTGAACTGTTACACAAAGCATGCTGTGTTCACCTTTAAGTGGTTGTGCATTAAAATAAGTTACTGATAAGAGTTTTTTGTATATGTACTATTGTAACAATTGTTGGTGATCCAAATAAATAAAAAAAAAAAAAAAATTTCAGTAGGGAGTTTCATCAGAATCTGCAAGCACCGCAAAACACAATAGTAAACAGAATCGTAAAACTTATTTATAGCCGGCCATCATAAAAACTATTATCTGGACCATCAAATATAAGGAATGTTCGTAAAAAGTTTACTTTGGTTTAGATTTACGTATTCTACACGTTTATTAACCCCGAGTTGTTCACAAAAAGTGTAGCATACTTATAGGTAGGTACTTAATAGCTTTCACGTGTTGAATTAAAGAAAACTTTTTAGAAATGGATTCAGTATTTTTTTGATATTACACCCGACAAACAAAGTTGTAAACTTCCCCGAGCGCAGATAACTTTTGATTAGGTTCATACACATAAAACACCAGACTTTGGTGACTCATTAAAAATTATGTTTCGCCATTCGAAACTCCCATCTCCCATCCCATCACACCAGCCACCACAAATTATATAGTGTAGTACAGATGGGAATCAAGCCTTATATCGGCCGTCTGTTAGTGAAATGTCAGTTTCCCACGATGCTAGTGCTGCCAAAACTATCGTCGCCCTATCGATAGTAAAAATTATCGATACCTAGCTGCACTACATCCCTAGTTGTATTGGTTTCTTATTACTACTGCTAAAATAAAATAAGATGAAGAAACAGGCACTATTAACGAATTTATATTTTATTGAATACACACCATACAATTATAAATCATAAAAGTAACAAATTACAATATATTCACATGAAATACATATGTGTAATCCAACTAAGTCTAAACAAACATAGTAAAAAATAAAACTATCATTACACAAAATAAAACAACTTTGCCTATGCTTTCTTTGTTTGTGTTATTTAACTGCCATGAAACACAATTGCAAGTAGAACAAACATTTTAATCAGTCAGTACTATGATCATTACAGCTAAAGGAACACTAGTTTTGCCAAATGTGTTTTGATATACCACAGGCCCTGACGACTGCGCAGCACTCCACGTTCTGTAGGAGAAGTGAACACTCTGTTATCTGAAAATAAAAATGGTTTTACTGCCTTTGTGATCTAGTGGTTCATACCACCTATTTCAGACCCAGAAGTCCCGGGTTAAATTTGCAGTGGAGGGAGGGTACTATTGTATTCGGTTTGGTTGGTTGTAGGGCTTGTTGTTAGTCCACCTAGCTAGCTACCACCATCCTATCTAAGCCTGACGCCATAACAATGTTTTCAGCATTATTGTGTTCCGGCAGCAGTTACGAGATAAGATAGCTTCCACCTTCAGCTTTATCACCACTTAACATTAAGTGTGATGAAGGTTAGGTATGTGTTACTCCATTGTAGATTTAAAAAATATGAAACATTTTATAAGTTTTGATTGAACAGAATGCTTAGGTAGTTAATCTTTTTAAATTATTAAATAGTGGGTAAAGCACATTGTTTGACATAGGTCATAAGACTAAATTCACAGATAAGTCTGATTTACCTGATAAGAAGACATTTTTCAATTGAGATTTTTCATTTGATGATGAGCAAATCTTTCTTTACTTGAACTGTAGACTCTTGCAAATAACCTATAACAATGAAGTCATATTTTAGTTTTTATGTACTACGATAACGTAATATTAGTAAACAGATTTATAAACATGTTTTACGTACCGTAAGCTTCCTCAGATTTCCATTTTGGAAGAGAGTTATTAGAAACTACAAGTACAAATCAGTCCATCACATTTGAAAAACAAAATCCAATTGTAGGATTACGAATTCACAGTACACGGTAATTTCGCACTTTCAATGCTTTGCTTTGGATTAATTGCGCCAGTATTTTTCATATAATATTACAATAGTTATTAGACTTAAAACACATTTTAAGTAAAAACACTTTTATAACGAGAAAAACGAAAAATTATAAGTGAATTAGGGCACTTAGGGATGCCAGAGCTGAAATCTGAATCGATCTTCTGATCTCCCGATTTTTTTTATCGATTCAATTAAATGCGATTTCTTAACCCAGTTCGAATCGTATGCAAAAAAGATCGCATGAAGATCGTGTGAAAAAATGAATAGGCGAGATGATTGTGTAAATTATTTTTCTTTTTTCATGTAATGGTTTCTTCCGTTTTACACAGACATTCCGCCAACGTCCCGTACCTAATGAAAGAAACAAGGTTTTGGCAAAATATGCCCGGCCAAACGAATACGTTTTCAGTTTTCTTTCAGCCTTGACACCTTGATCTTTGGGACAAACACAAAACGTTACGGTTAGATTAATTATGACACACAGACAAAAAATAAAACAATACGAAAAAATATATGTACTGTTTATACATTTTAGTAAGTATAATATTTTAAAGTCAATCGTATTCATTTGACAGTTCAATAATGTATTGTGTTAAATATCATTCTATACAAATTGCAGTGCAGCCGATTAAATACGATATGAACTGTCAAATTATTACGATTACCTTACGCTATCGCACCCCAGAAACCGAAACGGTTTTTTATTATTTTCAAACACTAGCATTTGAAGGTACCTAAGTACCTAACAGAATAACAAACTACATCAAAGTCAAAGTCAAAAACTCTTTATTCAAATAAATTTACACATTAAAATACTTTTGAATCGTCCAACATTTTTTTTTTCAAAGTGAGATTACCTCTCTACCAACCTGTATACACGATACGATATACAAAAGAAGATGAGATTAGTTTTAAATATCTTATCTTATCTTCATTGTATAAATCAAATTGAGCGGTACGTACTTATGAAATATGAAGTTATGAGGTGATAATATTTTATTATATTTCATTATTTATAGCTATCCCACACCATACGAATTAGTGTTCTATTTTTAGAGATTGAGTGTGTTTGACAAATGGCTTAAAATACTTTTCTGACGTAATAAAAAGCCGGCTGCACTCACGAAAAAGCATGACGCATAGTACAGGGGTTGGGTTTAATGACCACATAAAGGGAAAATTATCAAAATTATGATAATTTTCATAGAAATCTTAAAAACACACAAATTATTTAGCCCAAAGTTGTTACTTTGGGCTGTTAGTGATGTTTCACTAGATGGCACTATGCGCAGCTGACTCGCGCTATGCGTCTGAGTAGAAAAGAGAAAGCGGCATATTTTTAATAATCAAATTAGCTTTAAACATTATTTATAACAAAATACTTGTTTGAATTATCAAATTAACTGTAAAGATTATCGGCAACATAATAAAATTTTGTACCATCTAAATCAAACTAGAGAAACAATTTTAAGTGTCACTAGTGACACAATGCTTGAGCAAGCTGTAAATTAGATGATTTACTGCCGCACTCAGAGACAGGTCATTTAACTTTAATTGACAATTAAATCTATATCTGTCTCTTTTTTATGTCCAGTATTGAATAAAGTAGGAATGATAATTTAATGCCAATTAAATTTAAGTGGCGTCTCTGAGTGTGGCAGAGAATGCTTGTTCTATAATCAAGTTGACGATAGAGGTCGCTGGTAATGTAACCTTCTACTTCGACATCATTTTTCATCAATGGTTTCTTAGGACGTTATCACGCAAAATTAGCATAGTCCGTAAACCGACTTTATTTTAATATGAGACCAGTAAAATCAGACGGTTGGGCGTTTTATTGAATGTGAAACGGATGAGAACTGCAAAATATGTAAGTAAAAAGATTGTGAAAACGAGAGAAAATACAATAAATAAAAAAAAATACATCACAAAAACACTTACTTAACCAAAAGCGATTCAAAGCCATATGATTCAGATCGTGAATCGAATGACGGGGTACCAAAAGATCGATTTATGGCCAAAAATCGGGCATCCCTAACACGAATAAGCCATAGACAGTACAGACCTACGTCAACATGGCGGTCCTTTTTAAATGGTCGATCATCCCGTGGGACAGTATTTATGGTACCTCACTAAGGATGGGTCCTCACTATGGGTGATTCCAACGCCTGCCAGCCACAGACTGACTTTTAAACTGTTCTTTTTTCAAATCGGTCTTCAGTGAGTAATTTGTTCAAAACAATGGCCGGACCGCGCAAACCATGAAGTTTGACTTAATACTCTGAGGTAACTGGAGCTCTCACCCTGAATAAAAAAGTGTCGCCACCAAATATGACATTTATGTATGTAGTGGCTGTCAGCTGTCTCATATTGGCCGATACCCGCTGGCAACACCGGCCGATACAGATGTCAAAGTGTATCAGCTGTTTTTAAATTTAATTTTATTATTTAAATTCATAGTATTTGTATAGTGTTTTATTGTAAAAGTGATTCTAACATTATAAATACCTAGTACAAGTGTTTTCCAAAAAATCTACTTAATATATTTTGAAAAACATCGACGACAAAATTGTAACGGCGAAACGTCAATGTAACGGACATCAAGATTTAGCAAGACGATAATTACCTATTGAAGAAGGACGATTAAATCGATAATAAGCGGCAAATAAAACCGGGGAAGTATTTGTTTCGTAACTTTATTGTTAATTAATAATACTTAGACACTTTGTTGTTCTCACTGAACTGTTAAGAGACAAGTACAATTGTATGTCAAACTGGTTTCACACTTACTGTACACTAATTTAACATTACTGGTACAGAGTTCACTTCCAGTGAACAACGTCACAAACAATTACGATTTGGCATTGATAATACCTCTCTTCACTTGACATACTGTGGAAGTGAAGCTGATGGTGACCGCTACCTGTCACAGACATTCACCTATTCTGCTACTCTTTCCATGCACTACATCTATACAAAGAAACCCAAATCATCTCGAACAAATATTGTGAAACTAGTTTGCAACAACAATTAGTAATAATAAGTCTGTTAATTTATTAGTGAATGGAGTTAAATTTCCTTAATAAGTATAGGTACCTACTGTTTGACTACCTACATTCAAGTCAACAAAAATCAATCTTATTTCAGATCCTTTATTTTCAATATATATATGCAAAATTATTTAAGTAAACTACACAGTATTAATAATATATTAATTTAAACATATTGATTGATATTTATGTAATTTAACTAAGTACCTACCTACATACTTCTGAAAGGCTTACCTCACTTTACTTTAACAAAAGTCAATCTGATGGTGACACCTTCCAGCTACTTCTATAAATATTTATTTATTAAACATTGTTAACTAACACAAATATAAACCTCACTTTCCTTTGCTCAAAGTAAAGTTGATGGTGTTATTAAGATTAACATAGCATTCATTCATAATTTTATTTAAGTATTTGTTATTTTATTACACCTAATACACTTTATGATTATTTAACTTTTTAACTGTTTGTTCCTTAAAAAAAAAATTGTAGTTACCTAGAAAAGTCAATTAAATAAAAAAAATAAGTACTTTTGTTAATTATTTCCTAAGATAAATCTGTCAATCCTAGCTTTACTTAAATCATATATTGATCACTTCTGTATATTTTCAGCGGTAGCAACTTTTAAGCTTAATTAGCAATTATGATGACCCGGAGGGCAACGGCTAAGGATGTAGAGGTACAACTCAAGAATGCCCTGCAAGATCTAAAGGCAGCTAAAGATCTAAGTGACTCCCTAATAAGGGAAAGAGAGGAAAGTGAGACGGAGATCTATAAGAACATTACCCGTAACACTGAGCTTAAAAATGAACTTGCTGCTCTTCATGTAAAATACTCGGAAGTTGTCCAGAAGTGTAACCAAATGCAAGACTTTATTGAGTCTTTTAGGGCTTGCTCTGATACTCATGAACAGGCATTGAGTCGCATAACAGACCTGGAAATTAGTCTCTCTCTTGCCCAGAAAACAGTATTAGATTTAGAAAAAGAAAATAGAAGTATTATAGAAGATAAGCACTCTCAAAGCCTGTTTAATGAGTTGATGCAATGTAATTCTGCAGCAAATGACAATTCAACTTTGGAAGGTCTTAACTATGTTGATAAACCATTGTTTAATAATAATAACGTATGCCAGTTTAGTAGCGGGAAGAAATTAAAAAAATACATTAAAATTAATAGATACATAAGAAAAACTCAAAAGTTAATGAAAAAACAAAATTATTATAATAAGTATAGTCACATAAAGCAAGAACGTAAGCAACTTTTAGAACAATTAAATATGATAAACATGGAAACATGTAATAAGAACAAAGAAAGTGAATTATTAGGTAGTCAATTATGTTATAAGATTGACAATTTAGAACTTTCACTTAGGGAAATGTACTCCAACTTGTGTGAGTTTTCTAAAAAACAATTGAATAATCAAAAAATGGCTGCATATAATATGGTTGACTTTTGTAATTTTAATTCAGACCGGTTCGAATCATTAGGGAAAAAATGCAGATGCAGTTGTAACACAGTATGCAATGACTTCTGTCAAAAGGAGTCATTAGGCCAAGCGGCTCAGGAGGTCTATTTACCAACCACACCTGAAGTCTCTAACATTTGTGATAGTTTATTATTAAATAATAAAAGTAAATCCCCCACTAAAACTACTGACACCAAAACAATTATGTTCAGTGATGAGATTGGGAAGAATTTAGGCCAATTTTTACAGAAAGATTCAAAGGAAAATGTTATTAATTATTGCATGCCTGGTTCCAGTATAAACGAGATCATGAAAATAGTTGTTAAAAAATCCTTAAGTGAAAACACAAACTTGATAATTTTAATTGGGAACAGGGATAATTTAAATAAAAACCAGTTAATAGCCTATTGCAACACATTATGTTCATTAAATGTAAGGAAGGTTGTTATGTTTACATTTCCCTACAGTAAAAGTTTTTCACCGTTAGAAAATAAAATAAGGTATAATCTAAACTTAACTATGAACACATTAGCCTGTCATAATAAAGAGTTGCATATTATTGATATCAATATGTTGTTGAATAATGTATACTTGACTAAAGATAAATATTATCTGCCTAATTATCTTAAGCGACAAATAGCGGTATCGCTATCATTTTATTTTAAACAATTAGCCAACAACTTGGCTAGTATAACCTCTGCTTCTATTGAGCAGTTTAACTTTGATACTTCTAATGTAACTTTGGAATCTGTTCCAAATAATTCGATTCTTTTGAATCCAAATACTGACATGGTTAATTTAAATTACCATTAGAGACAACGGAGGCATACTCTAGCCCAGTATTGACAAGAGGAAGGCCTAAATGTTTAAAAATAGTACACCAGAATATCCAAGGCTTTTCTGCTGGCAAAGACCTAGAAATAAGTTTATTTTTAAATTGTGAAAATATTGATGTGTTATGTGTTACTGAACATTGGTTAAAAGAATATGAATTATTGTTAAATTTGGATAATTATAGTGTTGTAAGTTCATTTAATAGAAAAACTACAATAAGGGGGGGTTCTTTAATAATTTTACCTAATAACACACAATATAAAGAGCGAAAGGATATAGTATCCCTCTCTGTTGAACGAATTTGTGAGATATCATGCGTGGAACTTGAACAAATAATTATAATCTGTGTATATAGCCCCCCTGGAGCAAATTACACAGTCTTTGAGTCCACTATGGAGGATGTTTTGAAAATATGCTGTCGTAAGAATAAAAAAATTGTAGTTTGTGGAGATTTTAATATAGACATCTTAGATATTAAATTAGCACAACTCTCCAGTAAATTCCTTAATCTTTTTAAATCATTTAATTTGCTTCACACTTTTAATGAACCGACGCGAATTACGCCAACATCGGCTACTTGCTTAGATAACATCTTTTCCAACTGTAACTTAATTGAGAAATCGGTAATTAATATTATTAAATCCGACCACAGTGGACAACTAGCTTCTTTTGAGCACTATAATGTTATTCCTAAACGCGAAGTAATTTGCAGGCCAATACCGAAACGTGGTATTAATAAATTTAGAAATAATGTACAAGATAAAATTCAATGTTTGCCAGCTTCTGCTGACGCTAATAACTCTTATCAATCATTATTTGATATTGTTGAAAAAGAATTTAGTAACAATTTTAAACAAAAAGTTATAAAGTGTAATGATCGTAAGAAGTTTAGTGACTGGGCCACACCTGGTATTTATAATAGCAGAAGAAAGTTATTTGAACTCTATGCACAAAAAACGACTTCCTGTGATCCTAGCTTCATTGAATATGTCAAGAAATATTCAATAACATTTAGGAAAGTATGTGCTTTGGCAAAATCAAGGTATATTTCAAATAAAATTAAATCATCTGAAAATAAAATAAAAGCTACCTGGAGTATTATAAACCAAGAAACTGGCAAAACAAAAAGCAAAATTAATTCATTTAACTTAAAAATTAATGATCAGACTTTTGAATCAGATATTGAGGTGGCTAGTGCTTTTGAAGGTTTCTTTGCTCGAATACCGTTAGAAACTACTAGCAGACTTAATTCTTGCCCCAACACCGCTGTCTCTCTTATGGAATCTAGTGTGAACAAGTGCCAGGAAACATTTAGTTTTAGCTATGTCACTACCGAAGATATTATTAAAGCATTCAAAGCAATAAATATTAAGAAAACAGAAGATCTCTGGGGCATATCTACAAGTATCATCAAATCAATAATTGATGTGATAGCTCCATCATTAGCAATAATTTTTAACCAATGTATAAGTGAAGGGGTCTTTCCTAATTTAATGAAGAATAGTAAAATTATTCCTCTGTTTAAAGCTGGTGACAAAAGTGACCCAGCAAATTTTAGACCTATATCCATACTACCAGCAATAAGTAAAATATTTGAGAAATTAATTTATGATCAACTTTTAGAATATTTTAAATTAAATAGTATATTGCATGAGAAACAGTTTGGTTTTTCAAAAGGTAAAAGTACAACTGATGCTGGGGTTGCATTTCTAAAACATGTACTTGATGCCTGGGAGGACAAGCAGGATGTAATAGCTATTTTTTGTGACCTTTCCAAGGCATTCGATTGTGTTGATCACCAAACACTATTAAGGAAGTTAAAACATTATGGTGTTTCTGAAATGTCAGTAAGCCTTATGCATTCATATCTGTATGAAAGAACTCAGAAGGTAGTTATTAATAAAACTGAGTCTACCGGAGCTCCCATTACTATGGGCGTACCCCAAGGATCAATATTGGGCCCGCTGTTGTTTTTAATATACATAAATGACCTTCCTTACTACGCGAAGAATTTATGTGAGACGGTGCTATTTGCCGATGATACATCTCTAGTCTTTAAAGTAGATAGAGGTGATGACTGTTCTGACGAAGTAAATAGTGCTCTTTCAAAAGTGTCACATTGGTTTAATAGTAATAATTTATCATTAAACTCAAAGAAAACTAAGTGTTTAAAATTTTCGTTACCTAATGTAAGACAAGTTGATTTTCATATTAGACTAGACGGCGATACAGTCGAATTCATTAACAATACAAAATTTCTAGGTATTATATTAGACTCGCGACTACAATGGGATCCTCATATCGAAGCCTTGGCGAGTAGACTCAGTTCGGCTGCATTCGCAGTTAAGAAAATAAGGCTCTTAACCGATATTGAAACGGCTAGAATAGTCTATTTTAGTTATTTTCATAGTGTTATGTCCTACGGCCTTTTGTTGTGGGGCTCAGCCGCTAACATCCAAAGTATATTCGTGCTCCAAAAAAGGGCTATTCGCGCCATTTACAACCTCCGATCGAGAGATTCTTTAAGAGATCTATTTAAAGAAATAAACATTTTAACTGTTGCAGGACATTACATCTATGAAAATATAATTTATGTGAAAAAGTATTATAATACATTTGTAAAGCAGAGCGATATTCATCGCTTTAACACAAGAAATAAAGATAAACTTGTCGTTCCCAAGTTTAGGCTAGAAAAATCCAGAGCCTCATTTCTGGGGAAAAGCATAGCCTTTTTTAATAAAGTTCCACAGCATATAATTGAACTACCATTGCATAAATTTAAATGTTACATTAAAGAGTCGCTGATGAGCAAAGGATACTATAAAGTAGACGATTATTTGAATGACCGCAATGCATGGTCATGATGTAACACATAACATAATCACTGTTTAATATGATGTATTTTTATACTAAGCAATTGTTGTATTAGTAACGATATGTTTTTTTTTGTAAATGTCGTTACCTAACTAAGAAACGCTGGCAAGTTTCTTGCGCCCATTCTTCTTGTCAGTTAAAAAAGTCTTGAATGGGTGGTAGGAAAATATTGACGATTCATAAGTACATATTTATTATGTCTAAGTGAATAAAGAATATTTTTATCTTATCTTATCTTATCTTATATGACCATACGTATTTTTTTAAAGTGTAGGTGAGACGGAAGACAGCCACTGTGTTATTTGTGGTATTCAAAAAATTGTTCGTACTGCACGCTCCAGTTACCTCAGTATTAAGTCGAACTTCATGGCGCAAACCGTCCACAGAGTTCATAAACTTGTTTAAATTCTCTTGGGTCGGTGTTGGATTAAAACCCATTCGAATTCTGCACATGGCACTGGCAGTTAAGAAATTAAAAAAACCTGGTTTGAGGCGCCACTTTCGCCTCTTCATTGTTACAAATGTCAAATTCTATAGAAAAATTCAGTTCGTCATATTTCCGCAACATGGCGAGGTTTTTCATTTTTCTGGTCAGGCTTTACATCGCGTTTTGGCACTTGTTCTAAACTAACCAGCATGTACAAGAATGTAGGTACCAGCATGTAATTGTAACAGATGAAGTTTACGGGTTTTACTACCCCTGTGTGTAAACTGTAAGCACGCTGCCGAACATATGCGACCGATGTTCAGCTGATTACGCTTGCAATGCTATTGAATTACTGACGTCATCATCGTCACCCGAATTACAGTGCCACAATCTTTTCTGTTCCGGTGGTCAAAATGTGAAACTAACATGTTTTTTTTTAAATGTCACTTGCTGTCAAGTTGATTAGCGCTGCTGGCGGCAGAAGGTCTTTTAGAAGTCAGATTCGATTAAATTGCTACAAAAAAAAAAGAAAAACATACGTAGCGCCACTGTCACCGTAACAGAAAAGATTGTGGTACTGTAACGTCGCGATAAAGCATACAGCCGCGGTTCGAAACACTGTGTCAAAAATACGCGATCAAAGTTGAGAGGCTGGACTTTAATCGCGTATTTTCGACATAGTGTGTTTCAACAACAGCTGAAACAGCATACAGCCGTGTAACGTAAAATTTGTCGCTAGACTTCGGTCACGTTTAGCGTCATACCTAGTGTGTTTCGACCTTCGAGCAACGCGGGTCTTCCGTTCCGAGACGGAAGGCCCGCGTTGCTCGAAGGTTTCGACACTGATCCCTGAAAAGTTCGGCCGAGTCAAATGTAATGTACTGAAAATGGAAAATGAAGTATTTAGAAAAAATCGACCCGTCTCACAACTAGCTCCGATGGGACTCGAACCCACGACCTTTCGCTTTCCGGGCGACTGCTCTAACCGCTGAGCTACGGAGTAAATTTAAATAATTTTCAAATATAATGTACTTAGGTAAATGTGGCAAAGATCATTAGAATATTAGATGAATTCGTTTCATTAAGAATGGGTTTAGGATATTTTCATCCTGTTTTTCAGGATTGGAATAAGAATGGTCCGTAGAAGCTGATACAAGGTCAAGTTTCAATTCAACTCAACTGTACGATAAGCGCTTAAAATATCACACATTTAGCTCAATTCCGGTTTAAAATAAAAGGATTTAAAACGCTTAAGACAGACAAAATTTACTTGTTAGTTTATAGTTGTAGAATGACCTTAGTGCACTACTGTTTACATTGATTTGACGCCACTCGGAATTTAACCGCTTGTCTCCCGGGAAGCTGTTACTACCCGACTACTTACTTTAAAACTATCAAGTCGTAACGCGAGTACCTACTCCGAATCAACTGCTGTCTCGTGACCAGCGAGCCGCTATAAAACAATAATATGTCTGCCGCAAGACAGTCGAGTTTTATACTCTTTTTTATTAGGTACTTAAGTACTTGCTTATTTATGAGATTAAACAACAACTTGACTTAAGATTATTTTCAAAAGCGTTTGCGCTGTATCCGTGTATGCCGTGTTAATGTTTTTTCTTACCAATCCAGCGCTGGGGTGGCGCAAGCCCTGGCATGGATACTGGCGCCGTTTTTAGGCACCTTAAATTGGCGCCAGTTATTGCCAATATGAATCTACCATTAGTTTACGCTCTGAAATATCTGGCTGTTTCATCCAAAAAAATAACTTTTTGACTTCTTTTTGGTGAACTAGGTAGGTACCTGATTACGACCGTTTTACTTCTATAGCTTAACATATAAAATGCCCTCATTCTACACTAGCTAGCAAGACTTCAAACCATTTTAGCAGTTATTAATTGAAAGTGTTTCATTTAATTTCCCTAATTAAACTTCATCTGTTCTTTACAATGCCTACGGATGTAACGTAAAGTAATTACACCTAGAAACGATAAACGTCGTTGTTCAGAATACTAATCAGTTACTTTCGGAAAAGTTCAATAAAGTTAAATCGCGCAGAAGGAAACAATAGGAAGGGAGAGACGGCTGCGTCCTTCACTGTGACTGTGAGAGCCATCGCAGACGAAATACTCTATGGCTTACTCAAATCCGCGCGTTTCAGGCATAGAGATAATAATATAGTAGGGATGGGATGACATACCTTTTTTTTATAGTGAGTGGAATGCGATTACGCATACCCTGCCCGCGTACGGTGTGTGTGGCGGTGATTAGGTATGTGGGACTCGCCTATCCGCTTCCTGACCCCCCATCCAGTGGCAAGGACCTGATGGAGGGTCAGGGAGGGAGAATTCCCACTAAACCCCTCACTACTTGCTCTCACCACCGCCGTCAGTAGGAGTCGCACTTTGGAGGGTCCGATGTGGCAATCTCCCCCTGCAGGGATGACATACCTACCGCTGCATGTTGAAGATCAAGTGAGAGAACAAGATCGCGGTACTTTATCTGTCAAGAGCAAGACAGTGTCTGTCTGTTTGTCTCTGTCTGACATACGCGAATAGAGAGAGAGAGATAGAAAGGTTACCGTGATCTTCTCGCTCTTTTTAATCGAAGGACAGTTTTGTTGTCCCGAACCGCCAACATTGCAACAGTTTTAGGCCTGGCTCCCCTGAACTAGACTTAACTAATTTAATAGAATAGTAAAGCTCCCCTTAACTAATTTAATAGAACAGTGTATTGTCTATGCTAGTCAAAGTCCACAATCTGTAGTGGTACTTTTTATTGAAAATTAAACAAATGTCGTTATTAAAATTAAAATGCATGCTTTATAAAGTTATAATCATATTTAAACATTTGTATTCATACTTTCATTAAATTATTACTAACTGGGCGGAAACACATAGGCAGAAAGCGATTGTGTCCGCGCCATATTGTATTGTATGTATAAATACGGTAGCACAATACTGAGCGGCTCTCATTCTTAGTATTCTATTACATCGATGTGAGATTATTGGTGTTGTAAATTGTTAGATATCTAATACGAAACAAACTTGAATTAGCATCAAATAGTTTCTGTTGGAATTTGTTATTCCTTGTCACAATATTCTATTGTTGTAAATGTGTTAAAACTATTATCAGTATGGTTATAATTCAAATACACATTGTGCATTTCGCACTTAAAAATGTAATTTGTCTGACGTGTTTTATGATAATAAAAGTGTTTGATGCAGGGAGAATTGCACCCCTTGGCGAGTTTCTTGCTGGTTCTTCTCGTTACAAGGTCTCCCGCCGTAGGGTTTTCTGAACCAATAGCGTAGCATCCTTGACAATCACAAAGGCTTAATAATAACTTGAATAAATGAAAATGAATATTAATTATTGAGTTATTTATTGTAATACCTGACCCATAAAACGTACTCACTTAATGCCCACTACCATGAACTTAGACTTTGATGGGTTAAGCACCAGACCATTACGAGCCGACCAAGTATTCAAGTCCTCGTTTAGTTTACTCACAGCTACAGACATCCTAGCAGGTTTGTCACATATGTATAACTAAACATCATCTGCACAGCAGTGATATTTACAATGTTTAATTGTCAGAGGAAGATCCGCGCTGTAAATAATATAAAGGAGTGGACCCAGTATAGAGCCTTGCGGGACACCACGTTCGACTAGCCATGTGGTACTGAAGTGGCTCTTTAGAAGCTATGCATCTTGACCTCTAACCTTATCGAGTAACTAATAATAAATGAGAACCTACATAGTTGCTTTTAACTTTTCTTAAAATCGCGAACATTGAGACACATAAATAATAAATAAAATAAAAAAATCTTACAATCACACCAATTATCTAACTCATATGAAGTTTTTCAAGAAAATGTGTTATGGAAACTAGGTAATGGGTAAATATTTACCTAGATACTTTATTTTGTAAATAAAATAAGTATTTACATGCTTCGTTAGCATAGACACTGTAGTTTTTAACATACAATTTAGTTTTTATATTTTGCGAAACAAATCGGTTACATTATTAGTACTAAGAAGTTATATTTACAGTATGAAAGTATTTAACTTAGCTGTTATGGACATTGAATTAGCATCATTTATTGAAGTCGAATAGAACATAATAGTTTTGACGTAGGTACCTACCGAAGTATGAAAAGCAGCCCAATAAAATTGTTTCTCGTATCTGTAAATAAGTCAATTAACAGTGTCGTTCACAATAGCGCTATTTAGAACTACTATATCAGCTACGTCATATTTTAAATATAAATCATAGAGTTTAGCAATACTTTCGGATGTAGTGTGGGCGTCGTTACAAGAGTCTTTCATGACAGGAAGTCATACCATTCATCGGCTGAAGTATATTGAACAGAACGTATTTTTAAATATGACGTCTCGACCTTCACACTAATAAACAAATGATCTATTTAAGTTCATTACTGCAGCACCAATTAGGAAAACAATGTTTGCTCGTTTTAGCCCTTCATACCTACGCTGGCACACTTATCATTTATCAGAGTACCAGCGTGATACAATCTTCTTAGCCACTATGGGCAGTAGAGTACAGTAACGAGAAAGCTTTATAAATAAAAAGAAAACTTCTTCAGCAACTTACCTAATGCGAATTGTGTGCCACCTCTAAATAGTACTACAGGAATGAATAGCTAATAATATTGTCTGACAGAGCAGTGCGATGCATTCTCTATCAATTATTTAAAATACCTAACGATTTGTTCATAAAAACTGTAATGAGGTTGCATCAGTCCACAGTACCTGCCCCGTAACCTGACTCTTCCATCGCATGCCAAAATGTCTAGTTTGGTGTACCGCAGGGTAGTATTTTGGGCCCAACACTCTTCCTAGTTATTATTAACGAACTCACGGAATTAAAAATGCAACAAGGCGATCTCGTATGCGGAAGTGTGGATATACATCTTTAAAAACTTGAGACATATTCTGGACTTTAGGTAAAAGCTCTGTTCGGGACCGGTCTACTACGCACGGGAGGAGATGTGCGGGAGGGGCCCGATGACACCGCTGCGAGCCCACACGCCACGGCGCGGCGGCACTTTATTGCGCTACGACTACTGCCTCGCATACACGTACCAGCCTATTCCCCAACCGCGGATCGCCATTTTATTGTCACCACGTCACGTAGTACCGCGGATTCTAATTATTGCAAAGCTAAATAAACCAGCATAAACTACAGTCCACTTCTCTTTTTATTACGTCCCCATTAGGACCCTTCACAAGCTCCTATTATTTATTCTGTGCTATTACGGAGGTAAATAGCAACATTTGAAAGTAAGAATCAAAAATAAGCATTTGTAAGCATCAAGTTAGGCATAAAAAAATTCTTCTGTAAAAATGGAGATTAAATTTTATATTTGCTCCTACTACGAAGGGTAGACTAGTTAATGTATTGTGGTTCCGTACAATAAATTCTATCCCTTTTAACAAATTAGAAATGCAAAAGTGACATCGATTAAGTATTTGTTTACGTTTAACGTTTAAGTACGAGTCATTTAAGTACGGGTCGGAAATTACGCGAGTGAAACCATACCGGTATTTCAAAGAGCCTAAAATGGCCGGTATCCAAGCCCTATCCGCAATGCGTGGTTGTGGAATATAATCTATCCATACTTTAATAGTATAAATATGAAAGTGTGTTTGTTTGTTCGTCTTTCATGTTAGAACAGAGCAGTATCACATTTGCGCGGGATAACGTCGTGGACGTGGACTTGGATTTCGGCGTTATCCCGCGCAAATGTGATGTTTTTCCATGATAAAAAGTAGTAGTAGTAAAGTAGGATAGTCACTCTCCAGCTCCCAAACAAGCCCCATACCAAAAATCAGGTTGATCCGTTGCAAAGACAAACAAACAAACAATCACACTTTCATATTTTTACTATTATAAAGTTGGCTAAGAGAAAAAGAAAAAAGGTTTGAGAATGTGCAAGCAGCGCTCTTTCATATGATACCGCTACGAAGGCATATACGAGGGCATATGGATGCCCTAGTAGCCCTTCTTCGAATTTTTAAGACCCCCTTTCAGTCTCTGTTGCAAAAAATATATAAGTAAATATTTTTATTTCTCTCTTACTTGTAAAATAGTTGGACAAACGTCATCTAAAAAAACTATTCCAAACGAACGAATTATCTTATTATGATTAATTATTATCAAATCTTATTGTTATTTAACTATTTTTATTTCGACCGACTTGGCGCAGTAGAGGATACCTGCCTTCTGCGCCAGAGATCTCGGGTTCGATTCCCGAACAAGACAAATTGTGTGCCTGAACAGTGTGCGTTACCGCCGCAAAAACTTGTGCTTTAGAGAGATGAGACCTTATCAGATAATTAGTGTGTCGTGAGGAGAAATTTGTTTACTAATAGCAAAATTTGTGTGAATTGTAGTTTTTGAGATATTTGACAAAAACAGTTTTTGCCAGGGTCACGTTTTGAACGTTACCCTGGCAAAAAAAGTTGTTTTAGCTCGGAACTAAATACATGAATAGATAGCTTTTGTTGCGTTGTAAATGTTAGCAAACAGCAAAAATTGTGTGTGTTATGGTTCTTGAGTTATTTGAGTTTTTGCTGGGGTAACGTTTTGAGATTTCCCATATCTCAGAAACGGTTCAACGCAGAAGTTTGAAAAAAATACCAGTAAGAGACCTGAATTTGTTTAAATTTGTTTAAATATTAGTTTTTGATTTGGTTGTCGTAAACCAACTTAATTAAATGTTTTCGAAAATCAGAAAAAACTGATTTGTAAGTAAACTATTACATTTACAACCAAACAAACAGCTGCAAAAAATACCCGTGGTAGACACTTATTATGTCTAGAATTTTAGATCTTGTAACTTTACACGATTTAAAGATAAAGATAAATTTGATTAATTTTAGACTGGTCGTACTTTAGAGATCGAATACACAGTTTCCATAACATTATGGCACATAGCATACATTAAACAAATTTAAGTAATTCATGAACATTCGTTCCTGTTAATTTTAGCTTTCAATTACAGCTATCATGAAAGATATATCAAAAACAAGTACATGACAACAATTCTCTAGTAACCCGCCCAAATTGTAGAGGTCACGTAAAAGCGACCGCGCCATACATAAGCGTAACCATCTTAAATGAACGGGATGTTATGGATATTTTGTTAGTACAGTTGCGTACAAAAGTTCGCTGGTCAGATTATCTTTAAATATAAAATGTACGTTAGTCTCGCAAAAACTAAAGAATGGCTGGGCCGATTTTAGTTTTAAAATGTCTGTCGTATTCCAGGGGGAAGTTTAATTTAACGGTAAGAAATATACCTATATGGAAAAATTGCGTGGAAAATTGTTAAAAAACATTTTCCCGTAAAAACTGTTCCTAGAGTGCTCGTCAGATAAGTGGAATGGACAGTAGGTGACAGTTTTAGAGTGCGGCTGCGCGCGGTCGAAATCAAATACTAATCATTTACCATAACCTTAGAACGAAGAAAATGTACTGTAACTAGCGCCAAACACGCACCAGTTGCGCGAAAATTGCGCACGGACGGACTCTATGTAGGTACAGTTAGACGGAAATCACCCGCAGCAGCCGCAATCGGAGATGTCACTGCGACATTACGTCATCGCAATAGCGCGCAAGGAAAGCAAATTTACAAAAGCTGGTGAAACTTTACAACGCTGTAACTTTGGAAATCCTGGACAGATTTCGATTAAACCAAAACTGTTATTACTTACACGAGTACGCGCATTAAACGCAGTAATTTTTTTAGTCATCTTTGATATGTTGGTGTGACTCATTGTTTACGACACAGATTAATTCGTTGGCTGGGTCGGAAGAGCGAGCGTTCCCATCTCGTCTCGCGTCAAGACAATATTACGCACGGCTGCGTTGACATTTCAGAGAGCGAGTTTACTTCGGAAGTCCTGTAGAACACGTGATAGGTTACAAATTGGTGACTAGTCTATATAATTTGTGATTTGGTGCCACTTCCACGACAAGGTTGGTTAAGCAATAGTCACCTTCCAGTCCACGTGTCAAAATATGACTATGGCTTGGCTTGACATGTTGTGTAAAGTTAGCACGGCATTGTGGCTCTTGCTATAAAATGCAGATATAAAATTATACACTCAAGTTGGGTACCAAAGTCAATCTTAATGAAAATTTGTATATCCTACTTCCTACTAATATTATAAATGTGAAAGTTTAGATGTTTAGATGTTTGTATGTTTGTTACTGAATCACGCAAAAACGGCTCAATGGATTTGGCTGAAATTTGGGACACAGATACGTTGTGGCCTGGAGAGAAACTAAGGCTACTTTTTATCCCGGAAAAATATCACATTCCCGCGGGATAGCGTCGGGTATACCACGCGGGCGACGCCGCGGGCGGAAAGCTAGTTTTTATATAAAAAGAAGTTAAATAAGTGATTTACAAATAATAATAATAATCATCATTTTTATATGATAATTATGATTACTCATCATCGCCTGAATTGTCACAAGTCACAACCGTCGTTACCACCTGTATTTATAATAAACATAGATTATTTAAGAAAATATAATTTAATAAATGCCGAATCCCAAAATCCAATTCAATTGCGGGTGTACACCGCACGCGGCTTCTTTTGTTTATGCGGCGGCAACCTTTGACAAAAAGAGGCACGTGCCAATGCAGTGCGATAAAAGGGCGACATTATCTAAGCGAATGGGCGTTTTCACATTGGACGATAACGACACCGACACGATACTACACCGATATCGGCACGACAGACAATATCGTTGACGGTAACGAACGACACAGTGTGAAAGCATTTAGTAGTGATTGTATCAAACTGCCAGTCCGACGATATCGTGCCGATATCGTTTCGTTACCGTTATCGTCCAATCCAATGTGAAAACGCTCAATGGACTTTAAAACGGTAAATATTTGCGATAGGCGAACGAGGCGAGAACCGACTTGCATCGCGAAAGTAAAAAAAGTTTAGCGTGGCGTTTTCGTTGCGTTGTGGTATGGTATAAAAATAAAACAATTGGTTTGACTAAAGAGAAACAACAAATTACTATAAATGTATTTATTGGTACATGATTGGTACTGACAAATAAATCACACTATAAATTGCTTACTGAGATTATTACCTACTTAGGTAGATATAGATTACTACTGACCAACCTTTATTTATTTGCCTTTAAACTATTATCTATCGTAAATCATTAAATTATTTAAAACTACTATTAATAAACATGATTTTTACTTATAAAATAGAAAACTAGTAGAATCAATACTTTACCAATAACGTTTTTCTGCGTAACTGTACAAAACATCGGATACTAAGCTGCTAATTTACGAAGATAGCCCGTACGTATGGTGCGGTCGCTTATAAGTGACCTTTACAATTTGGTCGGCTTATTAAAGAATTGCTGTTTCAATCTTGTTTTTGATATATCTTTCATGATAGCTGTAATTGAAAGCTAAAATTAACAGGAACGAATGTTCATGAATTACTTAAATTTGTTTAATGTATGCTATGTGCCATAATGTTATGGAAACTGTGTATTCGATCTCTAAAGTACGACCAGTCTAAAATTAATCAAATTTATCTTTATCTTTAAATCGTGTAAAGTTACAAGATCTAAAATTCTAGACATAATAAGTGTCTACCACGGGTATTTTTTGCAGCTGTTTGTTTGGTTGTAAATGTAATAGTTTACTAACAAATCAGTTTTTTCTGATTTTCGAAAACATTTAATTACGTTGGTTTACGACAACCAAATCAAAAACTAATGTTTAAACAAATTTAAACAAATTCAGGTCTCTTACTGGTATTTTTTTCAAACTTCTGCGTTGAACCGTTTCTGAGATATGGGAAATCTCAAAACGTTACCCCAGCAAAAACTCAAATAACTCAAGAACCATAACACACACAATTTTTGCTGTTTGCTAACATTTACAACGCAACAAAAGCTATCTATTCATGTATTTAGTTCCGAGCTAAAACAACTTTTTTTGCCAGGGTAACGTTTAAAACGTGACCCTGGCAAAAACTGTTTTTGTCAAATATCTCAAAAACTACAATTCACACAAATTTTGCTATTAGTAAACAAATTTCTCCTCACGACACACTAATTATCTGATAAGGTCTCATCTCTCTAAAGCACAAGTTTTTGCGGCGGTAACGCACACGCCTGAACATGTCAATTTGTCCGGAACGGTTTGCACGGAACGGGCGTTTGTGCACTACCACTGAATTTTACCGATCCGGAAAAAATCGGATGCTTGTATTTTAATAATTAATCATTTATATTAGTAACTAGCTTTCCGCCCGCGGCTTCGCCCGCGTGGACTTCACGACGTCATCCCGCAGGAATGTGATATTTTTCCGGGATAAAAAGTAGCCTATGTTCCTCTCCAGGCTACAAAGTATCTGTGTCCCAAATTTCAGCCAAATCCGTTCAGCCGTTTTGACGTGATTGAGTAACAAACATCCAAACATCTAAACATCCAAACATCCAAACATCTAAACTTTCAAATTTATAATATTAGTAGGATTAAATTAATACAAGCATCCGTTTTTTTCCGGATCGGTAAAATTCAGTGGTAGTGCACAAACGCCCAACGGGTACCACGCGGGTAAAACCGCGAGGATCCGCTAGTGTCATTTAGGGTTCAAAAGCTTTTGATATCTTTGAAAAAATAACTACATTGTGCTAATTCATCGTAGAATTGCAATCATCCACCATCTCCTGTAACGACGACGTCTCTTTTTAATTATATTTTGTTTCAAAACATATATAAATAATTAATTAAAATTATATGTATGACAGAGCGCCGACAATTTTGACGTTATCCATGGCCCAGAGTCGAATTGCAAATTTATACATGAAGCGGCAATAGGTAAACACTCATTTCCATTGACGTTGCCACAGCAATATTTGGGGAAATGTGTAGGACAGGGCAAGCGGCAACAGCTGAATGTAAACGCGGTAAAGAATATTGATAAACAATAAAAATAAACTGTCCATTTGTGACAGATAGACAAAGTTTCACCGTAAGGGTTCCTTTTTACCATTTTGGGTCGGAATCGGAACCCTAAAAAGCAGGACTTTAATGAATATAATTTAACAGGTTTTACGCCTTTAAATACATCTTGGGCAGACGGCCAATTTATGAGTACCAGGGTGCTGTAGGTAGGTAACTACAATACTAACATTATAAAGATATATAGATATAACAGCACATTATATGTAACTCGGCGATCTATCTTTATAATTTTCCCTTTTTCCTGACATGAAGTCTAGCTAAGCTAAGTTTCCAGCTTAAAAGGGGACTTCAGACAGTCTTGTAATGTATGGACATAACACTAATAAAGATTTTTCACTTCTCATGCTCGTAAAGTTCGTGTTTATGTTGGGTATAGGCTGCATAAAATCGCTTTTTATGCTCTAGTGCATTAAGTAAAATCTTCGTCTAAGTCTCGGACTCTTAAGACAAAGGTCGTCAGGTAAACAGTCACACACGCAATTAAACTTCGTTAAATAAACTTGTTATTTCATTCTGTTTCTTTAATTTTGTACACAATCCATTTTAAATTACTTACTAAACTAATAAAACTAGGCAAAATTTATGAGTTTTGTAATTAGTATTTCAAGAGAATTATGGACTACGATCTATGCTAAAGTCACTGTGCTGCCACTGCCACGTATAAAAAAAAGAAAATCTTCCCGCCAATATAGCGAAGTCTTTATTTTTTCTTTTTTGCAATATTGTTATTTATTTTCCTCACAATCTAAGTGAAAAGCAGAGTGTATAACTTGTACATAAAACACATTTTATGCACTTGTTGTACAATCTTCTATATTATTATTATAAAATCTAGGTGTAAAAATATAATTTACATATTACTTTAGACTCCGTTAGACCGAATAACATAAGTTTTTTAAAGCTATGTTGTAAAACTATCGAATTATTACGGTTGCGCTCCTTCATACAATAGCGAAGCTTTTGCGTTTAAAATGAAATCCTATTTCGTGTTTCCCGTGAAAATCGTTCACGAAGTTTCTTACAAAAGTAGTCTCGTTTCGAGCTACGTTTCAATCTATACTATCTATAATAACATTATAAAGAGGAAAGATTTGATTGTTTGTTTGTTTGTTTGCGTCGAATAGGCTCCGAAACTACTGGACCGATTTAGAAAATTCTTTGACCATTAGAAAGCTATATTCTTCCCAAGAAACATGGGCTATATTTTATTCCGATATTCCCACGGGAACGGGTAACACGGGGGCCACGCGGGTAAAACCACAAGGATTCGCTAGTTTTTCATAAACAGAAACTCAGCATAGACTGTTTTTAACAATACAATATAATATTCTAACTAAGTATAAGTACCTACCTAATATTTAAGTATTTCTAAGTGCGAATTCCGTCTACACCAATAAACCAACTTTATTATACATTTAAATTAATTTGTGCCATTTTGTTGCGAAAATTTGAAGTAATTCCCAAGGTGCGAGATATTATCGGATTCCATTAGTCTGCGGTAGTTATTTCAGGGTACTGAACAGCATATTTAACTACCTACTTGTATTATAAAGATAAAAGATAAAAATATTCTTTATTCACTTAGACATAATAAATATGTAAGTACTTATGAATCGTCAATATTTTTAATATTTTAATATATATTCAAGACTTTTTTAACTGACAAGAAGAAGGCGCAAGAAACTTGCCAGCGTTTCTTAGTTAGGTAACGACATTTAAGTACAAAAAAAAACATATCGTTACTAATACAACAATTGCTTAGTATAAAAATACATCATATTAAACAGTGATTATGTTATGTGTTACATCATGACCATGCATTGCGGTCATTCAAATAATCGTCTACTTTATAGTATCCTTTGCTCATCAGCGACTCTTTAATGTAACATTTAAATTTATGCAATGGTAGTTCAATTATATGCTGTGGAACTTTTTCTTGTGCTAGAGCGATGAATATCGCTCTGCTTTACAAATGTATTATAATATTTTTTCACATAAATTATATTTTCATAGATGTATTGTCCTGCAACAATTATCTTAATTATATTACAACATGTAGCAAACGGTCTCCATACAATGGCGATAACGTTACCACCCTCTAAACTAAACCTTAACATACAACAATGTATTTTCGGTTTCATTTGTTTCATTGTAGATTTGAAAATAAAGGCATTTTTTGTTTTTTAAGAAATCACTAAAGTGCAAATATTTCAATTATATATGATAAATATTTAAAAAAACAAGGGGTTGCACTCCGGGAGTGCCGGCAGAAGTGAAAAGGGCTCCTTAGACTTATTCACAAAAAAAAATTAGGCTGGGTTGCACCATCTATACAAACTTAGAGTGCAACCCGTTGATTTTTAGAAAATATACTTAGAGATGAATTAGATGCGTTGATAAAAGGATCCCTAGACTTTTTCATACAAAAAAAGGAATTTGACAAAAAAAAAATACGGACTGCATTTGAACCGAGGTCTTCTGGCTTCAATGCCGCCCGTTTTCTAACCTGAGGTGTCTGAGCTATCACAACATAGGGAAAGGTGGCGAAATTCGCCTTCGTATTCCAATGACATTGTAACAGTTTTTCGATCAGGTCACGTGTCAGTCTTACGAATTTTCTATCTGACGGTCACGTGATCCTGACGCGAGTTTAACATTTTTTACCCATCAGAAAAAGTGCACAACTAAAGAAGTTTTCACTTCAAAAACAAAACATACAGCCCTAGTTTCTAAGCATTTCAACAACATAAGTACAGAAAATTCATTGGTTTAGTTAGAGGGTGGTGAGACCGTGTGCTACACAGTCCTCTTAAAGGTAGTTAGTCTTTCTCAGATGGAACTCTGGACTCCTCACAGTTAGAAATATCATTTGATTTGCTTGAACCTGACTAAATGAATCTCTATGAAATTCTGACTCAGTTTCAAAAGCTGCAAAGTCAACACTCATCCAGTCACATCTTTTCATTCCACTTCAAGTTGGAAAGTTCTGAGTTGGCAATTTTGTTTATACTCTATGATCATGGAAACTTATTGCAGTCAAATGTAGTAGGTATGACATCCACCTTTGAGTATTCAACAAAGTCATCCACCTTTCATCCTGTTTCTGTTTTCGCGCACCAACAGGCCCTGCCAGAATACCAGCGTTGTCATGACACATTATAGTGTCATGGCAACTCATCCTGAGGCAGGGACCTTATTGACTTATTTCATCCAGTCCATACTTATTTTCTCTTTTAGTTTTAAGTTGTCTTTTTATTATCCTTATTGTGTGGTCTTTTGTGTAAATAAAATCTCTCTCTCTCTCTCTCTCTCTCTCTCTCTCTCTCTCATCCACTGACCAATACAGCAAGACACGACGTGCTATTACTTGTACTTACGACATCTTTTAATCAGGTAAAAGGGCCGAAGGACGACCCACTTAGTGCTATTAGTTTGCACACCACACTTGAACCATACTACTTGATACAATGTCTTCCAACTTAATACGTAATAATAGATGATCAAACGAACTACTGTGAAGTTCGATCGCTATTATATGAGTCGTTTCATTCGAAGATATAATATTTACAGAGTAGTCCCTTTAACCTACAGGCAACTTCGCACGTCTTTAGAGATTAAAAAAAAAAAGTTCTCTAATCTGTCATTTACTGTTCTGTGGTCAGTTTGACGCCATTTTTCTCATTTCGTTTAGAGCAAGTTCAGAGTAATAGCGGTGTTCTAGAACAAAGCTTAACTAGTGGGTTTGTAAACCTCCGCCTGCAGCTGAGGTTTACTGGGCTGGGCGGGTTGCTATATCTTCGAATGAAACGACTCATATAATAGCGATCGAACTTCACAGTAGTTCGTTTGATCATCTATTATATTTCGTCGTTTCATTCTTTGATATAATATTTACAGAGTAGATGTTTAGAGATTTAAGTTTTGTTCTAGAAGTGTTGATGGGTTGTTTTTATAAGAATAAATAACCATCTCAATTAAACATATTATGTATTTGTTCATAAGCAGAATGTAAACAATCAACCCTTAAATAATATTAAGTTTTCTCCGTACAAATTAAATACCTAGTCATAAATCAGCAACAAAAAAAAAAGTAACTAATCATTAGTAGGGAACGTTACGGTTCTCGCGAAGACATCTTCGCTTTCAATAGGCCGGTTATAGAACCGAGCAAAGGCTGTGTAGATGTAGGTACTTGTCCAACCAGCTGTCTTTCTTATCTCGTCTACAAACACTGAGTCGTGAGCAAGCACGGTCGAGATGGAGGCGTATCGTATGCTATCGCCACTCTCTCCCAAGCTCCCAATAGCTTATTAATTAACCCAGCGGCTTATAGACTGCGAGCTGGTGCGCTTGTGGAGTTTTTTGTATTTTAACAACAGTTTGTCTGCATTCGAAGTAATCATATTTTTTGAAAAATATATATGATCGACGAGGACTGAAGCAGGGCATATATTTATTTTCTCGTGAAAGAATGGCAAGTACAGCATGGGTTGTTCGCGGTCCGGGACCGAAGTTTTAATAATGTCGGTTATGGCTATCTTAACACCGTCTTGAGAAATGAATACATTTTCTAGTTTTATAAGCGTGAAAGTTTGTACCCTGTGCATTGTACAAAGTGTTCTTGTCTAGGCTCAGTACTAAATTTGGGTATCAATTAGGTATGTGGTTGAGAAGAAGTTGTGGGTCCCAAGTAGAGGTATATTTAGGGCGACTTGGTTTAACTTTGTAAGCGCCTTTTAGAACTCGTTAAGAGCGTTAAACCCAAATGCGTCGCGTCGAGTTTAGGTAAATGAATAACTTTCACTCGCATCAGACGTGCGCTCAAGGTCAAACGTGCGGTGTCCTGCTATAGTCAAACTAATCACATTGATCCTTTTAACTCAAGTTTAAATATTATTTAGTGATAGTTTTTATATTATATCCTTACTTACCCTTACATAATCATAATAAGTGTATGCTGTAATCTAATGGGTTTACTACATAGACAACATTTTATTGTTTACATGAAGTAGATTTTTTAAAAGTTTACCAACTAATACTAATAAAGTAATCCTTCCCAAATGTGTATGTAAGTACTTGCTTACTCATCTTATGTTATTCATGTATGACCGACCATTCGTCCAACCTACTTCCTACTAATATTATAAATGTGAAAGTTTAGATGTTTGGATGTTTGGATGTTTAGATGTTTGTATGTTTGTATGTTTGTTACTCAATCACGCCAAAACGGCTGAACGGATTTGGCTGAAATTTAGGACACAGATACTTTGTAGCCTGGAGAGGAACATAAGCTACTTTTATCCCGGAAAAATATCACATTCCCGCGGGATAACGTCGTGTAGTCCACGCGGGCGAAGCCGCGGGCGGAAAGCTAGTTTAGAAATAAAATACCGATTTCAGAATACCATTTTTATCACAATCTGATGTAGACCTATACCACAGGAAAAAAAATACTACTACGTATTACAGAGAAACGACTTCATAGAACGGTGGGAAATGATTACACTACTACAAGCATGCTGGGCATGTGTGCGTGTCCACTGGCTGCTTGTCACTGGCGTGTCCGTACACGGCGTGTCTGGAAAAACCGGTTTAGGACAGCTCAGTCAGTGGACAAGCTCAGGGTCAACGCGAAGCACATATGAGCAGTTTTCAGGCTACGCCTTTTCAATAACTCTCGAAAGAGAAATATATTTTGAATTTAACCAATCTTTATTAAAAATCCAAGATGGCGGCCAACTTTTTTGATTGTAGGCCGATTTTGATGAAATGATGAAACTCGGTTTGTGGTAATATTTTGGCAAGAAAATAGCAACGCAATGTCAAAAACTTAAAAAAATCCAAGATGGCGCCCAAATTTTTGGTTTGTTGGCCGATTTCGATGAAACTCGATTTCTAGTACTATTTTGACAAGAAAATAAAACTGCAATGTAAGAAATATTAAAGAACCAAGATGGCGCCGAATTTTTTTTTTGTTGGCCGATTTTGATGAAACTCGATTTCTAGTACTATTTTAACAAGATGATAGCAACGCAATGTTAAAAATGTAAAAAATCTAAGATGGCGCCTAATTTTTTGTTTGTTGGTCGATCTCGATGAAACTCGATTTCTAGTACTATTTTGACAAGAAAACAGCAACGCAATGTTAAAAATATTCAAAAATCCTAAATGGCGGCCCACTTTTTTGTTTGTGGGGCGATTTCGATAAAACTTGGTTTTTAATCTTGGATTATTTAATGTTTTTAACATTGCGTTGCTATTTCCTTGTCAGAATAGTACCAAAAACCAAGCTTCATCAAAATCAGCCCACAGACTAAAAAGTTGGCCGCCATCTTGGATTTTTTTATATTTTTTACATAGCGTTGCTGTTTTCTTGTCAAAATAGTACTAGAAATCGAGTTTCATCGAAATCGGCCAACAAACAAAAAAATTGGGCGCCATCTTGGATTTTTTTACATTTTTGACATTGCGTTGCTATTTTCATGTCAAAATAGTACTAGAAATCGAGTTTCATCAAAATCGGCCAACAAACAAAAAATTTCGACGCCATCTTGGATTTTTTTACATTTTTGACATTGCGTTGCTATTTTCATGTCAAAATAGTACTAGAAATCGAGTTTCATCAAAGCGGCCAACAAACAAAAAATTTCGGCGCCATCTTGGTTTATTGAATATTTTTTACATTGCAGTTCTGTTTTCTTGACGAAATAGTTCTAGAAATCGAGTTTCATCGAAATCGGCCAACAAACAAAAAATTTCGGCGCCATCTTGGATTTTTTTACATTTTTGACATTGCGTTGCTATTTTCATGTCAAAATAGTACTAGAAATCGAGTTTCATCAAAATCGGCCAACAAACAAAAAATTTCGGCGCCATCTTGGTTTTTTGAATATTTTTTACATTGCAGTTCTGTTTTCTTGTCAAAATAGTTCTAGAAATCGAGTTTCATCGAAATCGGCCAACAAACCAAAAATTTGGGCGCCATCTTGGATTTTTTCAAGTTTTTGACATTGCGTTGCTATTTTCTTGTCAAAATAGTACTAGAAATCGAGTTTCATCGAAATCGGCCAACAAACCAAAAATTTGGGCGCCATCTTGGATTTTTTTAAGTTTTTGACATTGTGTTGCTATTTTCTTGCCAAAATAGTACCAAAAACCGAGTTTCATCGAAATCGGCCCACAATCAAAAAAGTTAGCCGCCATCTTGGATTTTTAATATTTCTTACATTGCGTTGCTGTTTTCTTGTCAAAATAGTACTAGAAATCGAGTTTCATCGAAATCAGCCAACAAACAAAAAATTTGGGCGCCATCTTGAATTTTTTTACATTTTTGATATTGCATTGCTATTTTCTTGTCAAAATAGTACCAAAAACTAAGTTACATCGAAATCGGCCAATAAACAAAAAAGTTGGCCGCCATCTTGAATTTATTAGTATTTTTAACATTGCTTTGCTGTTTTCTTGTCAAAATAGAACTAGAAATCGAGTTTCATCGAAATCGGCCAACAAACAAAAAATTGGGCGCCATCTTAGATTTTTTACATTTTTGATATTACGTTGCTATTTTCTTGGCAAAATAGTACCAAAAACCGAGTTTCATCGAAATCGGCCCACAATCAAAAAAGTTGGCCGCCATCTTGGATTTTTTTATATTTTTTACATTGCGTTACTGTTTTCTTATCAAAATAGTACTAAAAATCGAGTTTCATCGAAATCGGCCAACAGGCAAAAAAGTTGGCCGCTATCTTGGTTTTTTTTTACATTTTTGATATTGCGTCGCTGTTTTCTATTAAAATAGTACCAAAAAAATATAATTATAAAAATAAAATATATAAAGAGAAACATTAGAGTAAGTAATTTGTAAATAAATATTTCATAATAGGTACCTAATAGAAAGCTAACAATTTTAACTTCTTGTAACAACCCTACCAAAATTTTGCACGCTCTATAAAGTCAACACTCTGATAGTACTCATGTGCCTATACACCGTTTTGAAGGTCAACATCCCATTTGGATAATTCAGGCATTTACGCCATGGGTTCGCAAACCCTAGAACAGGAGACCTTGAAGAAGTACCGGCAAGAAACTCGTCAAGGTTAATTTTTTTCCTCCTGATTTACTTCATACAGAGTCGTCAAATTAAAAAATGACCTTACAAATTACTATTTTATTTTGTTAGATCATTTTCAGGGTCATTTTCTATTACAAATACGAAATTAGGTGTGTGTGTGAGTGAACTAATGATCATAGAAGTAAACAATTTTCAATTACCTATCTAATGAGCGTACTAGGACGAAAGTACTAAGACGTGTCGGTTGCACTATAAACTATACCACACCACGCAGCACACTGCAAAGGTCAGCGAACGGCAGACGGCAGAGCACCGAGCGATACGTCCTCCCTCTGAAGAGCCTAGCGGCGGACTAATTTGAAATGTTTTGCGCAGAGTGTTTTATAGCACTTTAAAAATATATATATGAAATAAATTATGCATCATTATATAGGTTTTTTGTATTAAAACTTTAGATAATATGTTCTTATTTTACGTTAGACTATAACTTTTTGTAAAATAAAGTAATTTATTGATAAATGTTGCATGTTTACCACCAGTGATTTCTTTATAATTTCACTTTGTTTGGATTTTAATTTCGTATGAAAATAATCACAAATTAAACTAATTTCCTTACTAACTATTTGCGTAATGATACGTAGATATACATAGAAATTTTTGTTTCCTATTCTTTTCAATGGTATTAAAAAATTAGAGCTTCAAAATTGATGTTAAAAGTGAAGTTTATAAAACACTGTTCGGGAAAATTGTCAGTATTCACAAATACTCTATAAAAAGAAAAATGTTTTTTACTAACTTTTTAGACAAAGATACTGTTTACAATAATTTGAAATTAGCATGTTTCTAAGATTACGTTTTCATAGAAAATATCTCGTTCAAAACTGCCTATTTTGAGGCAAAACGGCGTTCGACCGCGTCAATGCTCTTAAATACACTCATGTGAGCCGATGTTACTGTTTAATGGTTTAAGAACAGTGAAACGGTACGGCGCGGGACGGTGATTTAATATCAACGTAAGCTTCGTCAGATAGCTCCCATTCAGTATCGGGGTTGCTTTTACTTGACTCGATATCTGAGCCGTTATTTTTTGTGTTTACTTATGACGCGTGTAGCCAAATGGCGATGAATCTACCTACATCGTGTCAACTTCTTTAAGCGTGGAAATTTTATTCCATCTACCTTGACGGTTAATGTAGCATACTACTGTAGTATTATCCATGCACAGTAATATTGCAAAATATCGTCTTCCTTTGTAAAAGCTTTCATAGGACAGAATGTTGTAAAAGAGTTATTGCGGCACCAGTTTTGGTCTTCTTAAAATTAAATTTTTGCTTTGCATTTACCGTTATGGCGCTGCAATGCCAAAAACTTCTGGCGTTCTTAAAGTTAAATCCTTATTTAGCTGCTAGACAGACCGAAATTAGAACACCAATAAAATTAGCAAAGATTCTTATTGTACGTTTCGGTAATTTTAAATAATTTCTGATCGTTTGTGCAATGTTTCTGCGTTTTACAGCGAGAAATGTTGCGTATCATAATTATAAAAAGCCTTGGAAAGTACAGACTTGAGAAGGCGTTAACACACTTTTTTCGCGGTTTACAACAAAACCTAAATATTGTAACGATTTAAGAGTCGTACCGTACGTAGTCGTACGGAAGTGTCCCCGATGCCTTATGTTAAGATTCTTTTTACTAACCTTCTATGGGCCACAGTGTTGTCTGATAAATTTAATAAAGAATTTATTTATTAAGCATCGTCGAAATAAATTTACTGATTTATGACCTTGGCTTCTAAGATAGGACATAATATAACCTCTCTCATAATTTTGGTAAAAACCCTGGATGCTGATGCTACGGATAGGCCGTAAGGCAAGTCAGTAAATTCGTCGATAGCTAAGTTTGAATTTGGAGCTTGAAAATGAAATCTTAAATATTATTCGGTCTTCCTTACATATTGGAAGTCATAAATACGCCTCTTTGAGATCAATCGGTGCTACAAAACTACCTTGTGGTATAAGTTAAGGAGATGTTCTATAGTCTTCCATTCTAAAATAGTTTTTCTTCTCAGTAAATTTATTTAATGATTTAAGATTTAAGACAAAGCGTTTACCACCATTAGACTTGGGTGCAAGGAAAGTTCTTGATATGAACTGGTCAATTACCGGGGAACATTGTGAAATTGCTCCAATTCAATTAATTTATTTATAGCTTGGACCATCTTGTGACTTTCTTCGGGGGTAAATTTAGATTAAAGCACGACAGACTGTCACTTCCGTACAAGAGGGTATATAATATCCGTTTTGTATCCATGATAGTACCGTTTTGTTGTATGTTATATGAAACCAACAATCATAAAAGTATTGAATTCTGCCAGCGTGTACCTTTGTTATTGTGGCCGTGCACGGGGCCTGGGTTGATTGTAGTTCTTCGCATGAGACGAAGCAGGCTGAGGGTAGGTTCGTCGCGGTGGCGGCGCTAGCCTCTGTCCTGTCCTGTGGTTTGACCTCCCCGCCGCCCCCCTGTTTCACGGGTACTGAGGAGGTCCTGACCGGTTTCCCTGATGGGCAGGACGAATGACTGTGGACTGGACTGCAGAAGGTTTCTGAATTGTGAATGTTTTCCAAATCTGTGAACCTTGTCGTTCGATTGCCTTACTGGCTTTTATATTTTCGGATGATGTATTACCCAATAAAGAGTCATATCTATCGGAGTCTGGTAGGACGTGCAGGAAATTATTTTCTAAACTAGATGTAATAAGTTTAATCCTATCTTTCGTTAGGAAAGGGTGTAAATCAATACCAAAATGCGACAGTCGTCGCTTAAATACTAAAGAGATTGTATCTTATCGTCTGAGGAGAGCAGTGTGTCCATTGCTCTATTTACCTATTGCCGAGGTACCCATATCAAGTTGTTGTTGAAAACCAAGAAACATTTTGTAGCGTCCCCTCACGACGACGACTTCAGAAACTGCGGCAGCAATCGCTGCATCAAGTTCTCTTTCTGATCTTTTGGTAGACCTATTTTTCATAAAGGTGTCCATAAATTAGCTAAGCTGAATGGCATCTCCAAAATCAGGCGTATCGGACGTAGACGCCCTCAACGCTGACAATATTATTGTGGATCGAAAGTTATCGATGTAATTTCTTGAGTGAGCCGTTTGCGATACTGCGGCATCCAAGGTTTGTTGGATGGATATTTCCAAAGATTGTTCGATAAAGTCCCGCATCGTTTTGTATGATATTTATTGTATCCAAAACAAACATACTCTTTTTTGCCAAAAAAAACAACATGAGGGTAGAATGTAAAAAATAAAATTCTAAGAATAATTTAATAAATTATTATGGCTTAATAATTTATATTGTCCCGCAGACAATAAACTATAGATAACGTGCATCTATCCTAGAATGCAGGTAGATTCTACTTTATGTCATAATATGTGACCCATACTTAGCCCGCAGCTAATTACGATATCGCGGTTGACCCCCAGTCAATTGCGACTTAGTTTGATTTCATGTAACTTAATGAACTGTAGATAACGTGCGCCTATCCTAGAACGCAGGTAGATTCTACTTCATGTCATAATATATGTCCCATAATTAGCCCGCAGCTAATTACGATATCGCGATTGACCCGCAGTCAATATCGATTTAGTTTGATTTTGACTAACTACCTAAATAAACTGAAGATAACGTGCGTCTATCCTAGGACGCAGGTAGATTCTACTTCATGTCATAATATATGACCTCTAATTAGCTCGCAGCTAATTACGATATATCGCGATTGACTCGCAGTCAATCTCGATTTAGTTTGATTTTATGTAACTAAATAAACTGTAGATAACATGCGTCTATCTTAGAACGCGGTTAGATTCTACTTTATGTCATGATATATGACCCATAATTAGCTCGCAGCTAATTACGATATCGCAATTGACTCGCAGTCAATCTCGATTAAGTTTGATTTTATGTAACTAAAAAAGTGTAGATAACATGCGTCTATCCTAGAACGCGGGTAGGTTCTACTTCATGTCATAATATATGACCCATAGTTAGCTCGCAGCTATTTACGATATCGCGATTGACTCGCAGTCAATCTCGATTTAGTTTGATTTTATGTAACTAAATAAACTGTCGGTAACATGCGTCTATCCTAGAACGCGGGTAGATTCTACTTTATGTCATAAATATGACCCATAATTAGCTCGCAGCTAATTACGATATCGCAATTGACTCGCAGTCAATCTCGATTAAGTTTGATTTTATGTAACTAAATAAACGCATCTAGTGAAATCACTTGTTAATGTTCACCAGTGAACAACAAGAAACAAAAAAGTATTAATTGTATCTTATTATCTGATAAATTTAGTTAACTATTGTCTAGCTTGTTAATAATTTGTATGCACAAATATTCGAATAGGAATTGATAAAGCACTATAAACGTACCTGTGGCATTATCTTCATTCTCTGAAGAATATAAACGTTGGACTCGTTCAACATTTTCCTGTGCGCTGCGTTTCGGCATTTAAAAATAGACGCGTGCGCTCGTTGCCTCGCACGAAAAAGGAATGAGAAAAATGGCGTCAAACTGACCACAGAACAGTAAATGACAGATTAGAGAACTTTTTTTTTTTAATCTCTAAAGACGTGCGAAGTTGCCTGTAGGTTAAAGGGACTACTCTGTAAATATTATATCAAAGAATGAAACGACGAAATATAATATACTTTGATGGTAGTGTATTTTAAGGATAGGTCTGAAATCAATATAATACATACACATTATCATAAGATCATATATATAACATAACACAAGGTTATGGATAATTTCAATCACTGAAAATCGGTCAATTGGCGTAACGTGAAGAAATCGTAAGCTAGGTAGTTTCTATTTTCTTTTCTATTTAAAGCACAGTAGGTACCTACCCAATTTGGGTATTTGACTGAACAAAAATTATTGACTTAAAATGTTTATTGACCTAGTAGCAACACAACATAAGTAGTTATTTTCAAATATCTTGCATATTTTCAGCGATAGAGCATCAAACTTTCTAATTAGACAAGGAGAGCGCTATGGAAATTTGACGTCACATTTTTATATATTAGGTAACAGTCAAATACCCATACGGTACGTTTTCGATATTAACATATCTATATTTCATCTGTATAAGGTACGTAACGTAATAAAACTTTTTACGAACATCCTCCTCTGAAAAACAAGATGTAGGTATTTGGTAGTAATCTTGGAGCTTGGAGTTCGGTAACTATCGCAGTTCACAGAGGTCGCTAGCTCTTCCCTTTTATGTGTTTGCGATCAAAAGAATTAATCTCATCTAATGCATACAGACGGGGAGGTCGTTTGTCTGTCACCCGCCGCGGTCGAGACTTGGGGTCTGCCTGAGTAACTTGGTAAATCTACAGTGAAACTAAACAGAAGCACTACAAAACCACTCTTATTCCTTACGCAACAAGAGTGAGCGTGGGGAGGCGCTCGGCCTGCGATCGTTGAGGTTAAGCAACTTTCGCAATGGTTGGTCACGAGACGGGTGACCAATAATTTATTATGGTTAGCTCTTCCGTGCACGAAAGGAATGTTAAGCTGTTGGGCAAGGCAGCGAGGCTTCCTAAACTAAAACATTGATAAATAAATAAATAATAAATAACTTCTCACATTCACACCATTTATCTAAGCCCGTTTTTTTAATTTCATCAAGAAACTGTATCGTGGAAAACTTGATAACAGATAAATATATACTTAAATACTTTTTGTTTGTAAATACATCCTACTAATATTATAAATGTGAAAGTTTAGATGTTTGGATGTTTGGATGTTTGTTACTCAATCACGCCAAAACAGCTAAACGGATTTGGCTGAAATTTGGGACATAGATACTTTGTAGCCTGGAGAGGAACATAGGCTACTTTTTATCCCGGAAAAGTATCACATTCCCGCAGGATAACGTCGTGTAGTCCACACGGGCGAAGCCGCGGGCGGAAAGCTAGTACTTAATATACATAGTAAACTAAACACCCAGACCAAGACAAATAGACATGTTCATGCACACAAACATTTGTCTTGTACGGAAATTGAACCCGAGACCACTGGCGCAGGAGGTGGGTAGCCTACCCCTGCGCCAAATTGGTCGTCAAATGGTGTTACTAACTAACTAAGAAACTAACTAACTAAGTAACTAAGATTGTTTTTCTCTAACGGTAAAAATTCAATTGCAATTCAAGGAAATACTAAATTAATCTAAGTAACCTATCCTTGACCTCATGGAGGGTGCTTTTAACTCCTGATTCCTTGTTTCAAAAGGCGTCCTCCTTCAAGGCTCTTTCTATCTAGGTATATTGCAAGGTCCATTGAAATGAAAAGGGCTTAGATATGAAAAGGCAATGGAGTTATTTGGCATTTGAGAAATACTTAAAATAATAGATAAAAATAATAATGTATTTTACAGCTTAATATTCGATTCAACTTTAAAACCATGTCTATTATTTTTAAATGCAAATGTATCATACTATTGAATACTATTATATATTCTGTGCTACTGCTGGACTATTTACCTACTCTTCTCGTCTCGAGTAGGTAGGTACCTATTGTATTTCTTCTAAATGAGCACAATTTCTAAAAAAGGAATTACTCAAGTTCTAGTGAAAAACGTTTTACTTACCTACCTACCTATACTAATTGAATAACTTTACACAATTTGTGAAATGCTTTCAAGGTTTTAAAATGGGTACTGTTTTAAACTTTTAAAACTGTTTCATTGAATGCTTTTGAAAGTTGAGTAAAGTTATTCAATAAATACATATATAGGTAATGTTTTTCACTAGAACTTGATTGATTACTTTTTATAGAAATTGAGATTATTTAGAAGAAATAAAATAAAATCGATTTGCTGTGCTAGCGTTAGCTCTCGTCACCCCCTTAACTGCTCGTTTACTAACTTAGCAAAGTAGGGCAGGCGTACCGGTTTTGGCCACTGTACCGGTTTTGGCCACTTTTTGCTCTATAAGTTTTCTAAACAACTTTTAGCCATTTTTGATAAAGGCAATTAAAATAAGGTATTTTAATGTGATAATAACAACCGTAAGGATTCCTTATGTCATAAGATTTTTTTTCAATAAATTCCATTTTCTGTTTGAAAAAATGTTTTAGATAAAATACTTTATACTTAATCCTTTGTTTTTTACATTTAAATTGTTATTTTGTAATTGACTGGTTTCTAGCGCATTAGAATTGTTGATTTTACCTGGGTTTGGTTTTGATTTTTCGCAATACTTACAAAAGTTTAACTATCAGTAAGTGGCCAAAACCAATACATTTGTCACCTCTCACACATTGTGTGTAATATAAAAAAAACTATTTTACTTTTATACATTTGAAAAATGTACCTTTAAAGGTAGATAAATTATCTACAATTTAAGATATAATTTGTGTCTTAAATACCTAAGACCATTTAGTACTTAGTGCTTAAAAGTAAAAAAATCCTTAAAGTGGCCACAAAGGGTACCTCTGCCCTACTTACATACTTTTAGTTTCTTGGGCCCATAAGAATAGTGTCCGATAAAGTTATCTCGAAGATTACTGCCTACATTTATCGTTTTTCTAGCGATAGCGGTCTGTCCATGCTTACCTTCGAGCACAAAATATTAGCGGTTAAAGTACCTACCTATCAAATTGCCGTTTTGTATGGAGATTTTTGTAATATTTTTTTTCATACTAACGTTTTTGTAATTTATTTAACGACTAATAATATGTAACTTTACAAAATTTTACACACGTATTTATGGACATTTCAACTACTAAATGACACATTCGTTAAGAGAAAATTTTTTTTTCACTAAGTTACAACTAATAAAGTACGAAATTCTGGAAACAAAAATAGTCGTAACTTTCGAGATAAGTTTTTTCTAATATCGTGGTTATTAAATTATCAAAAGTTGCTCGATACGGTCTTAATGTAACGCAATATTAAAGAAATTATATATTTCTAATATTATAAAAGTTGTTAAGTTATAATTATGTATAAAAGAAAAAACCGGCAATTTTATTCTTGTATTTTGTGGCATGCTTATGTAACCGTTCTTACATTAATACTACGAAATAAACAATCGACTAGTACCCGATGCCGTCGCTGAAACCTGTCATTTGTATCCAGTGACAGATCGGAAACTGCTAGCGTAGACTGCGAGTCATTATTCAAATGTGTGAGAGATACGCCTCAGCGATTCGTCGCGTCGGATATCTACTACTTAGTCTTCTGTAAGGGCCCTTTTCCTGTCTTGCGGATTGCCGGCCGTGTGCGGGTCTGGATCACACTTGACCGCCCACGTATTGTCATTTACATTCATATATTTCCTATCACAGGGGTTGCACCAAGCGCTCTATCAGGAACATTGCGTTTCCGCCACACGTACGAGGGCCGGACCTATACGCGCGGGCGGAGATCCGCATCACAGTAAAAGGGCTGTAAGAACGGTCTAATATCTGTGTTAATATCAATTTGTATCCCATTTGTAACATATCATCAGAGATATCCCTGACATTGACATTAAGTTTGGTTGGTGGATAGTAGGACCTGTTCTAAGTTCGCCATCTTATCCAAGTTTGACGCCATAACAGCATGATTACAGCATCGTTGTGTTCCGGCGTTACAAATAAGATACCATAGTTAGTAAGTCAGAAGCTGAGGATTCCGGGAGTAGTGCGCTTCCACCTTCAGCCTTATAGCCCCGTTGTGTAAAAAAGTGTTAAGTATCTAAACTAAACCTGTACTTATGCACATTTTCAGCTCAATAAAAAAAAATACCCCGAACTGCTCGGATGGTACGGAACCTAGAACCTTTCGCTGTCAGGGCGACTGAACACTCATGTAAGATATCGCGAGCCGCGACATTTGCTTTTTGCCAAAAACTCTTAACCACAAATATTGATTTTTTATTTTTATTTTATGCTTTCACAATCACAATGCAATTATGTAGGTAGGTAGATAGGTATATAGAAAATTGTCTTAGGATTCGAACCCGCAACCTTGGATGGATAGAGCTCTGCCCCCTTATTCACGAACCGTCGGAAACGCTCTCACAGCGGAATGTATGCACTGTCTCTGTCACTCACTATAGAATAGATAGACAGAGAGAAAGCACAGAATTCGAATCCGATTCTGTTCCCGACAGTTTGTGAATCAGGGTGCTGGACTGGATTTCAAAGACTCTGTTGCTCTATCCATCAAGAGTGCGGGTTCGAGTCGTCCGAAAATCTACTTGCGATGCTGGTGGTAGCACAGTATAAAAAAATTGTGGTGGTAGGTACTTTTCTTGTAAAATTTTTCATGATGTATGTTTCCTATAAGAGAAATAAATAATTATTGTGGTGTCAGAACCATTATGAAACTATAACTAGGTAACTCTAATTAGGAAGCTAGAACTAACTCGGAAACATGCAGTTGTAGTTATTTGTGCAAATTTCTACTGGTCAATTATTATTACATTAAAGTTAAATCTGGAGCTTCCGATGTTGTTTGGACTAATGAAATTGTGTAGTCGTAAATTGCTTAATTACATCAAAGGTGCAACTTCAAAGGCCCGCAACCCGCCTTCCTAATCATTGGGATTTCGGACCTCTTCTATTGATCTAATAAAAACAGACCATAAATAAGGTGAAGAAAATTCGAGCCATTGAAGAAGACAATTATAAGTTTTTAGTAAAAAATTCATTTTCATGAAAAGCTTTTTTGCTGACTGTACTTAAATATTGTATTGTTATCTAAACCAAACCTGTAGGTATACAAAATTTCAGCTCCATCGGACACTGGGAAGTCAAATTAAGATTGCAAGATATGTCCCCAACTAACTTACTAACCACTAACTAACATGGCAAGTTAATAAAAAGCTTGAATTAAGTAAACGCTTTTAATGCTATTATAGATAGCTATGCTCTGCGGTTTTACCCACGTGGTTACCGTTTCCGAGTAAATATCGAGATGAACTATAAACAACCGAGAGTCCTCACATAACGTCGTACCCGTAGGTATCATTATTATGCGTGTAATGTAACCTATAAAGCACAGTCCTCATTGGAACGGAGCCAAGCGAAAAGTGGTTCGTTCCGCTTCTTTTCATACTTGGGATTCACACCATAAACTATTCGCTATAAATAAAGGTAAGTAGAGCAAACCGAAACGACATTGAAAAATCGGCCAAGTGCGAGTCGGACTCGCTCATGAAGGGTTCCGTACCCACTTAAGGCGCTACTCGGAAAAATATGGACTTTTTGATTTAAAACTATAGGACGGTTACAGTTGGAGAGGCTGGAAGGGGAGACAGCTGGGAGGCGGACGATCGATGCCGTCCGCCCTCTCCTCCGAGAGTGGTGTAATCGCCGACATGGGTCGCTGACCTTCAGGCTGACGCAGGTGTTTTCCGGGCACGGGTGCTTTGGAAAATACCTGTGTCGGATAAGAAGGGAAGCGACCACACGGTGCCATGATTGCGGCGATGGGGTGGACAGCGCGGAGCACACCTTACAGGTGTGCCCTGCCTGGGCATCCCAGCGTCACGGTTTGCGCGCCGTGGTAGGGACGGACCTCTCGCTATCAAGCGTGGCTCGTGCCATGCTTGATAGTGACAGGTCCTGGCAGGCGGCAATCTCCTTCTGCGAGGATGTCATCTCGCAGAAGGAGGCGTCGGAGCGGATCCGCGAGCAGGAGGCTCATGCGGACCGTCTTCGCCAAAGGCGGCCAGGGCGAAGGTGGCTGCGCTTTGCGCGCCTCATTCCCCTCTAGCGGGGCGGTTCGGTCCGGGCGGGTTAACTGGCCTAACGGCCGGTTAACTGCCGTCCGGATCGCACGGTCCCCGGTTGTCTTGGGAGATGGCCCCGCTTGCTCGGCCATCTCCCGCCGCGCAGGGGCCCAGAAACGGGCCAACCGTCAGGCCGCAGGGGGTGCATATCACCACGGCCCCCCCACAGTCGGTGTGCTTAAAACTGACGGCGGAGAGCAAGTAGTGAGGGGTTTAGTTGGTAGTGGTGCCTGCTCTCAACCACCCCATCTGGTCAGCCCACCCGAAGTGGGTAACCTTTTGGGGGGATTGAGAGGAGGCTCTCTCCTCCTCCTGCCCCGCCTCCTGTTGAGCTTTCGAGCTCGTCAGGGGGCGGGGCAGGGGTCAGAACCACCCAGCCCTGACGCGAAGCCTATTAGGCTTGGCGGGAGGGCTGGGCGCGGCGAGAGACAGGCCCTGTCTGACTGAGTCCAACATGCCGTTAGCGGTATACGAAAAGACTGTATTTGCCCTTACTATAAACAAAAAAAAAAAAAAAGGACGGTTACAGTTGTTAAAAATCTGGTAATAAGATATATATTTCTTCATACCTTTATCTAGAATCGTATAGTTTCAAAAACACGATTTTATGATTTTGCCTCGACACTTTTTATTTTCGAAAAGACCTCTAAAAAATACGAAAAGTGAAGATTATTCTTAAATGGGGTTACTTACACTATTGGAAATTGGTTTAATTAGTGGACACCAATAATATTGAGGATCGTATAGAAGCATTTTTTTTAAATCGCTGTAGTTTTTTAATACGAAGTGATTTTGTGTTTTTTTTGCCTAATCTGCAAAATCGGTCTCGCTCCCGCGCGCGTCGTTTTCTCATTGCTATCTCGCTTCAGCACATTTTTTCCGAGTATCGCCTTAACGTACTACCGATTACGTACACCTAGCAAAAATACCAGTGTCATTTTTTTCCTTAAAAAAAAAACTTTGTTTTTCATAGTATTCGTATGAATGACAAAGTTATATTTGCGGTTTTCGAAAATGTGTTATATCTCAAAAACTTGTAAAGCCTACTTAGCTGTGATAGTTTTCCTTTTAATTTCGTCATATGTACTACTATCGTGAATTTTTTCGCGTATCCAGAAACAACGATTTGGCGGGTAGGGAGGGGGGGGGGGGGCACTTGACTCTAACAAAATTTTGCTCTTTAAAGCTTAATAATTCACAAACAGATACCTCAATCAAAAAACTGTCTTCACGAACCCACAACGTTTTTGAAATTGCTATCCAACGACATCCCACACTATGGGGTAGACAAGAAAAAAAATTACATACCTGCTTCACGTGTAGGGGAGGTAACCTAAAAAAAAATATTTTTCAAAATTATACTTTACCACTTTGTTGGCGTGATAAATATGTATATTCATGCCAGATTACAGCTTTCTAGTACTAAGAGTCTATGAGCTAGACTGGGGTCAGACGGACGGACGGACAGACGGACAGACGGACATGGGGAAACTATATGGGTTCCTTGTTGACTTCGGAACCCTAAAAACGAAATCGACGCGGACTTAGCGTGTAGGCAAAAAGCTTAGACTAAAATACTGAGGTAGGTAACTGGAGAGTGCAGTACTAACACTTTTCTGTGGCACTGAGGTTGTCTTCCGTCTCACCTACACTTTGAAAAAATACGTATGGTCATATGATACAACTGACAGCCAAGAGACTACGTACTAAATGTCAAATTTGCTGGGCACACTTTTTTATTCAGGGTGAAAACTCCAGTTACCTCAGTATTAAGTCTAAGCTTTTTGCGTGTAGGTGTGGTACTGGCGCTACCGCGTAACTTTATGGATATGAACTTCATACGTTTTTGGGAAATTTAAGTCAATTTTATAAAGAAAATAGCCGCTATCAGTTCCTTGTTTTGTGACGTCGGGTATAACGATAACTAGCTAGCAACGTTCAACAGAAAAAAGCAGCAAAAATCTATCAGAATAAGGAATTCAAATGACAGTTGAAGCCCATACCCATATCCAGATTTCTTAGCCGGTAGCCCCCCTGTTCCTCAGACGATGGAACATCTGACATCGTGTCCTGCGTGTCCAACCAGCTGCACGCGGGTAGACCTATTGGAGGAATTTTGGTCCGACACCGTTTAGGTTTTTGGTATGCTGTCGACTCGATAAGAAGAAGAAGAAACGAAACGAATAAGTTTTCGCTTAGCTTGTGGTGACTTAGTGACTCTCGAGTTTCACATTCATGCGAATCCGCGTACTTCATAGAACGATGACTGAAAATTTCTACAATAGTAGAAAGAAAATACAACGATTTTTACATTATTAAGTTTTTTTATACACTCTCACGAACATGCAACTGCACATTTAATAAGTGCGGATTTCATAGCACCTACTATTTTTAAAAGATGTATGTTTAAACATTTCAAATCAAGACAAACAACTCTTTATTCCAAGCTTCCAAGCAGGCTTGAGCACACCAAACGCAGGTCAGAAGCAGCGCTGTTTGAATGCAGGCCCGCGCAAGTTGTAATACAAGAAACTCTATGAACTACGTCACACTAAATTTGAACGCGGGCCCGCGCTCAAACTGCTCTGCGCCGCGCCGAGCCGCACTGTTGCTGCCGGACTACAAACGGCGTTGGAGCGGGGCAGAAGCAGCGCAGGCGTGGCACAGAGCTGTTTGAGCGAGAGCCCGCGCTGTTGTATAACTATAGCGGCCATGTTAGCATGACACACCGGGGCAGGGCGTTCGTAGTGCAGCGCAGCGCGTCGAAAGCAGTTGACGAGAGTTGTATTATGCCTACTGCCTGCCTAACCCGTCACACTGAACGCGGTTTGAACGCTGGCCCGCATTGCAACTGCTTTGAAACCGTTGCTGCGTTCAGTGTACCGACTCTCGCCGACTCCCGCGCTGCTACTGACCTGGGGGCCAAGTCTGCTAACGTTAAGTCACAATCGTGTCTCAATCGTGTTTCAATTGTAGTTCAGTTGTAGTGCTTTTAACACACTATTTACAAGAAATATACTACTTTTTTCACAAAACTATTGATAGTCACACCACACAATACATTCACATCACATCATACTGTCCTGATTCTTGTAACTAGTGTTTAAAAAAGCACTACCACTGAACTACTATTGAAACACGATTGTGACTTAACGTTAGCAGACTTGGCCCCCTGCTCTGCTCCTGACCCGCGTTTGGTGTGCTCAAGCCTTAACCCATCACACTGAACGCGGTTTGAACGCGGGCTCGCGTTGCAACTGCTTTGAAACTGTTGCTGCGTTCAGTGTACCGACTCCCGCCGACTCCCGCGCTGCTACTGACCTGCTCTGCTCCTGACCCGCGTTTGGTGTGCTCAAGCCTTCAGTGTACCGACTCCCGCCGACTCCCGCGCTGCTACTGACTTGCTCTGCTCCTGACCCGCGTTTGGTGTGCTCAAGCCTTAGGCTGTCTGGCCACAGAGCACTTTAAATCCCATTACTTGAAAATACACCAATTTTCGTCTCGGAAATTAGGTCTAACGTAGTCACTCCGTTACATTAACTTTGACATTACAACAGATTAGCTATGAATATTTTAAATACAAAGTGGTTTATTTCACAAAATGACCTGTTTAAATCTCTACAAAGAAAAGCCATCAAAGAATAATAATATGACCTTTATTTTTATTGTGTATCAATATTCTTATGTTTTTATGTACGATTTGTTAGAAAGCGATTATTTATAGAGCTTTCAGTTACTTACAAAAAATTTTGGCTTTATTAGTCTAGGGCCTGTTACACAATATAGGTAAGTCTTGATTTAGCTGTTGCTTGACAGATAGTCCATACATAACTGTCAATTAAACTGGAAGTATCTCTTAATCGGACATTGTAAAACAGGCACACTATCAAAGGTAAACTAAACTAAAATAAGCAACAAACCTCTCATTTTTGGGTTGCAATAATAAATAGTTTAAAAAATGAAGTTATTTAGCTAGAAAAATCAACCCGTCACAACCAGCTCCATACCTACATCATTTTCAATTTTTCAATAATAAAAATTGCAAAAAAGTAAAAATTTAAATAACTAGGTATGTAATAAATCGTTTTTTAAGTAGGTATTTCTGTAAACCATGCAGTTTCTACGTCAAATGCAGATAAAAATATGTACAGCGTAGGTGCATTTTGTTATGGCCCGTAGCAACCGCGATGCCGGCCACTGTTTACAAACTGTAAAATGTTATCGATGGCCGCCAATAACCAATTAGTAACAGACTTGCTGGTTTACACGGCTCGAACACACGATTTGGCATCGAGATGTTTTAGTTCGGCATGGTCAGCATGGGTTATAAAAACTCTAGGTAGGTATATTTCTAGGTTTCAATGTTTCATTTGAGCATGTTTGATCTGATTTTAATCTCTTTTTTTCAGAAAATATTACAGTACTTAGGAATATGTGTTTATGTAACGGCTTTGTTGTATGTATTCAAAAATCGGCCAGGTTCGAGTTGAACTCGCCCATGAAGGGTTCCGTACCCATTCAACGTAACGATTGCCTATACCTAGCAAAAATTCCACTATCATTTTTCGTCAGGAAAGTATAACTTTGTTTTTCATAGTGTTTGTATGAATGATTACATTTGCGCGCACTTAAGTACTATTTATCGTTCAAAGAATTTTCGTTGAAAGTTTTTATTAAAATCCACAGCATATATTTTTCTAGATTTTTCACTTTTTTATTTCAAAAGTTAGAGGGGGGGAGACACACATTTTGCCACTTTGGAAGTCTATCTTTCAAAAGATTGACTTTGAGAAAAAATGGTTTGAGAAACCTTTACTTATGTAATTTTTAAAGATATATATATATACTAGCTGTTGCCCGCGACTTCGTACGCGCGGTGTAGTGACTTTTGTGTTAGTTTAGTTTATGTGTGTTTGTTGCCCAGATTTCATAACGCTCTTCTTGAAATCCTATACTCTACTAAAAGGGTCTAAAGAATATCGAATATGCAGGCTAGGGTATGAACATGGTATGTTGTTATCAAATGCTGCATGAACATAGTTGAGCCCTCATTCATAGATCTGTCCGTCTACCTATCAAGAAACTTTTTCTCAAGTATGCGTGGGAGCTATCAAGCTAAAATTTATGTTCTTACTTAGTAATGCATAATATCAGGCCAATCATATTTTTACTATAAAATGAAAAAGAGATTGTGTGTATCCATACTAATATTATAAATGTGAAAGAGGGTTTGTTTGTTTATCCGTCTTTCACGTCAAAATTGATGCAACGGATCGACGTGACTTTTGGAATGGGAATAGTTTGGCAGCTGAAAAGTGACATACTTAGGCAGCCATTAGACAGTCAATCTGGATCGCGATCCGTGATCAAAATCAATGATCGCGATCCAGATTGACTGTGTACGAAGGTGATTGACGGCTCGCGATCTTGATCGCAAAATATCTACATAGTAAATCTCGATCGCGATCAAGATCACGATCAGTGATCGCGATCTGGATGGACTGTGTAATGGCTGCCTTAGACTACTTTTTTTCCCTGAAAAATATCACATTCCCGCGGGATAACGTCGTCGTTTAGTCCGAGCTTGCGAAGTCGCGGGCGGAAGGCTAGTATTTTGATATGGAGACATTTCCTATTTGTGAGAGCTTGTAATTAACTTTCTTTAAGTAACAGTGCCCGTAGTGTAAGTTTTTATGTCAAAAAACGCAAACTATTTCGATTGCGTATTTATGTCAATTTCTATGAAAACTGTATTAGCGCCTCTAGCGGCGAGTAGCGCGCTTATATAGTTTTCATACAAATTGACATTAATACGCATTCGAAATAGTTTGCGTTTGCTTGACATAAAAACTTACACTCGGGGTACTGGTATAAAATGTAATGATATACCATTTAATTATTTAATTTAACATAATTTATGTAAGTTTTCCTAGTAAATAAATGTATAAATAAGTTAGATAGAAAACTATTTTTAATATTCATTTATTTTATTGGATGGTACCTACGGCTGAAGGCCTAAGTAGCCAGAGCCGGTTAAATGACATAAAAAATGGTAGGTAGGTGTCGGTATCTACGTACTGGCCACTTAGCGTTTATGAGCAAATTTTTCAAAATTACATTGGTGACATTTTGTCTACATTGCGACAAACTTATTTCACACAGTGGTTAGTTTTTGGTACTAAATATACTGTTGACTGCCGGCAGTCCATTTTGACAGTTAATTTTGTATTGCTAGTGGCTCCTCCACGACCACTGTCACCGGGTCAGATATATTTGTGGCACCACTATACTTACTGTAGCGACATCTAGCGTCGAGTGGAAATGCGAAATAGAAATATTACATCAATAGGGTGAAAACTTCAGTTTTGGCCACTGCCCCGAGTGCTAACTTCGCTTAAAACATTTCGTTAATAACTTTTGCTTGATAATATACTTTTTATCTATGACTTTTAAGTCATAATAACAATAGTAATAATTAAGTTTACATCGAATTAGATGTTTCTTTTATTTTATCTAAGTTAGTTATGTATTGATTTCTTGATGTATCTTTTAAAATTTGATTAACAAAAACACATCAATCGGCACCCTTCGCACATTTTAAGTTTAAAGAATAGGTTTTTAATTTACTAAAATAAAACTAAATTTCGTAAGTATATGAATACTTAGTTATATGTTTTTTACTACGTTTGTCCACGAATTTCTCGAAATCTTAAGGCATATCGAGATGATTCTATTTGATTTAAATTAGGTGTATTCTAACTTTGGGAACAGTCTAAGATTCATCAAAATCAGTTTAGTAGTTTCCGTGGGTATGTTATAGTACAATTCACTAAAACTTATTGTTATTGTACACTAAAACTTAAGAAATAAAAAGTAATTAAAAAAAATAAACTGACTGGCACCGACCTCAAAAAGGTACCTAAATTATAGATATTATATTTTTCCTTTTCAGTTGACAAATACTTTTTGGAGTCTGTAAAATTTTTTTAAGTAGTTTTTTTGTATTGTAAGAATTTAAAAATGTAAAGAAAAGTATAAGATACATTCTTGACAATTTTAGATATAAATGTTGTATTTTATAGATACCTACTTAAGACCATAGGCGAAAGAAGTGAAAAACATCTTAAAGTGGCAACAGCGGGGGCTTTCATCCTACTTAATATAATCATTCGAATGTACATTTGTGAAAGGTATATCGTAATCTTACTGACTTCCTGCGCCATCTATTGCTTAGTAGTTATGATGCGAAAGAAGTGAAAAACATCTTAAAGTGGCAACAGAGGGGGCTTTCACCCTAATTAAAATAATCATTCGAATGTACTTTTGTGAGAGGTATATCTTACTGACTACCTGCGCCATCTATTGCTTAGTAGATGTAATGACGTAAATAACATGAAATTATTTTTATGATTTTATATGGGCCTGGATGGGTTTCAATTTATATTATGTTTTGAAGCAGGTAAAAAAAAAATAACATGATTCATTATTTATTGAGACAGCGATTAAATATAACGTATTTTCATAATCATGTGGCGCCATCTATTTTAGTAAGAATCAGTCTTTGTATTTTCCCGTAGGAATAAGGGGTTTTTATTCAATAAAAGGTACCCTATATGTTGACCCAGGTTATAAGCTATTACTTCACAAAATTTGGTAAAAATCCGTCCAGTAGTTTTTGCGTGAAAAGCGAACATACAAACAGACAAACAGACAAAAATTTTAATATCTATCGTTTTGGGGTCTATATCCTGTACACATCACATAGCAGTAATTTTTTTTTTTTAATCTTTCATGTACAGACTTTTTTCCGTTTCTGTTTTATTATATGTATAGATATTTGATTAAAAATGTTTTTCAGTTTCAGTTCCATGTATGGAGAGCCCCCGTGTTTTTTTTATTATTTTGTATTAAAATCGTAAATCGTTTCACAGAATACATCTATCTACCAAGTTTAACTGTGTAGTTTTAATAGTTTTGGAATAAAATGGCTGTGACATACGGACGGACGGACAGACAGACAGCCATGACGAATCTATAAGGGTTCCGTTTTTTGCCATTCGGCTACGGAACCCTAAAAGCATGCACAATTATTACAAGACACATCGCACAATATTTGATCGCTTGTATTTCTTTAACTGATACGTCATAATGTCGAGCTTTCCACAGTGATAGGAAGAATTTGCAACTTTGCAAAAGTTAATAATTTGAAAACGGACTCGCCGTTGACATGTGACCTGCAATGACCTTTGCAGACGCCTCCGCTGCATAAAACAGCATTCCCTTGGCGATGCACTCACGTCGCTATTACTGACAAATGGGTAGATAATGGAAGCGACCGCAAACTATATGTTTAACTATGATGTGACCAATTAGAACTGACCTACCGTTGTTTGCATGTTATAAAGTTAGCTTTAAATGCGTCCAGGCGAGTTTATACTGGACTTCCGCAGTCGCATCAGTTTTATAAGTAACGACGTTTTTAGTGTAGGTGGCAATACGGTTAGTTGATTATTTATCAGTGTCAAGTAAAAAACTCTCGCAAATGAAATTTATAGGGTAACAAATAGGATTAGGGCTTGTCCTCTTTTTTGTTCCCATCCGAGTATTTCCCTAGAGTGACTGACGTAGATACTTCTTCTGAAACTAGAATTAAAAAATTCCTTACCGTGCAACTCCTGCTTTTTTAGGGTTCCGTAGTCAACAAGGAACCCTTATAATTTCGCCATGTCCGTCTGTCTGTCCCCACCCCAGTCTACCTCATAGACTCTTAGTACTAGAAAGCTGTAATTTGGTATGACATACATATTAATCCCGCCGACAAAATGGTAAAGTAAAATTTTGAAAAAAAAATTTTTTTTTAGGTAACCTCCCCTACACGTGAAGTGGGGATGTAATATTTTTTTCGTACCACTTGCTCAAAAAAGTGACATTCTATGCCACAAAAAGCGAAAAAGTCATTGTAAAAAACAGGGAAAGAAAATTGAACTGAATTTCATTCATCCTCTAGGGAGAGAATGTGATTTAAATTTGAAATACTTACCGAAATTTATACTGAACTACATCTGTGTTTACACCATTGAGTTTGTATATAAAGCATTACACATCTTTTTGAAAAAGGAATACGCATTTATTATGCAGTTATGATTATTAAATAGAATTACGAAAACCAACGAGGCCGTATGAGCTTGATGCCTTTGCTTTTCCGTCAAAAAAATATTAGTCTAGGAATTTGCCGCGTTTTTGTTTTCTTCAAATACATAAACGTTAAGTTTATTTTTACTTTTAATTGTCATTATTTTTAATAAATGCTTATCTCATATTATTATTGTGTTAATTTTTTCGCAAATGGTACGAAAAGTAGAGTATTTTCCTAGGTGATAAAGCTGTCTTAGTCTTGGGTGAACTTAAATCGTCACCCGTGACAGAAGACACTGCTTTATCCCCTTGGTTAATAATCTACTATTTCTTGTCTACCCCATAGTGTAGGGTGTCGTTGGATAGCAATTTCAAAAATATAGTGGGTTCGTCAAGACAGTTTTTTGATTGAGGCATCCGTTTGTGAATTATTAAGCTTTAAAGTACAAAATTTTGTTAGAGTCATGTGTCTTTTTTTTCTTGCAAAAAATTACAGTGGTATTTTTGCTAGGTAGGTAATCGGTACGTTAAGTGGGTACGGAACCCTTCATGAGCGAGTCCGACTCGCACTTGGCCGATTTTTTATGTGTTACTTAATACTTTCGATTGGGAGCGCGCAACTTTTGATAAATGATAATATCTTAACTTGTGGAGTTCGGTGATACGGCGGATTTTCAGAGTTTGCAAAAAGATTATAGCTTCGGTCGGTTTTTTTGCGAAACCATTACTCATAATATTACTGTACGTTAGCGTAAAGATCTTGGAGAAAACTCGTGGAACCCATAATCGCACTCATATTTCTTGGTTTTCTTTATGTTTTTCTTTAGGTTCTAAGGAAATTGGGTACCTACCTACTTTTTATAGTACCTACTTAATATCATTGATATTATTTACAAATTACAATATTGTTAACATACCTACCATATGGGTCATTCATTACAAAGCCATCTTCTATCTCACTCGTTGCAGGGGCGCAAGCAGCCGAGAAATAATAGCGGGCCATGACTGATGACAATAATGACTCATTACCCATACGTGCTCATACCATATCCATCTCATTCTGTCAATATGGGAAATGTGCGAAAAACATACCTACCTATTATTATACACAGTAACTATAGTTACTCGTTTGTTAAAAAACAGACTATAGCACAGTGCATTTCGCTAGCTATTAATGTTGAAGTGTTAATTAGTGATTAGTTTCTCAGCGGTGCAAATATTTTTTATGCAAAAAAAAACTTCAGAGTTGAGTATTTTATTTTGAATCGTCATAATATCAATCTTATTGTCACCTGCGTGGACGTCACCTGTACCCGTAGCACAAATAGTAAACTATACCTAGGTACTATAGCATCAGATTATTACAAAATAAAAGTCCTAATTATTTATTCTGACTAGGAAATTGTGAATGTTACCTAACTTACGCCAAATCGGTTTCAAAGCCGTAGCTGGAAAAGTTGTAACGAGCAGACCCGACATGTTTGTCAGGGTTTGCTTTTTCTCCCTATCTTATTTCGAACAGAGGTCGTCTTAAAAATTGATCTCAACATACTTTAGTAGGTATCTATCTATACGTAAGCAAAGAATATATACACTTACGCGAAACGTAAGTAAGGTAAATTTTCACACAAATCATCACTACATAGTATAAAACAAAGTCGCTTTCTCTGTCCCTATGTCCCTTTGTATGCTTAAATCTTTGAAACTACGCAACGGATTTTGATGCGTTTTTTTTTAATAGATAGAGTGATTCAAGAGGAAGGTTTATATGTACTTTTTATCCCGATATTCCCACGGGAACGGGAACCACGCGGGTGAAACCGCGGGCGGCCGCTAGTACATAATAAGATCTGCTACTGCAAGTGAAAAAGGTATAGTCTTCAGTACCTATTTCAATAGGTTGGGTACGTAATCAGCGCCCTGAGCAAACACGGATCGAGGTGCCCCTCGGAGGAACGCTACTCGATGGCTCAGGACCTGCTCAAATAGGACTCAGTTTATAAAAGCTTCCCAAGAACATCTGGAAATTGATGAAGAATAGCACCTCTGTAGAGTAGAATTTTAGAGTAGCGATATTTAGTTTACCTACTCTTTTATTTATTTTATTTTTACTGGCACGTATCGCAAGGAGCATTTCTGCGTTGGTAAAGTAGAGACATAGACAAATTAGAAATTATTGTTTTTTATACAAAACGGTCGCCAAATGTATACCGTTAAGTAGCAATTCACTGATGAAATTGAATTTTCGATATAATTATTATGTCGTACTATACGACATAATTATATCGAAAATTCCATTTCATCTAGTAATTTGCTCACTTGCGAGGCTGTGGCGCTGCGCTACTATTCAATCTAAACGACCAACACTAACAAACAACTAGAATTGGCTAAACAAAGGAAGCCACACTAACTTCGCCTAACTTTATTACGCCCTAGGTCCTGCCTTAGTTTGAGGGACACTCTAAATGTAATATGTATGTACATATATCCAGTAATTGCTTTATTCCGCTTACAACCATTGCTTACAACTATGTTGAGCGAGCTACCTATCAAAATTTAGCATGATATTTGGTCAATGGGGACACAGCGTTGAGATAATATATGGGTTACAGTTAGATTTCCACTAAAACAAATAACATTCACCTCGGGTGACACCTATGGCCAATGTAGATCATTGTCCGAATATGTCTATCTGACATACTGCACCATCAGCAACCAGGCGCAGTCGCTATATTCAACTGCATGCAGTTGTACGTTCGACTTCGATCAGTCGTGATGTTAACTTTTTTTTTATCCACAACGGGGTAGCACTTAGCCTTAATCACACCTGATGTTAAGTGGTGATAAGGCTGAAGGTGGAAGCACACTACACCCGGAACCCTCAACCACTGATGAGATGTGCCGGAACACAATAATGCTGAAAACATCACTGTTATGGCGACAGATTTAGATAAGATGGTGGTCGCTAGCCCGGCGGATTAAAGCGCCTCACAGATGGTCAGTTCGCCTGTCGGCAACGGCCTGTCAGAATCTGAACCCCTAATATCAGTTGATTTAACGTTAACGAAAACTCAGATGAACTGCTCATGTCAGTAAAGCAGTCAAAGGACATGAAAGAGATAGAGCGATAGTTTTCGATTACGAATACAGTTTGCCAAACTCATACTAGGAGCCCACAGACGGCCGATCTGGTCTAGGCCGACAGGCGACCTGACCGTTTGTGGGCTCCTTAAGAACTAGTCCTTCCACCAACCAAACCGAATACAATACAATATACTGGGAATCGAACCCGGGACCTCTTGGTGTGAAATCGGTGGTATGAACCACTAGACCACAGAGGCGGTCGAACTCAACTTCACACGGTCTGCTGCAGTCGTGTGGAATCGATATTAACTGCATAAAGGCGTTATGGACAGCGTGCGTAGACACTACATGACTGCAGCCGACCGCGTGATGTTAAAGTCACGACTGGATACAGTTTATTAATATCGACTCCACACGATCGCACGTTTTACTTTCGACATTAATCGAAAAAAAATTCGAAGAAAGTCGAAAGTAAAACCACATGAGTAGAGTGGTAAAACTGCATGCAGTTGAATTTGAGTCTCACGACTACGTGCGGTTGCTGTGTGGTGCAGACTGCAGTCCGTCTGATGTCCGCCAAAGGGTATATCATATTATTACATTTCCATCGTTACATCTATAAGATGTATTCATATTTGCTGCCATGCTATCTTACATATTTATCATAATGAACCCAGTGGTATGAGTGACACCGTGCTTATGCGCCCTTTGTCCACTTGTCTCCCCCGTTGTCCACTTGTCTCCCCCGTTGTCCATTTGTCTCCCCCGTTGTCTACCCCAGTATAAACACGTCCACTTTTTTGTGGTTGTTCACCATGTCCCGGTCGGTGAAGACAAGTACACTTCAGAAAAATATTATTTTTACATCCACTTGTCGCCACTATTAGATCGAAATAATAAAAAAGAAATAATAGAAATAAAATAACTCTGCGCATGGCTTGGGCGTTTTTGGGGCTAGCTTCAGTGCTTTTGCAGTGGACAAAATAAGTATTAATCATTTGTCATTTTTTATTTCAGATTATAAATTCACATACTTACTTATTATTAAAATGCAAACTTTTGTCAGAAACTCGTGGGCAAAAGCTTTATTTAGCTCAAGGCGCGGACGCACGAATTGTTACGAATTTACATAATGATTTCCAGTTTTGTACTCAAAGGGCGAAGTTGAGGGTTGCTATAGAGACGATAATCAGAATGGTAGCTCAAAATATTGAAAATGAAGTTTTTGAAGAAACCGACCCGTCTCACAATTTAGTTCCGATGGGACTTGAAACGAAATTATTATCAATAATAAAAATTGCATTTTGAATGCAAAATAAGCATAATGTTATAAAGTGTTTGTATACAATACACTGGTATCATCATATAGTAAGTTATAGTAATAAGGACTAGTACCTACGAGTATATAACAGCAAAGTAACTAAAGTAGTAAGCAAGCTTTTGCAAGTTTATTTATGTTATGTAACGTTCGGAAAGTGGACGTCAAGCCAACGCTCCTTCCAATGTTTCGACATTTTCTATTTCCCGCGGTTTCCGACTGCCAGTGCAGCTCCACTTTCAAGGCAGTAGCACAGTAGTAGTTTTCATTTATACTCATGTGGCAGTAGCGTCCAAACTCCAAATGTTATCCAGTGTGCAGAATTAATCTCAACTGCCAGAACTGCGCTGCGACCCCTATATTTTTTACTACATTATTACAATCCTTACTAATCCTACTTCCTACTATTCTTCTAATATTATAAATGTAAAAGTTTAGATGTTTGGATGTTTGTTACTCAATCACGCCAAAACAGCTGAACGGATTTGAGAGGAACATAGGCTTCTTTTTATCCCGGAAAAATATCACATTCCCGCGGGACGTCGTGAAGTCCACGCGGGCGAAGCCTCGGGCGGAAAGCTAAGTATTTTATAAATAAATGCGAAAATTTGTATGTTTGTCTGTTTGTTTCATGTCAAAACGGCTGAACCAATTTTGGTGAAATTTGGAATGTAGATAGTTTTAAGACCCTAGGAAGGACATATGGTACTTTTTACCTCGGGAATAGGGCTCATTCCCATGGGAATATAACTTTAAGCGCGGGCAAAGCTGCGGAATGGAATTAGTATTTATGGTGACAGTTTGAGTTCCTTAGAAAGATTATTTTTATAATAGAGACATTTTGAGGCCCTGGGAAAGATATGAATAACTTTTTACCACGGGAAAAATGGGAATTCCCATGGGAAAATCACTTTTAGCGCGCGCAAAGCTGTGGAATGGAATTGATATTTATTTAAGGTGATAGAGTCGTTTGAGACCCTTTTTTTATAGTGAGGGCAAATACTGTCTTTACGTATACCACACGGCATGTTGGACTCGGTCAGACATAGGGCCTGTCCCTCGCCGCGCCCAGCCCTCCCACCAAGCCTAATAGGCTTCGCGTCAGGGCTGGGCGGTTCTAACCCCTGCTCCGGCCCTCTACCGAGCTCGAAAGCTTGAGAGGGGGCAGGACAGAGGGAGGGAGCCTCCTCACAATCTCCCCATAAAGTTACCCACTCAAGGTGGGCTGACCAGATCGGGCGATCGAGAGCAGGCACCACTACCAACTAAACCCCTCACTACTTGCTCTCCGCCGTCAGTTTTAGGTACTTACACCGACTGTAGGGGGATCGTCTTTTTACCGCGGGAAAAAATCTCATTCCTATGGGAAAATCACTTTCAACACTTAGCAGAAATTGGTATTGGTATAGTTTGAGACCCTGGGAAGGATTATAATAGGCTACTTTTACTTTTTACCACAGAAATATAATTTATCATATTCCCACGGGAAAATCAGTACTTATGTATTATTTATTTGTCCGTCTTTCACGTCAAAACGGAGCATCGTATCAATGTAATTTTTTGTACGGGGTTAGATTGGGAGCTGATAATATTTGTATACACAGGCTGCCTGTTTATTCGGGAAAAATATCACATTCCCTCAGGAGAACGACCTGAAGTAAACGCGGGCGAAGCCGTAGGCGGAAAGCTAGTAGCCTAGTATGACTTAACACCAAAGTAGCAGATGCTACCGCCTGCTCTTTATGTCATCTAATACCTAACCATTTGTTAGTGTGTTATTCAGCTGCGTATAACCACTCTGCGTATAACCACTATATAACATGTTTTGAAACAAACTGCAAAACGAGCAGGGGGTGGTCAGGTTAAGTGTTTAGAACGTAAATAAAATAATCCCTAAAATTATTATTTTTTTACTTAATTTTACAAAACATTCTAATATTATCTATGGATATCAATTCAATAATTAACATAATACGTAAAACGAACGTAAAACCAAAATTAATTATTTAACCACGAGACAGGTAAACGATAATCCGGAAGCTATTGGGCGCATACAATAGGTATCGCTATAGCCACAGAACAGAAAAAAAGAGCTATAGCGGCTGGCCGATCAGCTGTTGGACCGCCCCGCCGCGCCGCCGCCGGGGTTGATGACCGCGGCGCCCAGCCCGCGTGCGCTCTGAAATTACTTGTTTTCATCGTAAAATGAAATAATTTTATTAAAACGTTTGGTATTGTACAAATTGAATTGATATCAAAAAATAATATTAGAATTTATTGTAAAATTTAATAATATAAAAAATGGGATATTTTTTCTATTTATTTTATGTTCTATTCACTTGACCTGAACACCTCCTGCTCTATTTGCAGTTTGTTTTACACTGGGAAAAATATTTTCATTCAATAAATGCCAATAAATCTAGGTACTAACCGTCAAATCAGTGGCGCAACGAGTGCGAGAAAAAACTACACTAGGTACATACGTTACGTTCGGCTGGCTGTTTTCAGTGTCCTATCCTAACTTTAGGAGCTTCTTAGCTGCTTAGGACATTCTTAAGTTGTGATGAAACGTAAAAGTTCCATTTAGGAATCGCTTAACGATAAGCATTGCCTTAGGAATGTCTTACTTAACATTTGATGAAAACGACCATTAGAAACACTTATATCTTATGCGATGATTATCCACAAAAGAATTTGTACATACCAATCCCGAAAATTACCTAGCTATCAAACTAGCTAGGTAGGTAGGTATATCTCTGATGAAACAAACAAGGTTACAAGGATCACTGCGAAATTCCGATTTGACTTCTGTGAAGCTATTGAATACTTCGTATGAAAGTAGTTCAAAGTCCATTTATCGATTCCTTATTGCCCCTGCAGGGCAAAGGGCATCACCCTTCAGGGATCAGGGTGCCTACCATCAACTCTTATTGCGGTTTTGTTTAGGAACCTAAACTGATCTGCTTCGTTTATTCGTACCACGACAGCTTAATATGACAGCGATTCAGTGATCATTCAATGACATTTCACAGCCGCTGAGCTGTCATCAACTCTAATTTGACTTATAACTCGGCAAAGTTAACATGACACCTGCAGGTTATACCCGTTCCTTTCACTCTCCGGGCATGACAGAATCGAGTGAAAGAGACGGGTAGAAGAAATAAGGACACAAATCGTTCAGTCATTTACATTTAGCAATTCATTTGCGATCCAGTTTTTAGAAGGTCAGAGTACGAAAGAAAGCAATTCATTTTAGGAACCTATTCTGCATCGCGCTAATTTTGAATCGCTGTCTTAAAGTTGATGGTAGACACCCAGGTCTAACACAAAGTAGTGAATGGCGACAGCTGCCGGCGACAGAAGCTGTATAATTTATAGTGGCTGAGGTCAGCGAGCTAAGCACCGCACTCAAACAATTAAACACCATATTAAAGTTTACTAAATATTTTTTACCCGACTACGGCCAAGCAAAAAAGTAGGATTATGATTTTGACCGGTATGTATGTTCATCTGTTCCCGTATAACTTCTAAACTGCTGATCATATGTTATTCACATTTTTCGGTATTGTTGGAAGCGTCTCGATTGTCCGTTGGTTATAGACTATGTCACTACACATGAAATTAAATACTTATGGCGCCCTCTAGACGACATAAAGCTGTGTACTAAAAAACTTTTTTTTTTAAATAATATCGTGTTTGGTATCAAATGAAAGCTCTTGGTAAGCACGTTTCAAAAATATATATTTTATTAGTTGTTGCTCGCGGTTTTGCTTGCATAAGTCGAATTTTGACTTTTTCACGAAATTATGACTTCAAAATAATATAATTAAAAATTAAGTTCAAAAACTAAAACCCGACTACTGAAAAATCTCGCCCTAAAAAGTACCTATGAAAAGATATTCTCATCTGTAATTCTGCCGCGATCGTATGCCACTTTTTCTTTTCTTTTTAGACCACATAGTTTTCGACTTTTAATGAAAAATTAAAAAAAAAAAACCGTTCCCCCTCTTATCTCTGAAGTTTGCAAAGATAAAAATCTAAAATTATTTTATGTGATAGAAGTTTATGTAAAGATTATCTACAGGAAAAATAAAACGGTGTCTCCAAATATAGAGGGGGGGGGGGGGTAGTTTCGATGTTTGTTGCTCAATCATACCAAAACGGCTGAACGGATTCGGGGGGGGTCCCCCCCCCCCCTTGGGTACGTCGGTGTGTACAGCTAAAATGGCTGAAATAAAACTAGTTGCATTTTGGGGAAAATAGTGAACATTGGGAACCCTGTACCTGTGTTTCAGCAACTACTCAGCGCGCGAGAATATTAGACTGCTGCAAATCTGGATAAAATAATACTATCCAGATGGACCCAAACAACATACCAAAAGAGCAAGTTTACCGCAATTATTTGTATTTCGAATGTAACAATGACTTGCAATATTATAGTAAACTTTCCTCAGAAATCATCAATAAAAATTAAATTTTCACTTCTCATGATCGTAAAGTTCGTGTTTATGTTGGGTATAGGCTGCATAAAATCGCTTTTTATGCTCAAGTGCATAAAGTAAAATCTTCGTCTAAGTCTCAGACTCTAAGACAAAGGTCGTCAGGTAAACTTGTTGTACAATCTACTATAGTTCTACTATCGGTCAAGAGATGGCGCTGACCTAAAATTGCAATATTCTACATCGCAAATTCTCCGACGAATAATATAGCCTCGCCTCGCCGATGAAAACATATAATACCTACGTTTTATTTATAATTATATTTATGATGGTATGGAACCCTCGGTGCGCGAGGCCGACTCGCTCTTGACCGGTTTTTAATTGAACAGAAAATTGTTGTGGTCTTACCAATGTGTACCTACCTACCTACCTAATAATTATTAGTTTTTGAAGTTTATACTTACTTAACTTTGTTTCATTCCATTTGGTTTAGTCTTTTTTCTATAGCAAAAGTTCTCGTTTGGAGAAAAAAAAAGTTGCCAGAGTAATAACAAAAGTCAGACATAAAGTACCACTTCTTTTATTACATTGGGCAATAGTGAATTCGTTCAGAAATCAAATAAAACAAACAGATTAGAGATCCGATAGGTAGGTCGTATGTTATGAACGTTTTCGTCAATAGTTACAGAGCGCGCGGCAGAACGTGTTCGTAGGCTGTTGCTTGACGGATAATAATAATTTTAAATCGCGATACTTGAAAGGTTAAGTTATTCAATTAAGTTTGACTACACTAGTGCTTCATTTTGTGGATATTTGGTGTAATTATCGATTCGAAAATGACTTTTATTCCTCACATTGATACCATTGTAGAAAAATCTTACAAACAGCTAGGTTTTATCTTGCGTGTAGGAAAACCTTTTCTTAACTCCTTAACATATAAAATCCTGTACAACAGTTTTATTCTCAGTCGACTCGAATTTGCCTGTGCTGTTTGGAAACCTTACTCAAAAGTTCATATAAACCGAATCGAAAGAATTCAGAAAAAGTTTATAAAGACACTGGACTACAGAACTGGTCATACTCATTTTAATTATGAAGCCTCCCTTCAATATCATAAAGTTAAATCTTTGGAAGTACGTCGTGATTGTGTGGACTTTGTTTTGATCTACAAAATAATTCATAATGTTCTCGATACCCCCTCATTGTTACAAGATATTTCCTTTAGAGTGCCTCGTAGACAGGAACGTAAATGTTGTAAAAGAAATTTGTTTTATGTCCCCCCTAGTAGAACGTGTTACTGCAGTAACATGTTTATAAGGCGTGCCTGTACACTTTGTAATAATAAGTTAGATGATGTGGATTTATTTTCCTGCACACTAAGAGCGTTTAAAAAACAAATAAATTAGTTTTACTTTAGGTATAGTCAGCAGCACGTCATGTTATACAAAACTGACTGTCAATAATCTGCAGTTTGTTTTGAACGTTAATATCTTTGCACTTAGTATAAATTTGATTAAATATGACTATAGTAATATGATTGTTGAATGTATACTTTCGTATTTAGTTGTTTTTGTTTTTAGTATTTAACAACATTAAGTTGTTTTTGGTCTTATGTAGGTACAATGTTATTATTATTAATATTGTTAACTTTCATTCAGTAATTAGGTAATAGGTATGATAGGATTCATTTGTTTTATTTGTCATTACAACCTACAATGTTGCTTCTTTGCAAAGGTTTGGCTTATATTAAAATATATCTAAGTTATATTAAGGAAACTATAGGTCTAAAATGTAATCCTAAACTAAGATTAATATATTTTTGTGAGACCGTTTGTTTCTTAACAATAAATAAATAAATAAATAAAATATTTTTGTCTAACGTAAAGTGACATTCACCTACAAGGGATAACACTAGGCTAATTACTGAACTCTACATCATTGCACAATGATGATTATTTCGAAGATGAGTAATCTAGTGTTCTCGTCTTTTGAGAAGGTTAGGTTAGGGCATGAAGTTCGACTTAATACTGAGGTAACGAGTATTAAGTCAAACTTCATGGGTTAGGGAGAGGAGCGTTGTTGTAACTAGCGCCATCTATTGGTGACCGGTGGCACACTATTACGTCAAAGTTATTGTTTTTGGCAGTTATGTCTGATATTATGTTCATACTTCATAATATTATCTATCATAAATTAACTGTAACTAGTATTTTATTTAACTTAGTAAACGGTGGCAGAGTCTACTTGCACTAACTCTTATTATATCTACTTACCTCAATCAATATATTTTTGCAAATGTGTTTCTATCTAATCTAATGTAATATAATGTAATTAAATTAATAATAAACATTGCAAATATTGCAATTGTTATTGCATCATGATCATGACATTGACATGATATGATAATGATAACAATTATAATTCTAAAGTTTAAGTTAGTTTATTATATGACACGACAGATGACAGACGTCTGATGCTCTATCGGGCATCTAGAGGTCTTGCAAAAACTGCTAAATAATAGCTTAAGCACTTGTGTTTTTTAGGAAATCAAATTATAGCCCTTATCAGCAAAACTTATTTATCTGCGAAAGCAAAACCATACCGCAATGTAGCTGAAAGTACAGCGCCATCTATTGTGGACGAGAGTCAACAATCACACTGTTGTAAACGCTCTCTAGTCTAGTGCCCCGCGTCCGCGTTGTACTTACATAAAATTACTTATTTCTTTTTAACTGACTTCAAAAAAGAAGGAGGTTATCAGGTTGACCTGTATCCTGTATTATGTGATATAGTGGGATAATATTTGAGTAAGTAGGTATATCGTTCTATTTAGGCTTGCTAAATTTCGTAGGTCTACGTGTATTTGTGTATGTTTGTCCACGAATTTCTCGAAGAGTTTATTTAAGTTAGGTAGGTACCTACCTATATTCGAGATGATTCTTTTTGATATCTTTACGGACCCATGACGGTAGGTACCTACCGCGGATCTGAGAATCCCCTACTCTTTTTTTTCTAACTATTGCTGTTTTTTGATTTTTTTAATGCGGTTTTCGATGTTCAAAAGAAAGATAAACTCGTCGTACTGTAAAATAAACTATAATATGTGAACCGGAAGAAAAAAAAATATAAAAATTTGAGTTTTTTTTTTAAACGGAAGTAGGTACCTACCTACTTAATTAAATTTTTGTAAATTTCAAAAGAAACAATGTTTTTCCGTTTATTATATTCTTATTCGATAGGTTTTTCATGTAGATTCTAAATAAGTATAAGTATATATTTTATTTCATCGATAACTACCTACTTATGTGAAAAAAAATAATTTCGAATGGACCGCACAATTGTCATTTGTTTACACAAAGGTGGAGTTTGAACGACAACGACGATTATAAAAACAAAACATGTCGTAAAGCTGTCCATCAGCTGAAATTTATTGCTTATTCAGCTACTTACTCGTAAATGTAACCAAAGACCGCTTAAATATAACCAGATGTTCGGGAGTGCGATAGCGCGCACTTAAGTGGTTTGTTTACATAAAAAATGGGCCATATAAAAAACCCTCGGTCCGTAAAAGGCTTTTTACCCGACTGCGGCGACGCTCTAAAGGAGGGTTATGTACTAGACCTAAATGTATGTGTCTGTACCTGTGTTTCCTCGTAAGTACTAAACGGATGAACCGATCTTAAAATGATAGTTCGTTAGATTCGTCTTAATGGCGCGAGTGACACAAAGAACATCAATATTTAAAAAAAATGGCTTCGTTTAGTTATAATTACCCGCGTGGTACCCGTTCCCGTGGGATAATCGGGATAAAATATAGCCTATGTCACTTGGGAAGAATGTAACTTTCTAATGGTAAAGTCTATTCGATGCAAACAAACAAGCAATAAAATCTTTCCTCTTTATAATGTTAGTATAGATATTCTGTGCATAGTAAAATAGTAGATTGTATTACAAGGGAGCAAAATAACATATTTACGGCGAGGGCGCTATTTTTAATCCAGAGCGCAGTGAAGGATTCTAGAGTAGAGATTATGACCCTCGCTGTGCTCGGGATTCTAAAGAAGAATCCCGATAAAAACGGATGCTTGTATTTTAATAAATAATCGTTTATGATAGTAATAATTTATTTATTTCGTGTAGTTAAGGGTTTGAAACATTGAAACTACACGAAATAAATAAATTCTTACTATTATAAATGATTAATTATTAAAATACAAGCATCTGTTTTTTTCCGGATCGGTAAAATTCAGTGTAGTGCACAATCGCCCTTAGATGTATTATATCATATTATTATCTTGTAACGCATCATTTATGTCCTATTAGAAAGCGTTATTTGTTAATGATTATTTTTTTAAGATAGCTGACGTTTGCCACCAAAAAAACGTTTATGTAGGATCTTAATTTCGTACTAGAGCCAATAGCTAATAAATGTGAGTTTCTGTCGTGAATTTTATCCATGAGCAGTGCAATTACCCCATAAATCGTGTTTGTTTACCCCATTGGTGTCTGTGTCACATGGCAAGGCAATTACTTCCCCAGTAGGCAGACTCGTATCGTCTGAACCACCGGTCTAGACTGAAAACACTTGTGGCGCCAGTCATAATTTTTAATTATAATAGTGATTTTGAGCAGACCTTTAAATGTATCTAAATTACCGCGTTAGTTAAATAAATAAGCGAATTAACGTAATATTATTTTTGTAGAAGCCCGACGAATACCGAAAATTTAGTTTTATTTTTAATAGGTAAATCAATCAATTTTTACGGAACTATGCGGGTAAAGCTACACGGTGCAGCTACAGTATTCCATGAAAAGTGAATATCACCATAAAATTAGTTGCTTCGAGATGTTGACATGGAATGACATAAGTTTGCAGACAATATTATCGTCAAAACTATGGAGAGGAACTCCCCCATGCAATTGGAAAATCCAGCAGGAATGTGATATTTTCCGGGATAAAAAGCAGCCTATGTTCCTCTCCAGGTAGTATATGTATCCCAAATTTCAGCCAAATCCGTTCAGTCGTTTTGGTGTGATTTAGTAACAAACACCCAAACACCTAAACATCCAAACATCTAAACTTTCACATTATAATATTACCTAGTAGGATATTAGTAGGATAGGATGATTCGAAACAAATATGAGATGTTTGTTACCTATTGCTACACGTGTTATATTATAATCTAAGTGAATATTCAGTCTTTATGTTCCTTGTGTTGAGAAACAATGTGTGTGTACGTTCCTAACATCAATTTATAATGGTACCAGAGCGTAGTTCGTCGTAGTTCGGCAGTTTTTCTTTGAGATCGCGTCGCGTGCGCCGGTGTTCCAACGTGGTTCCAATCGAACAGGTAAAAATGGCGGAAGCAAATTTTCATACAAGAAAGACCAAACATCAATACCTAGATACTTATATTCCCACATGGATTACGTAGGTGTATCTGCTTATCAATAGCGTAAAGCTTTCAAAACACGGTGTTATCGCCAGATAAACCCTGATACACGATAAAGCCATGCATTACCTTTTATTCGTAGGTACTGGACCATGTTTGCTAAGTGCACAACATGTTGTAAGTACCGGCTTTTTATAGACAATGAAGTATATCTGCGTAGTAATCGTGGAATCTTCCTGGTTCGTTATAATAGCAATAGAAGAAAGGAAAATAATAGAATAAGGAAATTTTTTCTTTCTCGTGTTTTGAGATTTGTTGTGTTAAAACATCGATCGAATCAGAAATGATGAGATCCGCAGTAGAACTAAAACAACCGACATCCCTTGAAGGATTGCATTGTTGAAGTGGCAGTGGGCGGGCGGGCGGGACACAGCGCGGAGAACCGATGGCCGTTGAGACGAAAAGGTTCTCGAATGGCGACCGCGTACCTGACGACGCTTCGTGGGCAGGCCCCCTACAAGGTGGACCGGACGATCTAGTCAAGGTCGCGGGAAGCCGGTGGATGCGGACAGCGAGGACCGATCGTTGTGGAGATCTTTGGGGGAGGCATATGATATGCCCAGCCGTGGGCGTCGTTGTTCGGCTGACATGATGATGTTAAAACGTCACGTAATACATATACAAACTTTAAAAAAATCATCAGCCACAATATATTGTTATTGCTCCTTCTGATGGTAATTACTTAAGTATATTTTTTAAATGTTTTCTCTATGTTGGTAGATTATTCACTATTTGCAAATGTTCAAATTGTACTTAAGTAAACTAGTTACCTAGTTTAGTTATTAAATCCCTAGACACACTAATCCTGCTAAAAACCCGCTAAGTACCTACAACCGTACAACCAATAGACTAATATGTAGGTACTCACGCTCTGACGCATTGGATGCTTTTCGCAATTCGCTAACTTTGCAACGCTCACGATCACGAACACTTTCCAACACACATTTACACGCACACCATCGGTCAAACGATGTCACCGTAATACCACAAGGTAATACTGACTGTTTAAAGGTAGGTATTTATCAGATTCTCAAAAATATACCTAATATTATAATTAAATGAGTTTTATACAATCACAACACCAATTAACTAACCCTAACTTTAATGAACTTGTATTATAGGTGCTAACTAAGTATATTACGGCATAACATACTTACCTACTTACAAACTTTTATGTTTTTAATTTAATAAATACATAAATATCTACTAGCTAGACTCTAGCTGCTAGAGCAATCTGACTGAACACCACTTCGCAAACTGTTTCTAAACATTCTAAACTAGATGGCGCTGTTAGCTTTTACATCGCGGTAACGTTTTTCAACGCGAGTTCATCACAACCTTATCATATTCATTTCAACCTTGCTGTACTCCGTGGGCGGAGTATGGCTATCCCACTTCTGATATTAAGTATTTTTGGAAACCGATACCTTTATTATGTGTCGGTTAATTTGGGTACACAAGTCACAAACAAACTTCAATACAAACAGTCAAACAAACAAACCATTCTTCTAGCGTAGCGTAGACGCGTAGTCTTCCTTACGTCCCTACGACCCGAGCAAGGGTCGTGCGTGATGCCCACTGCTGGGCCGAGGCCGATGCCCATGAGGCCTATGCCTCCCACAACGATCGGTCCTGCCACAGTATGTGGTCCTGAGCAGCCCGCATCCAGCGGATTCCCGCGACCTTGACCCACCCACAACACAACAACATATAATAATAATAATAAATTATTTATTTTCAATATCTTGTCCCTCACGATGTTTCACCATTTTTAACCGACTTCAAAAAAAGGAGGAGGTTCTCAAGTCGTGTGATTTTTTTTTTATGTATGTTCCACGATAGCTCCGCCAATAGTGAACCGATTCTGATAATTTTATTCTTTCTTTATCTGATAGACCAAAGTTTCAATTTGGTCCCATGAAAAATTTACAGTAGTCGGTTCAGATTTTTTTCGGTTGGATGTTGGATGTTTTAATTATGGAAAAAAGACATAACTTTATTAATAAGATTACGATATTAGTGCGAGTTATTGAAAATCTGTACCTGTTTGACCAATAGGTCCTACCTACTGTTGCACTAATAAATTTTTATTTAGTGCCTAGGTAGGTACTGCATAAACATTCAGAACTTCGACAGCCAAAACATATTAGAAAAACAATACATATGCGCATAGTAATGCGCAGACCTATAGTTTAATTTAGCTTACACAGCATTCACATACTTAGGGCGACTTTCATCACTGATATTTAAACGTGATTAACGCTAAACGTGTTTAATACTTAGTTCTGCCTCTGTCATCTGTTTGAATGTGACAGGGACAGAAATACGTTTTAAATACGTTTAGCGGTAATCGCGTTTAAATATCATTGGTGAAATCGGGCCTTAATTAGTTATATTTGATGGCCTCCGACGACCTTCGTGGCCGAGTGGTGTACGCACCGGTTTTCAAGGTGCTGCTCTTTCTAGAGGTCCCACGTTCGATTCCCGGTCGGGTAAATATTGAAAATGAACCTTTCAATATTTCCTCGGGCATGGGTATGTGGTAGGTAATACCACAGAATAATATTTGTAGCAGAAGGCTCACTTCCGAAACACAAACAATGAATTATCAATCTTTTCCACGCGACAATTAGGTCTAAAATAATTTGCACCCGCACGCCTGCCTAACAAATTTACCGTTCATTACAAGCGAAATTGAACCGTAGCTGTACGTAATACGGTTCTATTACTCGGAATCGCTTAAGCCAAATTGGTTTTGGGTGGTCTCGGTTGCCGCACTAGGGTCGACTCGACTGCAATGTTACGACGAAGTAAGTAAAAGGAATCACAAATAGCGCAAATGATTTTTAAATACAGAAAGCTTAGAATTTTTATTTTTACTTCTTTGCATTCACAGTTCAAACTTACTTACTGAAAAAATTGAAAATGAAGTAGGTAGGTATTAGAAAAAGTCGACCGTCTCACAACTAGCTCCGATGGGACTCGAACCCACGACCTTTCACTGTCCGGGCAAATGCTCTAACCACTGAGCTACGGAGACGCTAAAAAGTCGACCCGTCTTACAACTAGCCCCGATGGGACTCGAACCCACGACCTTTCACTGTCCGGGCGAATACTCTTAGGGCGTTTGTGCACTACCACTGAATTTTACCGATCCGGAAAAAAACGGATGCTTGTATTTAATTAATTACTAATATAAATGATTAATAATTAAAATACAAGCATCCGTTTTTTTCCGGATCGGTAAAATTCAGTGTAGTGCACAAACGCCCTAACGGCCTGGCAACGAACGAATTGCGCATCCGTCGTCGGTGCGTCTCATTGACTTATTTCATTAGGCGTCTGTTGCGAGCGCGCAATGATTGCGCAATTCGCTCGCGTCGCCGCTGCGCATTTTCGTGGCCAGGCCAGGCCGTAACGACTCCGTAGCTCAGTGGTTATTAGAGCATTCACAATTCACAATTATTATATTATTCTAAGGCAGAAAGTAGCTATATTTTGTAATTTGGTTGGTACCTACGTATTTTAAAAGTGCTACAGCTACTCGAACGAAATACTTACGTATATTAAGTAGGTACCTAGGTACCTACCTTAGTTTAGTGTACATATTGTTGATGTTAGCTTAGTTATTCGATAACGTCTATCGTGAAGTGAGAAAAAGCTAAAATAAGTAAGTAGGTAGTAACAGCGCGGGCGCAGCGCGCGTCCGCGTAGTTCCTATGTGCGCCACGGCACGGTTGCCACGGCGATGAGCGCTAGCGTCACGCTGCAAAGCGAGAATCACTTTGTAGATTTTTATTTTCGTCGTAATTACCTAGGCTAAGGTGGGGCGGGGTCCTTAAATCAAATATTCGGATCATTAAGTATTATAGATACTTATAGAATTAAGACAGTATAGTCACACAAAAAAACTTCTTTCAGGTTTTCTAAGGTTATGAAATTTTAAATCCAGTCTCTTTCTGTCGTTGTTAAGACAACCGAATGCCGCACAATAATAATTTTTAATATTACGCATTTTGCTATGGGTAAAACCAAAAGGTAAAACACTTGTGTTTTGGCGCGAAAGTGTGCCGAAAGTAAACTACTTAGGTGACTTCTTTCTCGCGTGGCGTCGCATGCACAACTGAGCGCGCGTGACACCCGTGATTTCTCTACCTCGCGGTAGACAGCGCATAGTCGATTGAATTGCGGAGTGAGCCCCCCCTGGTAATACCTACCCGTCGTTGTTTCCTATTACCAAAATACTAGTGCTCAAGCTAAGTACACTAGTAGGTACACTAACGTTTTGTATTGGAAAAATGTATGTGGAAATTGAAATTGAAATTATTTATTCGCAGAGAACATAGTATGATAAGATCTATACAATTTATAAAAGTACATTATGTCCCACTCTCAGAAGAGTATGCAAATTTTGTCTATATACTAATATTATAAAGAGGAAAGATTTGTATTTTTGTATGTAACGAATAAACTCAAAAAGTACTGGACTGATTTCGAAAATTCTTTCACCGTTAGAAAGCTACAGTCTTCCCGAGTGACATAGGCTATATTTTATCCCGATATTCCCACGGGAACGGGTACCACGCGGGTAAAACCGCGAGAATCCGCTAGTTACAAATAATTTTTTAAATTATTACATTTTCTATTACATTATGTCAGTGTAATATAGCACATTTTAATAATTGGTGGTGTTCAAATATTTATTTGTTTTGAATTGATATAGATAGGTACCCAAACAGAAGTGGGTGTCATTCGGCTGACATGATGATGATGATGATAGTGTAACTCGCTAGTCCGCGCGGTTATGGCGCTACTCGGAAAAATATGGACTTTTTGATTTAAAACTATAGGACGGTTACAGTTGTTACAAATCTGGTACTAAGATATATATTTCTTCATACCTTTATCTAGAATCGTATAGTTTCAAAAACACGATTTTATGATTTTGCCTCGACACTTTTTCTTTTCGAAAAGACCTCTAAAAAATACGAAAAGTGAAGATTATTCTTAAATGGGGTTACTTACACTATTGGAAATTAGTTTAATTAGTGGACACCAATAATATTGAGGATCTTATAGAAGTTTTTTTTTTAAATCGCTGTAGTTTTTTAATACGAAGTGATTTTGTGTTTATTTTGCCTAATCTGCAAAATCGGTCTCGCTCCCGCGCGCGTCGTTTTCTCATTTCTATCTCGCTTCAGCATATTTTTTCCGAGTATCGCCTTATACCCTAGTGGTAGCCATTCCCGTGTTGTCACTCAAGAATAATGTAGCTCCTTCCAGGTGAAAAAATCTTTAAAAACGGTCCAGTAGCTTTTACAAACAAAGAAACCATATATTTCCCCTTCATAAGTAGAGATAGAGAAACGCCAACAAAATAATTATTATGACCCACTTATAGTCATAGGTTAATCTTAGTTCAACGATATCAGAATATTAACATTGCAAATAGTTACATAAGTAATGTACACATAACAGTTTAACAGTGGGCTTATTATCATATCAAGGAATGATGGACCAACCTCTCTCGGCAGTCATCCGTCACATACTTACGCGTAAGCTCACATCTCTCGGCAGTCATCCGTCACATACTTACCTGCTTACGCGTAAGCTCACATCTCTCGGCCGGCAGTCATCCGTGAACATACTTAGGGCGCTTGTGCACTACACTGAATTTTACAGTCCCGGAAAAAACGGATGCTTGTATTTTAATAATAAATTATAGGATTTATTTATTTCGTGTAGTTTAGGGTTTGAAACATTTAAACTACACGAAATAAATAAATTCTTACTAAGTATTATAAATTATTTATTATTAAAATACAACAATCCGTTTTTTACATATTTAAACTCTTACAAATAAATAAAATTGGAGTGTCTGTTTGTAATATTAAATCAACAGCTTTTTACTACATGCGGTATATACGGTACATATACCAAAATAACAGTTTTTACAATTTTTGTCTGTCTGTCTGTTTGTTCCGGCTAATCTCTGAAACGGCTAGACCGATTTTGACGGGACTTTCACTGGCAGGTAGCTGATGTAATAAGGAGTAACTTAGCCTTCGTTTTATCCCGATATTCCCACGGGAACGAGAACCACGCGGGTGAAACCGCGGGCGGCCGCTAGTTAATGTATAAAGTCTAATAACAAGATCTCGATTAAATACTTGGGATTGTTTGCTTCAGATGTTCTGTTCTAACTCTTTTGATTATTATTTTTCTAAAAAGAGTCGTAATAAAAGGAAGTATTTCGGAAAACACATGATTAGGTAGGTCCTACCTATGAAGAAATGAAAAGTCGGACGTTCTTGCAAATAAAATACTTGCATTTCTTTTAAAAGCATTATGCACAGTATCAAAATAAATTTTGTATTTTACTAGTTACCAATGTGAGGGTCAAAAATTAAAACATTCATGTAAATATTAATTTTCATATATAATTGGTATATAAACTTCACAAATAGAAGCGTCTCACAAAAGTACAAAGTCCGAGTTACGAAATACGTGTTCCTACCGACGAACAATTCACTAACAGACACTCAAAGCGTTGCTCAACATCTTAACATTATTTTAATAGCAATCTAGAGTGCACTACCGAGTTCATAACCACCGAGAATTCTTTTTTTATGTATTTTTTTTCTTCAGCTTCAATAAAATTAACTTAAAAAAAACGTAGCAATTTTATCATTTATGACTAGTCTTACAACGCAAGAACGGTTGTATATCGCATGAAATAGAGGGATCGGGCTGATGTTATTTATGTTTTTAGAAATATCAGAAACACGACACAGGTATTTTCAAATATTTTACATATTTTCGAAGAAATAAATAGATCAACAAACATCCTTATTAGACAAGGACAGCGTTAGACACATGTGACGTTAGATGTTAGTAGCGCCATACTCCCGCTATAGCTAGAGACATTGTTTGTCACTCACAGTTCAGCAGCAGTGTGTATTTTTTTCACTTTTTTCTTCAATGGTGTCAATTTTTGAATGTTACAATTAAATTACTTCGTTCGACAGCGCAGGACCGATCGTTGTGGAGATCCTTGGGGGAGGCCTATGCCCAGCAGTGGGCGTCGTTCGGCTGACATGATGATGATGATTAAATTACTTATACATATCAATAACAGACCGATCCCCTATCATGTATAAATAATTACAGGCAAAATAAATACAAGTAAATTTTCAAATTACGAGCTTATGATAATGATTGCAAGGAGCTACCCGAATGCTATGACAGTACCTACACACATAAGTAGACCCCTGCTCCAAACATCTTTAAATACGAGTATTTTACAACGTTACAACAAACTTCCACAATTTCAGTTCTAGGAATTCGTTTCAGGTATAATATTTTCTTGTTTCAATTTACTCAGTGGTTTTAAACTCGCCAGTAGATATATTTTAGCTGCAGCTAAAACCCTTTACACATAATACAAAATAATTTCAATATATAAAGAGTTCAATAGATTCAATCTAAAGAGTTTCAGGTTACAAGCAGTAACTAGATTGGATATTTTGCTAGTACTTATATAAATGTTTTTGCTTATTTTATATTCTTTAATTATGAATTATATTAATCAAATGACATTCATATAAATTCAGTCATTGAACTTTCAGACGTGTATTTCATTACTTGTTTCTTAAGATTAAACAAAGGAGGTTAAAAAAGGAGTTTAAAACTGGTAACAATATAATTTGGATTGCTTTATCGCTAAATTATAAAAATATAAAATTGATAGTTGATAGCATAATTACAATTTTGTGCATTTTTTGTCGATAATCAATATCGATCTCTCTCACATGCAGTACGTATATTTCTTACAAAAAAGCAATGAGGTATATTTTAAATCACTCAGAATATCAAAATATATTCCTTGAATTTTTTTAATAACTTGTTACAAAATCTTAGTATATAATCTGTTATCCAATGTATGTGCAACTCACAAAATAAGAGAATATATTATCAGAAAAACAAAAATACAGTATAATGCCGAGTATTAAATAACACATTTAGTATTTATGTAGAACTAGAATGCTTAAAGCATTAAAAATATATAAAATATTTAAAACTATAACGAGATTTCAGTATGTAAATGTAAATAACAGTAAAATAATGTTTGGTATAATTAATTTTTACTTACTGACTAGTATTAAATTATGTTATCCATAAACACAAACAGCCAAAGTCTTTAGGATTGAAGCTTAATTAAAAAAAGCACCCACGATTATATTGCTTAACAACCAATCACAATAATGACGTAACACCGTTATTATCGACAACAAAAATAATTACAACCATATACTCTGATGTTAAAGTCGAGAATGCGATATCTTTAACGAATTGTCCTTTCGTTGCCGTTTTCTGTTGGCGTAGGTACTTTGGCGCTGACCCTTGAGTCGTGGGCCACACTGTAGCGACCGCGGGGCGCGGAGGCGACCTGCGGATGCGCAGGACGCGCGAACACGTACTACGTACGTATTCCCTCCGCCGGACGCGCCAGTGTGGCCCTTCCCTTCCGTCTCAATATATTTGTTTGTCCCGCTCAACGCGGACGCAATACGCGCCGCTCCAGTGTGGCCCACGACTAAGAACGGGCGCACATTGAGCCACTAGTCGTAGCCACGAATCGCTACCACAAGCTGCGAACGAGTTTTTTTTTCTTTTTAATGTAAGCACGTACGAAATAATTTGTTAAACAGATAAATAAAATAGTTTCTTACTATCTTAGGTTATTTTTATGATAAGATTAATGAATTCTAAGTAATAGCGAAATTTTCAATAAACCTGAAAGTTTACAACAAGTTGGGCAGTTGTAAACGAAGATGTCTACATGTCTTTTAAATATACGAATATTACACGTGTACGCAATTGCATGTACAGTCACGAGCAATAATATGTATACAACATAGAACTTTGACATATTGAAATGTTCCGTAAGAAAACAATCAGTGTCACAGAAGTCTTTCAACATTGTAATATGACATATTCTTATGTTGTTTACATATTATTGCTCGTCGTGAGTGTACGGCCAAACTCTTCATCGCACATATCACAAATTAATATAATTACGATAGTATGTATCTATAAGCATGTTATTTATTTCAAAAAAGTTTTCAAAACTTGCGACGGATCTTTGACAACAAACACTTACAAATACCATTCTTTGTATGTAATAAATAACTTACATAAAGTATATAAATAGTTACGTCACCAGAAACAATTAGCTAGCGTTTATAATTTACTTAGCAACTACATTATTCCAAACATTTCGCAATAATTTTAGAATACGTGAACAAGAAATAACGAACCTTATCCGAAAGCAGATGTTATTTATTTTCTACTTTTTACAAATTGACGTAAGTATAAGAACTTCAATACATAGACACCTGACAATATAAAAATCTATATTTTCCTACTGAACACGGCATTATTATGCCTAATTATACACCACTAAATTTTAATTAGCATAAATATTTTAGGGGATGTTAGTGCCCATCAATATGAACAACTTTCACTATGGGGCCAACCATGGAATCGCGAAAAAAAAATCAGCTGTTCCATACATTTCAGTCGACTCGATGTTGTACTTTTGTATGGAACAGCTGATTTTTTTTCGCGATTCCACGGTTGGCCCCATAGTGAAAGTTGTTCATATTGATGGGCACTAACATCCCCTAAAATATTTATGCTAATTAAAATTTAGTGGTGTATAGCAGCAACACACATTATAGGCTGACATAGTTACATTTCACTTGGACTGCAACTGTATAAAATCACACAGTCCAAGAAAAAGGTTAGAAAAGAATGATATGAAATTAAATACAGGATATTTTTTTTATCAGTGCACAAAGTTTTAGGATCGACTCGGAATCGGTAAGTAAATAACTTTCTCCTAGAAACATAGGTCGAAATATGACAATTTTTTTTGACTCTTCTTACAAGTCGGACGATCACGTGATCGATTTAGTATGGGAAGTCCAAAATTTTTTGTCGTATTTCGACCATTTTTCCATGAAAAAGTATGTCACCGATTCTGAATCAATCTTAAAAATTTGTGCATTGAAAAAAAAAATATCCTGTATAAGAGCAGGCATGAAAACCCCGTTTGCTCAAAAAAGCAAACTCCATACATTTTTACCTTAATACGATTTGAGCGTTCGTTATACATACAACGTGTGGATGAATAAGCGCAAAACCTCTTGGCTGGTGATAGTGCTCAGGAATATGAACAACTTTTACTATGGGGTCAACTCTGCAACTCAAAAAAAATAAGTATTTTGTAATAATTTCATTTTCATGACAAGCTTTTTTGCTGACTGTACTTAAATATTGTATTGTCATCTAAACCAAACGTGTATCCAAAATTTCAGATCCATCGGACACTGGGAAGTGGGTCAAACTAAGCTTGCAACATTTGTCCCCCACTACTAACATAGCAAGTTAAATAAAAGCTTGTAAAAAAACAGCTATTTCATACAAATTGTCAATACCTACTCGATCAGAATATATGGAACAGCAGATTTTTTCGTTGACTTTCAGAGTTGGCCCCATAGTAAAAGTTGTTCATATTCATGAGCACAATCACCACCTAACCGCCTGGCCACGGGAAAGCGCGACGGCGGCGGCGACCAGCGAGTTGCGCAATCATTGCGAGCTCATGCCAGACGTCTAATCACATCTATATATATAAAATCGAGGGGACATAACTCACTCATCACGAAATCTCGAAAACTACTGGACCAACGAAGATGTAATTTGGCAGGAAGGTAGATTATGCCTAGGAGACGTCCGCTAAGAACGGATTTTAGGAAACTCCCCCCCTAAAGGGGTAAAATGGGGGGTTAAGGTTATACGGAACTTCCTCATTTATGGATTTAGAAGCATGAAAATTGGTACGTTGGATATTGGTTACGACCGAAAATGATCTGAGTAAGCAAAGTGAAAAAACTCCCCCTTAATAGGGTAAAATGGGGAGATAAAGTTTATATGGAACTTCTTCATTTCTGAACTTAGAAGTATGAAAATTGGTATGTTGAATACTGATCACGATTGAAAATTATCTGCGTAAGCGAAGTTATAAAAAAACCCTTAATAGGGTAGAAAGGGGGGATTAAGGCTTATATGAAAACTTCCTCATTTCTGGACTTAGGAGTATGGAAATTGGTATAAAGGATACTAGGTCATGATTAAAAATAATCTTCGTAGGCAAAATAAAAAAAACCCTAATAGGGTAGAAAGGGGGGCTATTGTTTATATAGGGTGGGGGGTATTAAAGATACGGAGTTTGGATGTTTATTGGTCAATCACAACTAAACGGCTAAATCGATCGGGATAAGTGAACTCTGGCCGGGAAAATTTCATACGGTTTTTTTACTCGGGAAAATTACAGTTTCCGTGCGATGCAGTTTTTTTTATTCACTCATTCAATGAAGCATGGGTCTCATGACAGCTCTTTTTCGTGCAAAGCAAAAAGTTCTTTATGCATTGGAATAATACTCAAGAAAATCAGTAGGTACTAATTACACATTCTTTAGCAAAGTATTGAATTGATTTTTTGCATTTTGGTAGGAGAATGTCCGAATATTATTCATACGAAAGTAACTGTTTGTCTAGGTATCGTTACCTTCTTATGCCTAAACCACCGATCTGGCTTTCATGAAATTTGGTATTAGAGCAGTGGGTAGCGTGCTCGGCCTGCGACCGCTGAGGTTATGTGACTTCTGCAATGGTCTATCACGGGATTCACGGGATTGCTGTTAAAAATATATCGTGCTTCGGAAGACAGGATAAGCCGATGTTTCTGGCTGCATATGGATTGGTTAATACACCATAACTTCAATGGGCCCGTGCGGAAGGTCATGGCCCATTCTCCTTATCCATCTATATGAAGGCCTGTGCCCTAGCAGCGGGGACATTAAAATAGATTGATGAAGGTACTGATGAGACCTGAGAGAATGCCTATCTACCTACTTTTTGACACAAAATTTTACGATGTAGTACTTGCGGACGTAGTCGCGGCCTGCCATTCATATTCTTATTTCTACTATCCCTACTATATTATTATAAATGCGAAATTTTATATGCTCACATCAAAACGGCTAAATCAATTTTGATGAAATTTGAGGATGGATGGAGATAGTTTGAGACCCTATTAGGAAGGACATAGGCGAATTGTTACCGCGGGAATAAGGCTCATTTCCATGGTAAAATAAGTTTTAGGTCGGGCAAAGCTGTGGAATGGAATTGGTATTTAAGGTGATAGTTTGAGTTCATGGGAAGGATTATATTTAGAGTAGAGACAGTTTAAGGTGTATCGATGAGCTCAGTGGCGCCGCCAATGGAAATAAATCAATTGCATTTTATTAAAGGCTTGGATTAAAAGTTTCGGTTATTTCGCGCAAATAGAAGAGAAAAATGCAATTTTTAATTGTTTTATCATGGCCTCAAATATGAGCACCAAGTTAAGGATCTCTATATTGCCAAATGTGGCCACTTTTGGCACTATTGAGATTCACGACTTATTGCGTAAGTTTGAGTTCTCAAAAGTATATTTATAAAATGCATTCCACTCTTTCACCTGCGCGAAATAACCGAAACTTTTAATCCAAGCCTTTAATAAAATGCAATTGATTTATTTCCATTGGCGGCGCCACTGAGCTCATCGATACACCTTAAGGCCCTGGAAAAGACATTTTACTTTTTACCACGGGGAGATCTCATTGCTATGGAAAAATCACTTTAAACGCGAGCTAATTTGGGGGCAGAAATTGGTATTTAAGTAAATCAGTTGAGACCCTGGCAAGGATTAATAATAGGCTACTTTTACTTTTTACCACAGGATAGTATCATATTCCCACGGGAAAATCAATAAGTAGGTATAATTTGTTTGTCAGTCTTTCACGTCCAAACTGAGTAACGGATCAGTGTGATTTTTGGTACGGGGGTAGATTGGGGAGCTGGAGAGTGACATAGTTTATCCCGGAAAATATCACATCCCGTCAGGTAATCAGGTGTAGTACACGCGGGCGAAACCGCGGGCGGAAAGCTAGTAAGTCAATAAAACGCACCAAGTGATGCGTAATTCGCTCGTCGCCGCCGCCGCCGCGCTGTCCCGTGGCCGGGCGGTAAGAGGTTTTGCGCTGATTTATTAACACGTTTTATACACGTTAACATGGCTACATGCCTGTTCTCGATCTCGATTCCACCCTTCATTCAGTTCTAAATGCGTGTCATGTTCCTTCTTAGCTCTGTCTTGTGTTCTGTGGTATAAATAATCTAATTTTGATCTAATAGCGTTTCTATAAATAAATAAATAAATATGTAAATAGAAAACATAGTATGAGATTCTTAACCACAGTAATAACGTAAAACTAAATCGGAAACCAATAGTTTTACAATATAAACTCTAAAATAGTGATAGAATTAGATACCTAATTAATTTCAAATACAAGACAACCGCCGAAATTCTTATAATTTTTAATAATTTGGATAACGCTCCTTTTTAATTCCGTTCCTTGATTAAAAAATCTAGCGAATATTCCCATCATTAAGGCAATACGATGAAGAAATTTTAGCGAGAAATCGTTTATAAAGAGTCCTTCAAAAAATAGTTATGATATTAAGTATTATTCTGATACTAACCAAACTTCACACAATATGTCCTTTAATTTAGATTAGATAATACTTTATTGAACACCCACAAATAAACGCATCATACAAATTACAAATGACAAAAACAGCTGTACAATTAGGCGGCCTTATCGCTTAGCAGCGATTTCTGCCAAGCAACCCATATTTAATAACCAATCTCACTCTAATTTGACGAGTTGTAATTATACAGACAATGCGAAATAAAAATTCTAAGAAGCCTATTTTGTAATTCAATTCTTCTGTCTTGCATCTTAGAATCCATTTTCACTTTTAAATTATCGCGTACCTATCTTATAACTTTGAAAATAAGTAAATAGCCATGATTTGCTTTTTGTGACCAATGATATGTTTATAATTTAAATTCACAGTTACAACCTTAAGTACATTAACAGCAAATAATTATCAGCAATTAATAATTATATTATCGAGACAAAATCGAGCACTGAATTAGTTATTGCTATTGTGAGCGAGAGTACAAAATATATTTATTGTTTCTTCATTGTAGGTTTACAATTCCTTTATTTGTGTCTAAATAACATTTAAGTATGTGAAAATATTTCAGTTTGAGATTATAATCGAGCTCTATGAATTGCAATCAATAAATAGGATTGTAGTAAAATATTCTAATTCACATATAATGGTGTGTCGATTCGAGACTTAAAACAATCTTATTGTTGTTTTATTATTTCGATATGATCAAAAAGAAGTGCAGCACGACTTAATTATCTTAATCGTACTTCGTGTACTTACTTATCATTAGTTTTAAGGAACATATTTGAAAAACGAAAATTCGAAATCTTTGTTTCAATGAACTACTCATCAAATTAGTAGCCGCGTTAATCGAAAAAAAAACCGCTCATCTCTCCACATAAACATACATAACAAACTGTCCGTTAGAATGTAACATCTATGTCGCATGTAATAAAGGCGAGTTTACACGCCCGTTAGAATGTAAAACCTATGTCACTTCTAATAAGGGTGTGGTTACACGTGCGCGGGAAGCGGGTCGGCCATGTTTCGCTCGGTGTCGCGCGCTTCGGCGGCGATCACGTGACGCGCGAGGTCCCGCAAGTCCTGGTGATCTCCATGAGCTGCTAAGTCGAAGTCAGACCCCGACAGCGATGCTATGTGGTTCCAACTAGACTCCACTGGTTCATCTATATGCGAAACTTACATTTAAAATGATGCAATAAAACTCTGTACTTGTTTCACGGAGTGGTTCATGTTTGGACTTTAGAGGCACAGCTCCTTAACTGAAGATTTGACTTGATGGGCGTGCCAATGCTAACTCGCAAAGCAAACCAAAGAATAAAGGTCATAGCCTACTTATACCGCACCGCTCCCACCCAACCAAAGTATGAGGAGCCAAATATGGACTTAATATCGTTCACTGTAGATGCACTTTACAGTAACAATATACAATAGCAGATAGCGCGCAGTCAGCGCGCAGTCAGCGCGCGGTAAGCGAGCCTGCCGCAAGGTAAAGTGCATCTACAGAGCACGACATTAAGTCCATATTTGACTGCTCATACATTGGTTGGGTAGGAGCGGTGCGGTATAAGTGGGCTAAGTCCTTAATTACGCCCCAATTCAATGCTTAAATACAAAGTGGCAATGCTAGTTTAGAATTTGATATAATTATGTACCCACTGAAACATTATTATTGTTAGTTATATCAAATAATGTTTTATAACGTATTTTAAATAAAAACCCATTCTCAATATTATTAAAAGTAGTTGCATGGCGATGGCGGTGTATAAAACTTGTGCCAATTATCAATCAGTTGATCTACAAGCAAACAATGCCTAAAATATGTACTCCAAACAAGCCGCATAATCTATGATACGCTGTAGGGCAAACTTCTTGAACCATCGTGGTGGGGCGGCGACCAATCACAACTCGCTAAAACCCTTTTACGAGTTGTGATTGGTTGCTTGCCCGCCATGATGGTTCAAGAAATTTGCCACTCGATATAAGCGATGTCTTCAACTTTATATTAATGCGTTATTTATGATTCCAAAGCAACATTTTTATATGTTTTACCCAGCACAAAATTTTAAATAACGAATTATCAAAAATATGATTTGATTTATGATGATTCGAAATGATTATGACCATTATTTTATTTAATTAAGTACTGCAAAAATACTTAGTAAATTACTTATTTAAGCCAAAATATGTAATATGTGTATATGATGTTGTGTGATTGTTAGTAAGCTGTCAGAATGCGGTTAGTCATCTCATTTCAGCCGCACGACTGAGTATAAATTCTTTAGATTATAAATAAATATTTGATTGTTTTTTTTTAATATTAGCTGATTGCAACTCGCATGTAAACCTAATAATAATATAACAATAAGGCTCATGAAGTATTAGAAAAAAATCGACCCGTCTCACAACTAGCTCCGATGGGACTCGAACCCACAACCTTTCACTGTCCGGTCGAATGATCAGGGGACAGTGAAAGGTCCTGGGTTCAAGTCTTATCGCAGCTAGTTGTAAGACGGGTCGATTTTTTTTCTAATACTTCATTTTCAATAATAAAAGTTGTATTGTGAATGCAAAAAAGTAAAAATAATTTGAATTATGGCTCATATCATGTTTCATAACGGGTCTGCAAATTAGGAAAGGATGGAATAAAACTAAAATGTACACCCTTGTTTCAACAATGTGTCATTTGTTACACGAAAAACACAGTCTTTGTGCTGCTACCTTGTGCAAATGTGTAATCAATCAAAAACTGGACATCTAATTACGTGTACCTATTCTATAATATTATATTGGTATTTTTATGTTGTTTGCCATATGGTTGTGCAAAAAAAATGTGTTTCATTTATATTTAAATGTTTCCACTGTGGAAATAGGAACCTTTCGGTAAGCTCATATTATTAGGGCTCTAGCTCATTAGGACGCCAAACCAGACATGTCAAATTGTATGACCAAGTGCCAAGTCGCCGCCCCGCTAGAACTATCGTGGCGCCGCCACGCCGCCAAGTGAGATAGGGCTTGGAACGCTACATATAATAGGGTATTTGACTATATTTTTTATTGACTTAAAATGTTTATTGAAATATCAGCAACACAACATAGGCATTTATTTTAAAACATCTTGCATATTTTCAGCGTTAGAGAGCATCAAACTTTGTAATTAGACAAGGAGAGCGCTACAAGCGTTAGACGTCACATGCTTGGAGAGCCATACTCTCGCCATAGAAAATCTCGTTTTAGAAAGAGATAGCTAGAGTCACAATTAAATAGCTCATAATTCGCTTGTTATAAAACAGATTGAATTTCTTTTTTCATATTTGTTATTCAATAATGTTATATTTCTGAATGTCATAGTTAAATATCTACATTTCAACAACAGTCAAATACCCTATTTGACATGCTCTGACTGGCGTCGCCCTGCTAGCCCTGGAGTGATGCCCATCCTTATGAGATGGCGCTCTAATGCTAATTTGAACAAGTTCATATCGCCACAGTGAACTAGTGTTAGACCACGTTCCTCAAACAAGTCCAGCATGCGGTTAACTTAAAATCGTTTCAAATCACTCACATACCAGCCTCGTGGCGCCGACCTGCTTCGACTCACAAATAAATCAATCAGTAGAAGCTGCTTTAGATAAAAAAGGCTTATTTGCAAGAACATTTATTTAGGTCTATAAGGTATTTAATTTTATTAAATCTACAAAAAAATACAATGTTCGTTTTTATTAGTAAGTTGATTGAAAATCAACATTCATTGTGGTTAGTTGTAAAAAATCAGTCAACTTTCTAAAATTAGTTTTGAAGTGTTTAGTCTCAAAGAATGTAACTAATAAAAATATTAATTAAAATATAATATAGATTTTCTTGCAATATAATAAGCTGGCAAGACTGCATTGGGCATTTATGATACACAATATTTTTGTCTTACATTGCGAGGCGGAAGCTCCTTGTAATATCAATACATTGTAATAAAGTTTTTTTATTATCTTTAGGCGCCAAAGCATTTGGAATTTGTAATTGTCGACCCAAAACCTCCAAAACAAAACTACATAATATTTATATTACTATTTGACAGATATTTCTTTTATTTACATAATAAGGCGCCTAAATTAAGCAAAAGCAGTTAATTCAAATAACGTGAATCTTAATTAAAGAATAGCTTATTAAAATGTATAAATTACCTTGGTATTATCTGTCAAATAAAGTGTAGTTAGGAAGACACACATTAAAATACAAATTCAACTAGGTACTACTGATATGGGAGGAATAGTTAATTCTATGGCAACATTGGTAACTTCCATACTGAGGAACTTTTACCAATTTCAATAATATTTTCACTCCATGTATCAAACACACACAACACAGTCTTACTACATAGTTGTTGGTCACTACTCTTTATAGCAGTAAAAATATTTCATCTGATAAAACGAAAAACTATAATGATTATCTAACCGCGGTTCTTAAATATAAGAGACTAGAGAAACATCTTAAAGTCCATTCTCTAAAAATAAAAACGATTATAAATCAGACTTTGACTAGATATCAGTCTTAGTGGTAGTTAAACTTTATGGTAGATCAGTAGATCATTTATCTTTCTACCAACAATAGCATTTGAATCGTGAATATAGTGACACCTTTTTTATAGATACTAATCCATACAGAGTAGGGACCAACATCTAAAGTTAGTAACAAAAGAAAGGTAGAAGAAGCGTTTCGCCGTGCCTACCGTAACCGTGTTAGCTAAACGGGCGTGGAGTTGCCGCGACCTTGACCTTGGCGGTGACCTTGGCGTTGACCTTGACCTTGAGCTTGCGCGCGCTCGTCGTCGCGGCGGCAGTTGGCCGAGCGCGCTCGCGTCTCCTCCAATATGAACGAGTTGATGACGTACGCCTCGCGCCGGATGCGGTCGCGCAACTCGGCCGACATGTTCGGGATCGCCCAGCGGACTATTATCATCACTAGCGCCACTACGTTCTATGTAACAAGTGCAAACTGATATTTAGAATGCGAGATTTGTACGATCGGCAACAGCGTCGCTTAACCACTTCTAAGGCTGAAATGGCTTGGACGCCGCGCCGTCACAACATACGTTTAGTTTGTGCAGAGGCGATACGCGTGCACACGATTTTTGTTGCTAGCTGGTAAAACGACGCTGTTGCCCATAGTACATGTTGCGTTTAGAAGTTCTTTGAAACTTGGCCGTTTGATGAAGGGTGTGAATAGAAGATAAAAGTATGTATCAAAGTTCACTTGTAAATATTTTCGGTTGGCCTCCAATCATAAACAAAAGTTCAGAAAAAAATGTATACTTACTATACACATGAACAAAGAAAACGAAATGAAATTGCACTGAAGCTGCCGGTTTGTTGTAAAAAATGCGTCTTACCTCGAACACGACAACGAAGGCTAGTCTCGCGCCGATGACGTGCCAGTACCAGTTGCTATGCTTGTAGTCGTCGCCCTCCTTGTGGTACCAGTAACCGGGGTAACTGAACAAAAGATAGATATTATGATATTATTATTCAAGGGGTAGTAGAATTTAGAATTTATTTATTTGTCATAAATAGGGTACAGAGAAGTTGGTAGTGATAATTTAAGAGCTTATACCTATTTAGCCTTTTTTTTATCCTAGGGGAAACGCCTTCGCGTACCCCCTCGTCCGGGGAGACGAGTGGGTTATGTGGGGTATGAACCCACTAAAGCCCCCAGGGTGCTTCTGCACATGGACGGAGATAACGAGGCCAGTGTGTTATTCATTGTGTCTCCGCCCCGTGCCCTTCCTTTCGACGCACCCTCAACCACCTCTTCTGATAAAACACGCCGGGGGCACCTGGCGCGCCATTCCACCACGAGGGCCCTGGATGGGCGACGGAATTCCCCGTTCCGCCACCCGACCCCCCCCCCCCCCACCTATGTTATGTTACCACATCGCGGTAACGCCTTTCCTTGGAGAGGCGAGCGGAGTGGCAAACGTCCGCAGGAGAATGCCAGACCTAGTCTGACATCCCCTCTGCATGGGGCGGATTCGCACTTTGTGCAACCCACGCCTCGGCTCCTACGGTCTGTCTGTCTGCGTCAGGCGTTGTCGCACCCTGTGCAACTCGCGTCTTAAATCTTTTGGGGGCTACCCCCTTCTCCACCAGTTTGCCCCTCACGATGGGGGGAGTGCACTTTACGGACCCTTTTAGATACTCGCCGAGTACAGACGAATAGGCACGAATACGAGTATGTAAACAACTTATTCGGGTATGTTCGGTAATCGCCACGAATACTCGTTCGTTCTCCGTACGTGCGGTGTCGGTTTTTTGACGCGGATCAAAGGATTATTCGTCTCTACTCGTGCGCGGTGTTTACATATTCGTTACTGTTTAGTTGATTCGTGAACATTGTCGCAGGCGGCGGTCGTTTCAAGCAATTAGCAATGGATTGGATAAACGAAAATATTTTAAAATTTATAGAACTTTATCAAGGAGAACTCGTAATATGGGATTTTTTTCCTTCTTCTTTTGTAAGTCTATACAAATTACTTAGACACAACGCCGTAGCAGCAAGTCGCACGTCGTCCATGTTGAGAAGTTCTATGTTTACTGAATATAGACGATTATCTAAACGGGTCTTTCGTGGTGCTATTCGTGCACGAATTGTTCGGCGAGAAATTCGCAGGATTATTCGGCCGAGTATCTAAACGTTGCATTAAGCATAAAGAGCCTCTGTCTATCGCTGAGAGGCACAGTGGTTTTGTGTGCCCCAGACTCAAGCATCGAAAGCACCTCATGGGCAAGGGCGCCAAAGCCTTCACCCTAATGGTGCTCCATCCGACCAATAGGCTCTCCGTCACGATCTTCTCGGCCACCGCCGTGGGACACCTTATCAAGAGCCTGCTCGACCCATGAGGACCTCGCGTCACTTGTTGTGCCAAGATTTCATCCGGCTGACACCCGGCTTTCCTGGCCACCGCATCTACCACCTCCTCTCTGCTTACTGTCTAATCCAGTCCCGTGAGCAGCAGGTCTGTCTTCTTGGTGGGACCTATTTAGCCATATCCATATATAATAGCATGTAATTTTTTTGATTAACTATTTATAAGGATTACAAAATTTTAATGATCATTTTATACAATCATATTTAGTTTATAACATTACTAGCTTTCCGCTCGCGGCTTCGCCCGCGTGAACTACACGACGTTATCCCGCGGGAGTGTGATATTTTTTCGGGATAAAAAGTAGCCTATGTTCCTCTCCAGACTATAAAGTATCTATGTCCCAAATTTCAGCCAAATCCGTTCAGCCGTTTTGGCGTGATTGAGTAACAAACATCCAAACATCTAAACATCCAAACATCCAAACATCCAAACTTTCACATTTATAATATTAGTAGGATAACCTAAACCTAAATAGGTTTAATTGCTTCAAAGTTACATTTACCTGCACATGGTCTCGTTGTAGGTGGACTTAATGGGCTTAAAGTCCTGGAACACAGTGATGTTGAACTCGGCCAGCGTGTGGTTCACGTAGTTGTCCAGCGAGCCCTCCGAGAACTGGTACACCAGCCGCGGGATGAACTCCGATGTGAAGGCGATTATGAAGCCCTGCCGGTAAATTTAGTCATTTTCAACCTTAACTGAAGATTCTAGAGTTCATTTTATAAAAACTAATATTTTTAAAAACCGTGCCAAGCCAGTAAATCAAATGCTAAAACGCACATTTGTTAAATCTCGGGCTAAATGGTATCTACATATTATTGCAATTAAAATATTGCCTATGAAGCCTTATATTTGTATTTTGATGAGAGCAGAGATCTTAACAAGGGGAAAGATGTGGTCTCTGTCCTTTTTTTTCTGTCAAGAGAAGAATGCGATCTTTCGGCATATCAAACGGCATATTCCTCGCCGCACCCAGCCCTCCCGCCAAGCCTAATAGGCTTCGCGTTAGGGTTGGGCGGTTCTAACCCCTGCCCCGCCCTCTAGCGAGCTCGAAAGCTCGAGAGGGGGCCGGGGACAGAAGGAGGAAGCGTCCACCCCAGCTCCCCATAGGGCAACCCACTCTTGGTGGGCAGGCCATATGGGGCGAACGGGCGCTAGATAAAAGCGTGATCACAAAACACAACAAAGACGTTAGAAGTAGTAAGTGCGAGGGGCGTGCGTAGAAAATCCCTTTGCTTAAAACAACAAACCCTCCATATATCTTACCAGCGTACGATTTTGAATTTCTTCAAGCTGTCATGGCAACTAAACTTGTTATTGATTCACGCTTCATTCAGTACAAAATGCGTGACTTGCCCCTTTTAATCTTGTGTTCTGCGGGCGTGATAATGTGTGCGTATAACTCACGTTGGTGATGACACTGAGCTTGCCGATGGAGTCCAGTATGCGGTACTAGACGCCGATGTCGATGACGCGCTGCGGGGCGGGCCGCCGGTAGCAGGTGAGGAACTTGCGCTTGTTTGAAGGAACCTTGTGTTCTGTGGCCGTGATAATGTGTATGTATAACTCACGTTGGTGATGACACTGAGCTTGCCGATGGAGTCCAGTATGCGGTACCAGACGCCGATGTCGGTGACGCGCTGCGGCACGGGCCGGCGGTAGAAGGTGAGGAACTTGCGCATGTCTGAAGGAACCTTGTGTTGTGTGGCCGTGATAATGTGACGTATAACTCACGTTGGTGATGACACTGAGCTTGCCGATGGAGTCCAGTATGCGGTACCAGACGCCGATGTCGGTGACGCGCTGCGGGACGGGCCGCCGGTAGCAGGTGAGGAACTTGCGCGCGTCCAAACGCATCTCCAGAACGTTATTGATGAGAGCGAACAGCGGCGCCAGCGGAAACGCCGCCACGAATATCGTCACAAATCCGTATTGTAATACTGTAACAAACATTGTAAACAAAAATTTTAACTCGTTTTGAGGTTTAGATCCAGGGGTACCGGCTAACTTTCCGAATTTCGGCAAATCTGCCGGGCCGGCTTCTAGTTAAAACAGATAAATAGAAGTACGGAATTTCGTATTATGCTACTAGCGACCCTCGCTTCGCTTCGGTGCAGTGTGGTATTTGACACCATGTATTATACAAATAAACCTTCCTCTTGAATCACTCTATCTATTCCAAAAACCGCATCACAATCTGTTGTGTAATTTTAAATATATAAGCATACATAGGGACAGACAGCAGGAAGCGACTTTGTTTTATACTATGTAGTGATTTGCCGAAGCTATTTGGAAGATATCGATGTTCCTATGACATTATGAATCGGGGTTCGCCATTTTGGTCTCTCGATTTAACTATATTGATTTCAAGCCCGGCAGACTTGCCGAAGTTTGGATTGGTTGCGTTACCCGCTACGGCCCCAGATCTGGCAAATACGCAGCTACTCGCTAGTTGCGCACGTGCACGCTACGTGCCGCGCACTATACAACTAAGATAAGTGCGACCGAAACCGGAAGCGGGAACTGAACACCACACAAGCCTTGCATAAGTTGTGATAAAGATGTACATCAAACAATCGTAGTAATTGCAATCGCAAATGCATGCAGTAGTCGCGCGCGACACACGAAAACAAATTACTTTTTACAGTGTTATTTTGATCTGCGATAAATTGAGAATGATGACAAAAAACGAATCTGTTATCAATTGAAATACTTGAAAAAACTTTTAATCTATCTTTTTAGTTTAAAACGAGGTAAAAAGATAAACAACAAAGACTTACCCATTTCCAGGTACTCGGGAAAGAGCCCCATAATCCCGAAATCAACTAGTTTGAAGTCTTTCACCCACTGCATCGGACTTTTGATGCTGTAAATCGAATGAAATAAATATTACTTAACTACGACCTACTTATATGATTCCAGTCTATAAACAATATTATATGCGACTGGCCATCGATAATTCTGCTGTCAAATGCACCAAACAATACAGAACTTTGAAAAAAGACCAGTCCAAAATATTTGCAGATCAAGAAGAAACTCACGTCTTTTTCCTTCCAATAGCTCTGATGATGTTCCACCACTTGAGCAAGTACGGCATCATCATCTCGACGATGGTGTTGATGAACTGCTTGCCTATCATGATGATGGCTAGCTGAATAGAGAGCTCTAGCAAGCAACCACCAGGCGCACACTGAAAGTATTTATTGTCTGACTAACTTTATCCAATCCACTATCTAGAAGTTAACGTTCATGAAGTTAAAGCTCAAAATCAACTGGAAAGTTTGAATACTTTTGATGGTATTTTAACTCTGCTACTAATACTGAGAACCTTATATAGGAATTCAACCTGTGTGTGACTCAATTTATATTTTATTAATAAAATTAGAAACTGATGCATAAGTCAAAACGTTAAATAATCAGCACGGGTAGCATGATGAACTCGAGAAAGTTTTTGTCGAAACGTCAAAAATGACAGTTAATGATAGACAAATCTATTGTTCACCTGTCAATTATAGACTTTCGAGGTAGACAAAACTCTTCTCGGGTTTGTAATGCTACGCGTGCTGGTTTACAAGAAATACGTAAATTAAATATTCATCGAATCAACTCACTTATGAAAATTACTCAAATATTCCCTGTCTTTTTTTCTAGCGAAGATCGATTTCAAGTTATTCTATTATGAGCCTTATAAATGACTTCTACTCTTTATTTATTACGCACAAATTAACTCGTCCATATTAAAATTGTCTTACCTCTTCCTGTCTATGCCCAAACAGCCTGACGTAGTCTCCAGGCCTCCCCACGTACTTTCCCTTGAAGAATGCGATGTAGAATATCGACGCGTAGTAGTTGACGAACTGCAGTAGGTAAATCTTGAGCGTGAGCGAGTCGTCGAACTCTGTTTGTGTCCTCAGTAATTCCTTTTCCGTAAGCCATTCCGCTAGATACTGGTATATCTGTGGAGCCGAGTGTGCATATTTGGATAGTTGTAGCCACAGATATAGATGTATATATCTATATCTTATAGATATTCCCGTTCATCCAGATCCGTTCAGTAGTTTTTGCGTGAAAGAATAAACATCCATACATCCATACTCACAAACTTTCGCATTTATAATATTAGTAGGAAGTAGGATTTATTCTATTAATTTTTAGTTTCTCGAGCGAAAATTGACATTAAATCAAGAGCTTCCAATAAATTTAGCGACAACCAACGCTAACTAATAATGTTGGCAGTTACTAGGTCATTAAAATCAAAGGGTACAAATAGTTTTAATTATCTTATCGTTTTGTCCACTCTGACTGACATAGGACGGACTCAAATTGATCAGGATAGTAACTCCCCAGATGTTAAAATTCCAACTACACTTAAACTATTAATTTGCTTCACGTCTTGTCTAGAAATATCTTCTTCTGTTTTCTGAAAATTTCTTATTTTCCGTGCAAATTTCTAATTTTTTTCTTTCCTAAGATCCTTCTCTGTTCGAAAACAAACACAACAAAAAGAATTAACGAAATCGGTCCAGCCGTTCACGCGTGATGTTGTGACCAACGGAAATAGGAATAATTTTTATACACGGTAATTTTTTTTATCACCCCGGATATATTTACGGATTACCGTGTATAAATGAATAGATATTTGTAGATGGACTAACAAACCGCTTACATAGTTGAAGACGCAGATGAGACACAGATTGATGCAGGCGGCGGTGGCGGTAGTAAACATGATCGGGTTGTAGGTGATTAGCGCGTTGTCATTGGTGCGCAGTATGGCCGCGCCGAGGAGAGACATCCTGCGAAAATTGATCAGATCAATCTCATCAAGCTAAAGACCATACATAGTTGAAGACGCAGATGGGACACAGATTGATACAGGCGGCGGTGGCGGTGGTGAACATGATCGGGTTGTAGGTGATCAGCGCGTTGTCATTAAACCAATAAAAAAATAAAAATACAATCTCATCACGCTAAAGACGGAGGTTATAAGCTATTCGTGGAGCAATAGTAGATTGTATTACAAGGGAGCAAAATAATATTTTTACGGCGAGGGCGCTGTGAAGGATTCTAGAGTAGAATCCTGAATGCAGAGTGGGAAGCAAAAGATTGGCGCTATACAAAATCCGCACCCGCGATTGGTGCCTTTAAATGCAACGTGCTAGCGGGCGTCGCTGATTGCCTCTTTACTGATGCAGCGCAAAAACAGAAAAACAGTTTACCGCGATCTGTACTACATGGCGATACACGTTCCAAAATACATAAAATTATTCAAAGTTACTCCATGTTGTGTCCAAAATGGATATGTAAAAATACATCTTTCTTATTTTTAAATGTATTTTTTCGTTCCCTTATCTAATCCCGAAAAGAGAATTGAAGGAGAGAAATGAACGCAAGAAGTGTTAGTGGAAGCTTTAATATTGCAATCTCAGAAATAGTTTTGGGCCCTTACTGTTTATGCTTGATAATTAGACGAAAAAAGAAGCGTGGTCTCTATCACTCAGTACATTGTGATATGGTTTGACCACAGATTTGTCAAGAAAGACGTTAGTAATAAGTGAGCGGGGAGCGCGCAAGCACACCTTTGCTCAATACAGCAAACTCTTCATACATTCGACCTTTATAAGACTGAACTTTCTTCAAATTGTCATGGCAACTAGCTTGTTTTCGATTCTGGTGTATACTACTAATTCCATTAGCTATTTCCACTTATGGAAATTCTGGAATCCTTTGTTCCACTAAATCCATTGCGAATGCGTGACTGGTCGGCGTGCACAGGAACTATGTATACTTCATCTTTAGATAAAATTCACTGTTCGGAAAAGATCGACGTTTCTGAACGCAACTCTAATGTCACGTCAAATTGACATTAGCTGTCACTTGAAGTTGACAGTGACACTTGATTGGAATTCTTCTTGAAAAAAAATGTCGGAATAATTTTGCTGAATTTGTTAAAAATCGCTCGCGTTGAATGTGCCTGGCACATCGAGTTTGAATACATCTTAAATTATCTATGTGATCCCGTTTTGTACGACCAAGGTTTTGATGCCATCTCTGGAGTGGCCGGTCGCGGATGCTTTGAAAGATAACCTTTTCTACCACACGCGCTTGTTGTCGGGACACTATATCTTGAAAAAAAAGCTCCCACGTGTGTGTCTTTGTGTATCTATTGTTGAAACGCCCAGTGTCTTGTGAACGCTGTTATTTGTGTTATGAGTGAGGTGACTAATTGGTAAGGTCTGCAGAAGAAGACGGAGCCACAGGGGGGGCCCCCCTCTCCCCACGCTGCCCAGGGACTTTCTACAGCACAGACCACAGTATGTAAAATCACCTTACTTCACATTCTCTCCGCTGTGTATCGCAGTCCTATTGTTCAGTTACATCCCGGCTGAAACCAAGATTTGTCCGGAGTCTATACTCATGATAGCCTTCCACTGCGCCAATGCTGACTCCGCGGTCTAGGCAGGGGTGTACTGAACATTTCTTGGTAGCAAGAGCGTAGCTTGAAGGCCTGAGAGGCCCACGCCAAAATTTTGTCTATTAATCAGTGCCGTTTGATGACCATCTGGTCCGGACTAGATTAATTTGTACTTGTAAATGGTAATTAACTTGCATTTGAAAAGTAAAGGGCATTCCTTTGTTATTGGTTCCATGTCTTGTAATTAATTGTCATGTATTGAAGTTCCAAAATGTAAACAGATGCCTTTCTTTGCTCATAATAATTATTATTTAGTTTGTTAGCAAATTTGAGTTGTGAATATTGACAAGTTTGTTGCTAAAATAATAGCTAATAAAAGGTTAGCTAATAAGTTTGCACTCAATACTTAGTGAAACTTAAATGATTTGGGACATTGTTTACACATTGAAACTCATTGAAACTTGTGCTTTGAAATAATTAAAATTAACTTGTTGTTGTGTAACAGTATGTTGTGTTGATATCCAAGTGAATTTCAATAGTCAGTGAGTTTTGTTGTTTTCTGATAACCTCCAGATATTTAAGAGTTTGTGTCATTATAAATACTTTGTTGTTGTAATATTGGAATTTTGTGGTTAGTAATAACCTCCAAATATTGGAGATTTTGTGTTATAGTGAATATTTTGAATTTGTTGTTTTTGTTGATAAATTTGTGACGTTACAATGACGGCCTCCTCTGCTAAAGCCAAAATACGTTCTGAGTTACGGTGGTTAGCGTCTGCAGTCGCATTGTTGGATCGACCTGATAGGACGGAGGCCTTGTTGAACAGATACGTAGATCTGCCCGTACGTTTGGCTGTTGTTGATGAACAGTATGCCTTATTTTTGGAAAGGACTGTTGAGGCCGATGTGGAAATGCGACAAGAAGTCGATTTGGATGTGGACCAGTGTTATGATTTTGCGGACAGAATTACCCAGGTGGCTCGGCCTTTGCAAGTGGCAAGAGAGAATGAACCGAGCCCGTCCCCGGTCACATCTAAAAGTATGCCCCCTCTCTTTGCTAGATTGGCCCCCTTAGACTTAAGGCGTTTTGCTGGTCGTCTAGAGGACTGGGAGGGCTTTATTAATATTTTTGATAGTCTTGTACATGCCCGGGACGATTTGACCCAGGGCCAGAAGTTAGCTTATTTATTATCCGTGTTGGAAGGGGAGGCCCTTGAATCGGTTCAACATTTGGCCCCCTCGGATGAAAACTACCCTATTGCTAGGGATTTGATTGCCCGTCGGTACCAGAACGAACGACGTCTGGCGGACAACCATGTTGCCGCCATTTTGAATTTACCCCGCGTTGCCAGCGTGATGCACTTGAGAGTGGCTTTGTTGAATCCGCTGTTGGTTGCCTACAACGCATTAAAAAACTTAAAACTCCCAGTGGAGCAGTGGTCGTTTTTGTTACTGCACATTGTCCTGGGAAAGTTGCCGGACTCTGTTAAGGTCCGTTTTGAGCAGCAGTATGGTGGGGATAGTGCGACTTATCTGCCACCCTTCTCGGACCTCTTGACGTTCCTGGAAGGAGAAAGTAGACTGGCAGATAATTCCTCTCTGGCCGGTCCTATGGGACCCGAACGACCTGTGCCACAGAGTGGATCCCCCACCGGACCCCCCCGTAGGGGGCGTCTGGCCCCTCGCGCGCCCGGCCGCTATGCCGCCGTCCAGGAGACCGCCCGCTGCTTGTACTGTCGGGAACCGGGTCACAGCACGACCCGTTGTGATAAGTTCCTCGACCAGCGCGTCCAAGGCCGTCGAGCGATCGCGCGACAACGGACATGGTGCTACTCGTGCTTGGGCCTGCACATGCAGCGCGAATGTACCCAAGCGCACCCATGCCGCTTTTGTAAGGGCAACCACCATCCCCTCCTCTGCATGAACAGCCCAGAGGGCGGCGGAGCGCCGCAGCGCGTCGCTGCAGGATAACCGCGTATGGGTGGGGGTCTCGGACCCCCCGCGGTGTTTGAATCCCGCAGCAGTTCTAGTGGCCACCAGAGTGGCCCCAGACGCTCTCCGCCACGTTTGGAGCCTCAAACGGGCGGGGGTCCCAGGGACCCCCCAATGGGAAACCGATCCCCAAGGATGGGGATGAGTTATGCGAGCGTTGCCGGAGGTCGTAGAGGCCCCCCGCGACGTTTTGAGCCTCGCACGGGCGGGGGTCCCAGGGACCCCCCAATGGGAAACCGATCCCCAAGGATGGGGATGAGTTATGCGGGCGTTGCCGGAGGTCGTAGAGGCCCCCCGCGACGTTTTGAGCCTCGCACGGGCGGGGGTCCCACGGACCCCCCCATGGGAAATCGGTCCCCAACTAGGGGGTTCGATTTTGCGAGCGTTGCGGGAGGTCGTAGAAGCCCCCCGCAACGTGTTGAGCCTCGCACAGCCGGGGGTCCCCGGGACCCCCCCTCTGAAAATCGGTCACCGTGCCCCCGCGACTATGGGGCGACGTACACGGTGGATGATAGGCACCGATTCTCGCCGCCGCTCGCCGAATACCCGCGTTTGGAGCGGCGCCCGCCCCGTCTTCAAGGGGCCGGGAGATATAACCCGCCTGATACCGGGCGAATTGGACGTAGGCAGTATGTGGGAGATTGGGACCCACTGGATCGCTATGAGCGACCCCCTTACCATGGGGGGACGTCTGGGGACCCCACATACTAGCAATCAACGTGTTTACGGTCGATTGTAGCCACCCCTCCAGAGACCGTTTTGTTGCCCACGGCCTCTGTGCTTGTCAGGGGATTGAATGGCGACCTTGTGGAAGTTCGCGCCTTGTTGGATTCCGGTGCTCAGGGGTGTGTTGTGTCATCTTGGTTAGTTAGGCGGTTGGGCCTCAAGGTGCACCCCCACACGGAAGGCGTGAGAGGTGTTGGCGATGTGAAAGTCCCCGGGTTGTTAGGGCATGTTGACTTCACATTTACATCACGTAATAAGTCCACGCCAGGCATTAAGACCTCGGCGATTGTGTTGGACACAGTTGTTGGCCGTCAACCTTCAGTTGACTTGGGACCGAGTATGTTGTCTTTGGTGTCTGATTCCCCACTCGCCGATCCAAATTTCTTCCGCCCAGGCCCGATTGATGCTCTCCTTGGAGCCGATGTCCTGGGGCGAGTTTTGTTGACGGGGAAGCGAGTTTTGCAGCCAGATGGCTTGGTAGCTCTGCAGACGACACTCGGTACAGTTGTGATGGGCCCTGCTCGCCGCGTTTTGGATTCCCTTGATGAGGATCGCGGTCTTGTTTTTAATGTGTCTCTCTCCGAAGTGGTGCAGAAGTTTTGGGAGGTTGAGGAACCTCCACCAGCCCCGCGGGTAGACCCAGTAGCGGATGAATGCGAGTTGTATTACCAGAATAACACTGGTCGCCTCCGCTCTGGTCGTTTGATCACCCGTCTCCCCTTTCGTGCCGGCCGACCTCCTCTGGGCGAATCCCGACCGCTAGCGGAACGTAGGCTAGTGGCGATGGAGCGTCGCATGAGCAAGGATCCGGTCTTCCGCCACAAGTATGTTGAATTCATGCGGGAGTATGAGGAGTTAGGGCACATGTCCGTGAGCGATTTGGATTGGCGCTCCGTTGAGCACTTCTTTTTGCCGCACCACGCCGTTTTGAAATCCGGAAAGATTCGGGTGGTCTTTGACGGTTCGGCTCCCACCTCTACTGGAGCGTCCTTGAACCAGTGTCTGCATGTAGGTCCCAAGCTGCACACGGAGATCTCAGACATTTTGACCAACTTCCGGCGGCACCAAATTGTATTTATGACTGACATCCGGATGATGTTCAGACAAACGGTCATCCATCCCGAGGATAGGAGGTACCAATTGATTTTGTGGAGAGAGAGTCCTAGGGACCCCTTGTTGATTTATGAATTGAATACGAATACGTACGGTTTGGCTTCGAGCCCGTTTGTTGCGATTCGTTCTTTGTTGGAGTTGGCCGAGAAGGAGCGCTTGAGATACCCTCGCGCCTCCGCCATTTTGGCCAGTGACGTCTATGTGGATGACATTTGCACGGGCGCCTCATCTGTCTCAGAGGCGATTGTCCTGAGAGACGAACTCACCGCCCTTTTGAAGTCGGGAGGTTACGAGTTGAGGAAATGGATATCCAACTCGCCTGATGTACTGGTAGGTTTGCCCGAAGAGCACCAGCAGGACCCCCACCTATTCGAAAATGTTGATAATCCCCATGTGGTGACCGTCCTTGGCGTACAGTACAAACCGGTCTCTGACACGTTCACTTATTGTGTGGATTTACGACCACCGAAAGTCTGGACCAAGCGTTTAGTATTGTCTACTGTCGCACGTACCTTTGACCCCAATGGGTGGATTTGCCCCGTGCTGTTTATGGCCAAGTGTTTCTTGCAACGGTTATGGGCTTCGGGTGTGTCGTGGGATGAACCCCTCTCGGACGAGTTACTCCGAGATTGGTCGAGCTTCGTTTCATCCCTCCCCGAGATTAATGAAGTGCATTTGCCGAGGCTATTCCTCCCTTCTGAAAATTGTAAAGTTACTCTTCACGGCTTTTCCGATGCCTCCGAACGTGGATTTGCTGCGGCCGTGTACCTCCGCACCGTTACTGTTGACGGAGTTGTTGCTGTGCATCTGGTGATAGCGAAAAGCAAAGTCGCTCCCCTTCGGACTCGTCATACGATCCCGAGGTTGGAATTGTGTGGAGCTGCCCTCCTAATGCGTTTGTTGAACCACGTATGGCTCACATTAGGTCGATCTATTAAGATACAAGAGGTTTATGCTTGGACGGACAGTCAGGTCGTCCTTTGTTGGTTGAAGGCTCCGGCGCACACCTTGGACGTGTTTGTGGCCAATCGAGTGTCGCAGATTTGTAATTCCGACATCGAGTTGATTTGGAGACACGTGCCGGGAACCATGAATCCCGCGGATTGTGCGTCTCGGGGTTGTGTAGCCCCAACCCTAATTAACCACCCCCTCTGGTGGGGCCCACAGTGGTTGATGCGGCCTGAGTCGGAGTGGCCGCCCTCTCCAGCGTTGTCGAACGTAGCCGTTCCTGATATGCGGGCATGCGTCCTGGAGACTAACCCCGCCGGGGAAAAGGATTTGTTGTTGGATCGGTACAGCTCCTTACAGAAGCTGCTTGGTGTTACCGCTTGGATCAGACGTTTTGTGTACAATTGCAGAAACCCACGCGCGAGGCGTGATTCGTCGGTTCTCACTCCGGACGAGCGTAGGGACGCGCTCTTGTTTTGGGTCCGGAGAGTACAAGCTGATAGTTTTGAGTCCGAGATTGAAATTTTGCGTTTAGGCCGTCGCAAGTTGAAGGGCGCGGTATCGCGATTGAATCCCTTCCTGGACGAGAGTGGGCTTTTGCGAGTCGGCGGAAGACTTCGAAATGCGACCCTGCCGTATGGAGCTCGTCACCCCCTTTTGTTACCTAAAGCCGGACATTTGACTCAACTGATAATAACAGATCGCCATGTGAATGCACAACATGCTGGCTGTAATGCTTTGTTGGCCATTTTGCAGCGTGAATTTTGGATTTTGTCTGCTCGTCGAGCCATTCGCACTGTGGTTTTCCGTTGCCTGCCTTGTTATCGATTGAAGGCCGCGACCATGCAGCCCCAGATGGGTGATTTGCCTGCTGATCGCGTCACGGAATGTAGAGCTTTTGCCGGAGTCGCCACCGACTTCGCCGGTCCCTTTACTGTAAAGGCTTCGAGACTGCGTAATGCTAAAACCTATAAGGCGTACTTGTGCGTGTTTGTGTGTTTGTCCACCAAGGCTGTCCACTTGGAAATTGTCTCGGAATTGTCTACCGAAGCCTTTGTCGCCGCCTTGAGCAGATTTGTTTCCCGTAGAGGACTGCCGACATTGATACGTTCCGATTGTGGTACTAATTATAAGGGAACGTGTAATTATCTTAAGGAAGTAGTTAAGTTTTTTGTTGATAATAAAATAGACATTGGAACCACCCTCTCCCGGCGTGGGATAATCTGGAAGTTTAGCCCTCCAGCTTGTCCGACCTGGGGAGGAATTTTTGAAGCTTGTGTAAAGGCTGCCAAGACACACTTGCGTCGCGTGATTGGAGAAACTATTCTCACGTTTGAGGAACTTGATACGGTATTTTGTAAAATTGAGGCCGTCCTCAACTCGCGACCCTTGTGCCCGTTGTCTTCGGACCCGAATGACCTGGAAGCGTTGACCCCAGGTCATTTCTTGATCGGACAGCCCCTTTTGGCGTTGCCTGAATATCCGATTCAGGATGTAGGATCCCATCGTTTGTCGCGATACCAACTTTTGAAACAGATGTCCCAAAACTTCTGGGCACGTTGGTCGATGGAGTATTTGCATATCCTACAACAGCGCGTGAAGTGGACAGATAAAACCACCCCACCCCAGACTGGCGACCTCGTGTGGATTAAGGATGCTAACCTGCCGCCCCTATGTTGGCGAAGGGGGCGCATTGTTAAACTCTACCCCGGAACTGACGGAGTTCCTCGTTTTGCTGAGGTTTTGGTTCGAGATTCGGTTTTGAAGAGAGCAGTTAGTGGGCTCTCCCGATTACCCGTAGATTGACGTACCGTTCTTAACGGTCCGGGGCGGGGGGATGTTCGGAAAAGATCGACGTTTCTGAACGCAACTCTAATGTCACGTCAAATTGACATTAGCTGTCACTTGAAGTTGACAGTGACACTTGATTGGAATTCTTCTTGAAAAAAAATGTCGGAATAATTTTGCTGAATTTGTTAAAAATCGCTCGCGTTGAATGTGCCTGGCACATCGAGTTTGAATACATCTTAAATTATCTATGTGATCCCGTTTTGTACGACCAAGGTTTTGATGCCATCTCTGGAGTGGCCGGTCGCGGATGCTTTGAAAGATAACCTTTTCTACCACACGCGCTTGTTGTCGGGACACTATATCTTGAAAAAAAAGCTCCCACGTGTGTGTCTTTGTGTATCTATTGTTGAAACGCCCAGTGTCTTGTGAACGCTGTTATTTGTGTTATGAGTGAGGTGACTAATTGGTAAGGTCTGCAGAAGAAGACGGAGCCACAGGGGGGGCCCCCCTCTCCCCACGCTGCCCAGGGACTTTCTACAGCACAGACCACAGTATGTAAAATCACCTTACTTCACATTCTCTCCGCTGTGTATCGCAGTCCTATTGTTCAGTTACATCCCGGCTGAAACCAAGATTTGTCCGGAGTCTATACTCATGATAGCCTTCCACTGCGCCAATGCTGACTCCGCGGTCTAGGCAGGGGTGTACTGAACATTCACTTTAGCAAAGTCATTATATAGTTAGGTCAGAAAACTAGCGCACCATATGTATTGTGAAAACGCCAAAATTTGCAAAAAAAATTTTTTTGTCGTCGTGGAAATAATGAGATATCATTCGAAATAAAAGAGTATCCCACAATTACCATTTTTTGTATTTTCAATGAAATAGTGAGATACACAGTTCGATTCCACGCTAAATACTCAGTACAAAATGCGTGACAAGCATGCTCCTTCTCTCTTTGTTTTGTGCTGTAGTTTGATGATCCAGGGGGGCTACCGCGTAACTTTATGGGTATGAACATCATACGTTTTTGGGAACTTTAAGTCAATTTTATAAAGAAAAAAGCCGTTATCAGTTCTTTGTTTTGTGACGTCGGGTATAACGATAACTAGCTAGCAACGTTCAACAGAACAAAGCAGCAAAAATCTATCAAAATAAGGAATTCAAATGACAGTTGAAGCCCATACCCATATCCATATTTCTTAGCCGATAGCCCCCCAGGATTTGCCTGTTCATGAATTTCATTATCAGCAGCATACCGCAGTCACCTGTACACCACGCTGAACGACATGAGCGTGGCCGGCAGCCGCATGCGCCAGAACGGGACCATGGCTCGCGCTCCCACTCGCACGGCCAGCTGTCGGCCATGTTAGCGGCATACCGCCCTCACCTGTACACCACGCTGAACGACATGAGCGTGGCCGGCAGCCGCATGCGCCAGAACGGGACCATGGCTCGCGCTCCCACTCGCACGGCCAGCTGTCGGCCATGTTAGCGGCATACCGCCCTCACCTGTACACCACGCTGAACGACATGAGCGTGGCCGGCAGCCGCATGCGCCAGAACGGGACCATGGCTCGCGCTCCCACTCGCACGGCCAGCTGTCGGCCATGTTAGCGGCATACCGCCCTCACCTGTACAGCACCACGCCCAGCACGGTGGCCAGCGCCAACAGCACGAGCAGCGCCACCACGCTGAACGACATGAGCGTGGCCGGCAGCCGCATGCGCCAGAACGGGACCATGGCTCGCGCTCCCACTCGCACGGCCAGCTGTCGGCCATGTTAGCGGCATACCGCCCTCACCTGTACAGCACCACGCCCAGCACGGTGGCCAGCGCCAACAGCACGAGCAGCGCCACCACGCTGAACGACATGAGCGTGGCCGGCAGCCGCATGCGCCAGAACGGGACCATGGCTCGCGCTCCCACTCGCACGGCCAGCTGTCGGCCATGTTAGCGGCATACCGCCCTCACCTGTACAGCACCACGCCCAGCACGGTGGCCAGCGCCAACAGCACGAGCAGCGCCACCACGCTGAACGACATGAGCGTGGCCGGCAGCCGCATGCGCCAGAACGGGACCATCGGCTCGCGCTCGCCGGTCACCACGTTCAGCTGTTGACAGTGGCACGTGTTTTAGGCTGGGAATACATGTCCATTTTTTCCCTTCGATAGTCTGATCAGACATGCTTTTGATTGGTTGCTAAGCGCCCCACAGATGATCAGTTCGCCTGTCGGCAACGGCCTGTCAGTATCCCGGTATTATCAGTTAATTTATACTGTCAACGTTAACAAAAACTTAGATGAACTGCTCATGTCGGTAAAGCAGTCAAAGGGCATGAAAGAGATAAAGAGATAGAGCGATAGTTTTCGATTACAAATACAGTTTGCCAAACTCATACTAGGAGCCCACAGACGGCCGATCTGATCTAGGCCGACAGGCGACCTGACCGTTTGTGGCCTTCTTTAACACCAATATGTAAACACAACCAATCAAAATCAAAGACAATCAGAGAGAAAAATAACTATTTAAAGGGTTTAAAAATACTGTAATAATAAACTGCGCCATTGTGCTTTCTTTTTACAAGTATCGGTTAATTGTCTCATCTCATATTACGTTATGTGTGTGCTGTGTGTAATAAGAAATTGAGTAATTCGATAAGGAAATTTATAACAATATGAAATGGTAAATATATTTTTCACACTTATGCTCTGAAATGTTAATATTATATTTGAGAAAAGAATGCAGTACGTGGCACTTTTCCGAGGTAAACATTCTAAATTTGAAAATCACTGCAGTAATGAATTTCAGTACTTACTTACTGCACTGATTTTAGTGCAGTAAGTAAGTACTGAAATTCATTACTGCAGTGATTTTCTATGGTACTACCAACTTTCTTTCTTTATTTTTTCTTTAGTTATTCCTGTGTATAAAAACAGAAAAAGCAAAGGGACATTTGCACCATACAGCCACATTATTATTATAACATAATTAGGTTAACTTTTTTTTAAATACGGTGCGCACAGAGTATATTACTTCGTATTGTACCACAAGCGCTATGTACCCTTAGCACCATGAAGCTCGACTTAATACTGAGGTAACTGGAGAGTGCAGTACGAACAATTTTTTGTGACCACAAATTACACAGTGGCTGTCTTCCGTCTCACCTACACTTTAAAAAAATACGTATGGTCATATGAGACAACTGACAGTCACTACATACTAAATGTTAAATTTGCTGGTGTTCACTTTTTTATTCAGGGTGAGAACTCCAGTTACCTCAGTATGAAGTCGAGCTTCATGCTTAGCACGAACATCAATCGAAAAAAACAACAAACAAAATGAGATTTATCATAGACAAAATATCCTTTACAAGTAATTTTGTATGGGAAATATATACAGCGCCATCTACCGCCCAGAAGCGGGTATTGAAGTTGCGCATTTTAGTAGCAAGTAGTAAGTATCACTAGGCTGTATGACCGTTCGACATGGCCTCACAAACCAATATTAAAAAAACGGCGGGAATGATTTTCAGCGGTTGATTAGTCAATACAGTTTATATTGTGTAATAAATTATCAGAATGAGTTCTGCCAATGAAACATATACAGACATTGTATTTTTTTGATTTATGAGAGCCAAATTTGAGAGCAGAAGCGAAATTAATAACAGAAAACTTACTGCCAGCAAAATCAAAAGAAATATATATGAAAACCTACGATCTGATTTGGAAAAGTGAAAAAAGGCGCATACGTTTTCGGAATCTGTGTTGTTGGCGTATTTTAATGATACATCATTAAAATAATATTATTATGGGCGATTTATACATAAGTGAGCCCGGGAAAACAATACCATTTACATTTAATAATTGCCCGAACATGTGTGATATAAATTTTAATAAATATTATTTAGTTAAACAGTTTTTTTTATTTCCTCGCATTTCTTGAGAAAAGCACTATACAAGCCTTGTACGGTAAGCAAATTACCTGTCCTCGGCTGTAATGTACTATTTCACACTTATGCTCTGAAATGTTAATATTATATTTGAGAAAAGAATGCAGTACGTGGCACTTTTCCGAGGTAAACATTCTAAATTTGAAAATCACTGCAGTACTGAAATTCATTACTGCAGTGATTTTCAAATTTAGAATGTTTACCTCGGAAAAGGTACTACCCAAAGATATTATTACCAACTTTTTTTCTTTATTTTTTCTTTCGTTATTCCTGTGTATAAAAACAGAAAAAGCAAAGGGACATTTGCACCATACAGCAACATTATTATTATTATTTTATAGGTAATTATTTTATCATATTTAGGTTAACTTTTTTTTAAATACGGTGCGCACAGAGTATATTACTTCGTATTGTACCACAAGCGTTATGTACCCTTAGCACGAACATCAATCGAAAAACAAAATGAGATTTATCATAGACAAAATATCCTTTACGAGCATAGAAGTATTACCTAAATAATACTTCCATGTTTACGAGTAATTTTGTATGGGAAATATGTACAGCGCCATCTACCGCCCAGAAGCGGGTATTGAAGTTGCGCATTTTAGTAGCAAGTAGTAAAAAGTATCAATAGGCTGTATGACCGTTCCACATGGCCTCACAAACCAATATTAAAAAAACGGCGGGAATGATTTTCAGCGGTTGATTTGATATCAATACAGTTTATATTGTGTAATAAATTATCAAAATGAGTTCTGCCAATGAAACATATATAGACATCGTATGTACCTACTCCACCAAATATGAGAGCAGAAGCAAAATTAATTACTTACAGAAAACTTTGGTACTGCCAGCAAAATCAAAAGAAAGATATATGAAAACCTACGATCTGATTTGGAAAAGTGAAAACAAGGCACATACGTTTTCGGAATCTGTGTTGTTGGCGTATTTTAATGATACATCATTAAAATTATATTATTATGGGCGATTTATACATAAGTGTGCCCGGGAAAACAATAACATTTACATTTAATAATTGCCCGAACATGTGTGATATAAATTTTAATAAATATTATTTAGTTAAACAGTTTTTTTTTTATTTCCTCGCATTTCTTGAGAAAAGCACTATACAAGCCTTGTACGGTAAGCAAATTACCTTGCCTCGAATGATTAAAGCCCTCGCCTGCGGCTCGTGCTTCAAACCATCCTCGACAATGTAATTTCTTACTTACCTGTCCTCGGCTGTAATGTACTATTATTTTGTTTGATAAGCGTTGTTAGTCTGTGGCAGAGACTGAGATGAAGCCGTTTCAACATGAAATTACAATAATGTATTATTATGTTTTGTTTTCTTAGTACCTATACCCTTTGTAATAGTTTTTTTGCTAAACTAAGTAAATTTTTTTTCTTTTCTTTGGTAACATAGTTTTGTATAAGAACCTGCGTCCGCTTGACGTGCGCGAGGCGGGCCAGGTAGTGCGGGCGCGGGTGCTCCTCGTACACGTCGAACCCCGTCAGGTCCCAGCGGTGCGTCATCTCCGCCGAGTACCGCTTCCAGCTCCGGGAAGCAGGCCGGTGCGCGACACACGCACTGTTGACGTAACCAACCTGCGTCCGCTTGACGTGCGCGAGGCGGGCCAGGTAGTGCGGGCGCGGGTGCTCCTCGTACACGTCGAACCCCGTCAGGTCCCAGCGGTGCGTCATCTCCGCCGAGTACCGCTCACAGCTCCGGGAAGCAGGCCGGAGCGCGACACACGCACTGTTGACGTAACCAACCTGCGTCCGCTTGACGTGCGCGAGGCGGGCCAGGTAGTGCGGGCGCGGGTGCTCCTCGTACACGTCGAACCCCGTCAGGTCCCAGCGGTGCGTCATCTCCGCCGAGTACCGCTCACAGCTCCGGGAAGCAGGCCGGAGCGCGACACACGCACTGTTGACGTAACCAACCTGCGTCCGCTTGACGTGCGCGAGGCGGGCCAGGTAGTGCGGGCGCGGGTGCTCCTCGTACACGTCGAACCCCGTCAGGTCCCAGCGGTACGTCATCTACGCCGAGTACCGCTCACAGCTCCGGGAAGCAGGCCGGTGCGCGACACACGCACTGTTGACGTAACCAACCTGCGTCCGCTTGACGTGCGCGAGGCGGGCCAGGTAGTGCGGGCGCGGGTGCTCCTCGTACACGTCGAACCCCGTCAGGTCCCAGCGGTGCGTCATCTCCGCCGAGTACCGCTCACAGCTCCGGGAAGCAGGCCGGTGCGCGACACACGCACTGTTGACGTAACCAACCTGCGTCCGCTTGACGTGCGCGAGGCGGGCCAGGTAGTGCGGGCGCGGGTGCTCCTCGTACACGTCGAACCCCGTCAGGTCCCAGCGGTACGTCATCTCCGCCGAGTACCGCTCACAGCTCCGGGAAGCAGGCCGGTGCGCGACACACGCACTGTTGACGTAACCAACCTGCGTCCGCTTGACGTGCGCGAGGCGGGCCAGGTAGTGCGGGCGCGGGTGCTCCTCGTACACGTCGAACCCCGTCAGGTCCCAGCGGTGCGTCATCTCCGCCGAGTACCGCTTCCACAGCTCCAGGAAGCAGGCCGCTGCACGACACATTGCAAAGTTAAAGTAAGTATGTCAATTCGATTCCGTCGAGAGTAACCCTCAGATCGGCATGGGAAGATGGGTGGAGGCACAGCCGTCTCTATCGTCTTCTACAAGCCATGCGCATAAAGTTGGCAACGTAGTTTTAAGTGAACCGATTTGACACCGTTTGCATCGTTTGACAGGTAAACAGCGAGTAAACCTCGAGTACTGAATCCTACGGAGATGGCATATCTTCTATACATCTATACAAATAAATAAAATTGGAGTGTCTGTTTGTAACATTAAATAACCGCTTTTTACTACGTGCATATGATTATTTATACGGTACATATACCAAAATGACATGTTTTTCAATTTTGTCTGTCTGTCTGTTTGTTTCGGCTAATCTTTGACGAACCGATTAATACGACAATTAGAAGTAGTTTAAAATTGAATTCTAAGATTTTCTTACATTGTGACTTAGTTACAGGTGAAGCTAATAAAAGTGTGGTAAGTATGCCACCTCCATAGGATTTAGTACTCAGAGGAGTAAACCGGTTCACAGCAATGTTGCCGTTCCGTATCATAGCATGGCTTGTAGAAGACGATAGAGATGGCTGTGGTGGAGGTGATATAATACGCCATCCCAAGCGTAAGATCAGAGTTAACGTGAAACGCATCATCGACCGCCGAGTGTTATACTTTGTTCAATGTAGCATATTGTGTTCTATGACGGCTCATTCGTGCAAAGCAAAAAGTTCTTTATGCTATTTAAATAAAACTTGAATGTCAGAACAGGGACGACATTTTTATGCAGAAAATTATTTATGCTGGAATATTGGACCTTATTCCTTGTTAAGAAACAACATTTTGCTTAGCACGAATGAGCTGTCATAAGACCTATTACATTAAACAAAGTATAGCAGGCAGAATAATTACGTATAGAAAGTAAGTCCGCGCGCAAATTTTGTTGAAGCATCTTTTTTGAAGCCAGACATGGCTCCAAACGCCGAGTTTTCAATGTACACTACGGAGTAACAAGTGTACGTGAGCGTGTCGCCGAGCGCAAGCAAGTAGTAGTCACGAAAGGAAGGTTTAGTACTTCACTTTTGACAGAACGCTCTTTCTATACGTAATTATTCTAAGATGATGAGCAGGTTTACTGTTATGGTCTATGTTCGCCAAATTCGTGCTCGGCGAGCCAAATAATAAAGCCAGCATATCATTTGAAGCTTCAAGCTTGCTTTGGTCTCAAAGCATGCCACATACCACAGTCGATACTGATGGGAACAGCAGTTGAAAAACCTATGTGTTTACGATAGTATTTGGATTCACATATTGTTCGATTAATTTCCTCACATTCATATAATTGTGTTATGTGTAGTTGCTCTTCTTTTCCAAACCTGGCCACATCGGTTTGCATTGTTATAAATTTCCGAGTCTAGCAACACTGTCTAAAAATTCTCTCTTCTTCTGTGACCACCAATGTAGGTGTTGACGTGCGCGAGGCGGGCCCGGGGCCCGTTTCTCAAAAGCTTGTAGCTTGTAATACAAGTGGAAGTCCCTTTCTAACAATATCTGTCAAAAGTGACATCCGCTTGTATTACAAGTTACAAGCTTTTGAGAAATAGGCCCCAGGTAGTGCGGGCGCGGGTGCTCCTCTTAGTGGTGTTGCATTTTACTTTGATCAATATAAAAAGTGCTAATTCTATCAAGACTCTATTGTTACATTAATTCCTCAAACAGATATTAAAATTCAATTCAATTAGTACACGGGCCGGTAAAGTCCTGCATTTTATATTTAACCTTTTTATGTCTCATTTATAGCCTATCTAACGTAGCTAGAACTTTATTATTGCAACTTACCCCAGAAGCTCATGAAGATGGCGAAGAACACTGTAGTTGAGTTATCAAACAGATATGTGACCCGAGATTGCAAGCAAGTGTCTCGTAAGTCCCAGTAGTCGCAGAAGTAGTCGCACAGCGGGCACATCTTGATGCTCGAGTTGTATTTGCACACATCCTCGCTAGGAGAAAAGGGAACAATAAAAAAAAGAGTAGGTAGGTATGTCAATTTCGTACCCTAGGACTAACATTTTAAAGTTCAAAGTATATTGGAGAAAATTGACAGTATATCAAAGCCTAACAAATGCTGTTAGTTGACTAAACTTTTTTAAATGAATTATTGCCAATCTGCCTATTTTAAGAAGGTAAATGGCGCAAAATAAATTTTGACTGTGATAATAACTTTGGTTAAACAACTTGCGCTTAATACTGGATTACCAAAAGAATATTATCTCGAACTTTTCTTGATGTCCAAACTAACAATTTATTGTAATCAACTTACTTAAATATAGTAAAAAAACTAATTTAATAAACAATTCGGGCACTTACCTTGGTTTATTCGAATAAATAGTAGCAGCTGAGTATATAAAACATATCAATCCCACTACAGACGCGGGAATCAGCATGTGTGTGTAGAAACCTAACCACGCAAAATATAAACCTGAAACCAAAAAGGGCATTGCCCTGTACACTGTTGTTCTGTTTTCAGTTTTCTGATGTACTCTCGAGACAAAAAAACAAAAGAAAACAATATGTATTTTTGTTAAAACATTCACACACAGTCTCAGTCTCACAAGGTAAATCCATTGTTGCTAAGGGAGTCATTCAAATTCTTCTTTTAACCTTTTTCTTGAGTAGTCGCCGACTTCTTTCATTAATAAATCTAAGATTCTGAATCAAAAAGTTTGTTCAAAATTTATAATAACTTTAGACATTATATTAATCTTACCTATTTTAACACCGAAATAGTCCTTAACATAGTCTAATGGCTGATAGTTTATACATTTGGACACGTTCGCCCACTCCTTGTATAATAAATGCCGCATTGAGCCTGGAGTCTTGAGATCACCCTGAAAACACAAGATAATTTATTGTTCTCTGTTTTCAGATTTGATGTTTTTGATCACACTCGGCAACCTGAATGTCAGGTCCGAATGCCCAAGTTCTGGGAAAAGAATATTTGAGTTGCAGATGTTTTATCACACGAGCGCGGGTGAGCCACGCTTGTGTATGTAAATGTACATGCACACTGTCTTTGCCTGCGTAAGCTCGGGAGCGTTCAGTTTTGTCCGAGTCGCCGGCCGACGCACACAGAAGCGCGTGTCTATACGCATTACAACTACAAGTATGGCTCACCCGCGCTCGTGAGATAAAACAACTGTACCATAGGCGCGGCGCATCATTAAAACCGACTGTCTACCGCCACGCTAAGCTAAGTTAGTTTTGGTTTTTTTCACACTTCTATTACTTTGGAGCACTTTTATGACAAACTGGCTCAACTATGCGAGCTAAATTAAACTGACATAGCACTTATGCATAGTTTACACGTATGAAGTAAGCAATTGATTAACTTAATTTTTATGTTTATTTTAAGTAGTAAAGTGTTTACACGTGTTATAACTTAAATTCAATTTAGTTTTGTCACAAGGACGAAGGTACTTTCCTACTTCGCTAAATTAGCGCGTTCACATGCGAAGTGAAAGCAAATTTAGTAAAGACCACGCCTACCGGGAAAAACGCGCGGTGCGGGAGGTACTTAAGCAAAAATAGACTCCATTCTCTTTACTTACTCAGTTATTCACTAAACCGTTTACTTAGCACTTGTGACTAAAGAGCTGTTAAATAACTGTTTACACGCGTTATTTTAGTTAAAATTAACTTTTTAGTTAATCACTTCGTCGGTCACCTAATACATGTAAACGACCCGTAACATAAAGCAGTGGACGATCGGCATAAAAGACGAAGATCACTCACGTCATGCAACGGGTACGCCGCGTTATACGTAGAGTTGTTGATCAGTCGCGCGATGCCGAACGCGAAGTCGTCGCCCTGCGCGCGCGAGAACTTCTTGCGGTCCAGGATGAACTGCACGATGCGCGACCGGATCGACGGCGTCCAGAAACACTCGGACATCGTGTCGAATCTGCACACGAAACGCAACACGTTATGTCAGCGCTGAAGTTAGGAGCGAGTCACTCAGCAATATAATATATGTCGCAGGCGGATAGTTGAATCCGCGGGATAGTTAAGTCCTGTAGAACACGTGATAGGTTAGAAATTTAAGGAGATCGCGAAGCGCAGCGAAGCGATTGGCTTAAATTTCGTGGTTATTTTTTTTGTGACTCCGTCAACTTATGGGAAGATAAAATAGCTTACGGAAAAAATTATCGGCCTAGGCGTTTAATAAAGGCGGATTCAACCATTTGGCTGCGACATATATATCCTGTTCAGCCGGCCTAGCATTAGCACCACGAGAAGGTTTTGTGCGCGTGTTGCTGTCTCGCTTATGTAACTAAATGTGAACGGGCAAATTGTTGACAGACAGATGAGAGTCGTCAAAAGGACAATGACCATTTTTGTATGGCAGCTGGCGTCTTTTTTTTTCTTGCGGCTATCAACCAAACATTGAAATATAATTTGTTGGCAGCACTACAGACAATATTTGCATAGGAAGTATACCTGTAAACTCAGTCCGAACCGAGTGAGACTAGCTAGAACTTAACTTTGTTTTTCATAGTGTTTGTATGAATTGCAAAGTTACATTTGTGGTTTTTAAAAATGTTATATACGGACGAATGGTTCTAACTTGGTTCTGACTGAGTTTACAGCTAAACTGTCCTGGCAAATATTGTTTGTTATACTATCAAGAATTGATGTTCAAACATTTTTGTTGGCCGCGAGACAAAAAAAAAATAGACGCCAATTTTAGGCATTGCCTTTTATCGAGGTGCGCATGCGAGGCCGGCAGAACAAAGCGCGTGCAAAAGGCCTTTAGCTCACGCGTAGACCAATTCGACGTCGTGTTAAAACTTAAAAAATACGCAGTAAGTATCCACGACGGGGCAGATAGAAGACGGGGACCGTGCAAAGGGAGCTAAGTTTAGTCACCCGCAAAACTATTGTTGTACCTAATCCTATACAATGTAATTAATTATGAAAGACCACTCACAAAAACTCCTTATCCTTAGAATAAATGGCAGTGAGTCTGTGCTTTCTCTCGGGAAACTTTTGTGGGTCGACTCTGATTTTAGACATGAAGCCGTCCCAGCACGCGTCGGCCTGCTCGAGGAAACTGTTCGTCTTGTCGTGGACATCCTTCAGCGCTGAGAACTGGAATATCAACCTTATGCAGTTCACAATACAGCTCATTTAAAGCGTATATGGATTTTTTGCAACTAAACGTTGAAAGCTTATTTAAAAAAAGCTTTAGTATCAAATGTTCAATGAATGATAAAGATGACCTATGTAATTTGAGTGATGGATGGAGTGATCAATTCAGGTAAAGCTGCCTCTTAGATTTAGTTTGGTTAAGGTCAATTTCTTCGCTCAAAATTTATGCTAAGCAGAGGGCCTACTCTGAAACGCAAAACCCGAAACTTCGGTATACCCGTCCCTCTCACTCTCTAGTTGGGACAGAATCGAGTGAAAGGGGTGGGGCTAACCGAAGTTTCGGATTAGCATTTCAGAGTACGGTCCCTGGTTAGGAACAAGACGACGATATTTATTTATTTAGTTGAAAATAATATTACAAGTTTAAACTTGCCAAAAAGTACTGTAGTAAATATCGTTAAATGTATCATTGATATTTTCGTGCATTTATCAACTGATTACATAACATCATTACTGGTTGACATTAGAATATAAATAAACTAGTTAGTTAGTTAATTTAACAAACAAGTCAGATTGCAACGGCACACCGAATAAATAATCAAAATAAACCAGCTCATTATTTCGTTCAATTTCACAAAAAGTTTTTCAAACATTTAGTATTCATACTTTTATAATGTTAGTGTGCCCACCACCTATTGAATATTAAAATAAGTGCACTGTAGGATAATATTAACAGTGTAAACGTACTACAAGTTTGTGAATAACGGTTAACCATTAAATATGCGGATGCGCGATCAACATTAACTGGGTGTTGTAGTACTTTATTAAATCAATCATAATATAATATATAAAATAGTTAGAAAACAGTCACTATTATAATAAAGAGTCAATTGGTGCGTATATCGCAATTAAAACTTCAGCTGTTTCGCATGCCAACAGCTTCGTAATTTAATACACAATTCCCTCATTCCACCATTGAACAAATAAATGAACAACATTAAATAAACACCGAATAACAACGATGAGACGTGAACAAACACCGATTGGCAACGCGTCAGCTAAACAATGGGCAAGCGCCGATGTTAGTGAAGCCATGCGATCACCACCAGTCGCATACCTTAGACATATACATGGCAGCGTCCAATATTGCATTCGTCCGCCCACCTTTTTGTATCTTACTGCTGTCCTACGAACGTACACACAATAGGTACAGTCAACAATTCATCATCATACAGGCTACATGCATCGTAACAACAATTTCATATAACACAAACACCGCCTCTGTGGTCTAGTGTAGTGTGATACATACCACCGATTTCAGACCCAGAGGTCCAGGGCTCGATTCCCAGTGGGGGTACATATTGTATGCAGTTTGGTTGGTGGTAGGACTTGTTCTTAGTCCGCCTGGCTAACTACCACCATCTCATCTAAGTCTGACGCCATAACAATGAGTTTTCAGCATTATTGTGTTCCGGCAGTTAGAGATAAGATAGCTAGTGCCTCAGTGATTGAGGATTCCGGGAGTAGTTCACCTTCAGCCTTATCACCACTTATCATCAGGTGTGATGAAGGCTAAGTGCTACCACGTTGTGGATAAAATAAAATTGGATTCATGTTCGAAAACTATGAAAAATTGACAAAGAAAGTAAAGGATGCAATTATGATATTGTTGTAGTTATTTCAATAGCTAATTTCCTTCATGACGAAAAATATCACGGGTAAAACATGATGAACTCCACTACTTTATTCTTCTTTAAAAACAGTGTCTCATTAAAATTCATAAAACGTTTAAAATTTAGAGGCAAACGTAAAAGAAAAATCCGTTACATTTTTTCGATTATTGATTCAAAGAAAAATTGGTTTCTTTTTGAGTCGATTTAACAGAATACTGAGTTTTGGATAGATTGTTGACTATACGAGAATGTTACGTGCGTCTCACACAACAACACACGTGATGTTAAGGGACCGTCAACCAACCGGAAGTAAACTAAGGGACCGTCTCCATGAGCGAGAGGATCGCGGCGATGTTATCGTCTTGCCACGTATTTTTAACGTTACGTTAAAATTTTAGTTAGGAGACTAGGATAGTAAAAATCGTCGAGTGAAATAGGAACCTGTTTTTTTTTATTTATTTATTTTTAATAGACATGTCTGGTTTCGTTTGGTGTTTGTTGAAAAGACTGGACAACTTTGGTCTAGATCGAAAAACTAATCGTCAAGTCTGGTATATTATTGAAAATGTTACGAAATTTTGTTCAACTGTTAATAGGACAAGTCTGGTTCTGTTCGAAAATGCACTCAATGATGACAATTTTATATAGGTTACGACTGGTTTTGACTGAAAATATTTTATGAGTGCATACTTAGATTTGACCTCTTGGAACAAATTTCTAAATATTTTTTTGTTACGATGGACAAGTCTTCTTTTGTTCGCCAGTATTTTTACAATGTAATATTTCTATCAGCAATCGCAATGACAACATATCAACTTATTTACATCACACATTTACTACTACTACAGACAGGACACATTATGCAAATATGGCTAGAGATACGACAATAATTACAGCGGGTCTAGCACAACTTAGCGCGACTAAGTCGCGTTCCTTCCAACCAATCAGCACGTCTCCTTAAGTCACTCGCGCTATCTACGAGCGATCTGATTGGTCGAAAGTGCCCTCGACTCTTTCTCACTCGAGTCGTGCGCAAGTTGTGCTAGCACTACAGACGTTACAGTATCAAATCTATATATAAATAAATGTACACACTTTTGTATTAATTAATAACTATGACTTTAACCGTGAAGCAGTAATAAGCCGAGTTAGGGGTCCGTACTATAAGGCCATAACACGAGTTCGCAGTCTAATACCAATAATATACATCCAATTAGATCATTTTAATGCAATTAAAAATTATGACATACCTTCATCGGCATCCTTAGTTTTAATAATTCACCATAGTCTCTTAAAACTGATAAAGGTGCGTGTATCTGGAAGTAAAAGAGAAAACATTTTCTTAAGTTAATTTTTTCACAGCTCAAGGCAGCCCGTCTTGGCCGCTCCTGGAATGGAGACACCGGTGAAGCGTAAAGGTGCGTCTACACTTGTAACATTTTGGCGTGTCCGAACACCGCGTCTTTATAATGCATCGCTAGTTTTGTTGGACATGCGCTGTGGTGTATCAAAGAGACTAGGTATGTATTATAAAGACACGGTGTTCGGACACGCCTAAATGTTACAAGTGTGGACGCACCTTTAGAGCATCGTTTCACAACGAAGCAGATTGGTCCATAAGGTCCACCAACAGATTTCTCCTACGTTCACACGGCGTCTATTCGATTAGATTTTTTCACGTAGGTATACGGTTTTACCGTATACGTCTACGTCGGCACCGGCTCATGCTACGTCACAAGGGCAACTGCGTGCCCGCGGGCGAGTCTCGAAGACGAGAGACAAGTTTGTTCGTGTGAACATGAACATGAACATAAGCGCCACTGCGTGTCGTCTATAAGTACTAATATTATAAAGAGGAAAGATTTGATTGTTTGTTTGTTTGTTTGCATCGCATAGGCTCCGAAACTACTGTCCGATTTTAAAAGTTCTTTCACCATTAGAAAGGTACATTCTTCCCGAGAGACATAGGCTATATTTTATCCCGATATTCCCACGGGAACGGGTACTACGCGGGTAAACCCGCGAGGATCCCCTAGTATTCTATAAAATCGTTTCGAGACGCGGCCGGCTCGGTGACAACTTCGGACGAGAAAAAATATTTCTCGAATACGATATTTTCCCGCATTGACTCCGTGTGAACAATTTAGTATATTTTCTACTGTCACTGCTTTATTCGATAAATCTCGTGTACGGTATAGGGGAAAAATATTGCCGTGTGAATGTAGCCTAAGGTTTAAGCCCACTTATACCGCACCGCTCCCACCCAACCAAAATATGAGCAACCAAATATGGACTTAATATCGTGCACTGTAGATGCACTTCACAGTAATAACATAAAATAGCAGATAGCGCGCGGTAAGCGAGCTTATGCCGCAACTTACCGCAAGCTAAAGTGCGTGCATGCCATATTTGGCTGCTCATGCTTTGGTTGGGTGGGGGCGGTGCGGTATAAGTGGGCTAAGACCTTAACTCCCTTATTACAAAACGTGGACTAAAGTTAGACCTGGTTTAAAATTCATGCTAATTCTGTCTTTCATTTGGAAACTGAAAGTGACAGCACCAGTTGAGTACCAGTTTTAAGCCAGGACTGTTTTAGTCCACGTTTTGTAATAAGGTGGTAAGAGTTCCTGGTCGGTCACGGTCCTTATCCCGGATAGCTAATGAAACCATCCTAAGATATAATATAAGTCTTTAATTTACCTTAATAAAGTGCAGTCCATGCAGGTTCTCCGGCGCCTCCCTCTCCAGCTGCAGCCCCTCGCTCTCCAGGTTCTCTTCGAAGATCTTCCGCTGTGCGTAGGCCTCGTGCGTGGTGGCATCCTCCTTGTTGGACTCCCATACCAGTACGTAGTCTATGGTCCGGACGCCGTCGTTGAACATCAGCGAAGGGTTGCTGTGCACGCCGCCCATTACGATCCTGAGCAAAAAGGTTTTTTATCTAAAATTTGATACTTCTTGCTGACAGACTTGTATACTTTTTGATGAAGAACAATGAGGAAAAGTACTAATAATGCATTTACAATCAATCGTCTTGCAAACAAATACACCCCAAGACAAATAAAGTTAAAATGTGTAGATATATTCTTTTTTCTAAATAAAATCTATATATTTACTAGGGCAGAGAAAATACAACACGATGCATACCTACTACGTAGACTTTATTAGAGAGTATACTTTTAGAAACTAAAAGTACACTATTTCGGTTTTTTATCCATTAAGCTGAAACCTAAATTATCAAAATGCATTTCAATTACTGACTTTAAAATAACTTCTCGGAAAGCTAAAAGAAGCAACCTATCATATTATTTAAAAAATAAGTGTGGCATACATTTTCCTCATTATTGCAAACATTGATAAATGAACGATAACAAAATATTTTATTTACAAATCGTTAAACACTGCAATCGTGCCAAATGCAAGGCCATGTTAGTTGAGTTGTTAGTAAGTAATAAGTATGTATGACCCATTACCTGATGAACATAAATTATGACATGATAAACATAGACGGGACGATCACAATGATACAATGCGGAGATTCTTCGAATGCTTCCCCACTAAGCCGTTTGTGCAGTTTTGATTCGAACGTGTGCCAATAATGAAGCGTGTATTGAACCAAACGGGCTTTATTCCAGACCTTTTAAACCTTTTCCAGACAGATTTTATATTATTTTTATGCGTTTACAATGCAATTTTGTAAGTATAGGAAAAATGTGATAGTAAAAAAATTATATCACATTTTTCCTATACTTACTTACAAAATTGCATTGTAAATGAATAAAAATAATATAAAATCTCAATATGGCTGTTTCATCTTAATCGATATGTTTCTTTCGGATGCGAGGGTTTCCTCACATTGATGAAGCAACGCTGGCCTACAGCGTAACAAGTGATAGCAAAATTCGACGAGTCGTGTAAGCCTTTCGGTAGCTTAGTTGGTCAGAGCATCGGGCCGGATTCCCGGAGGCGCGGGTTCGAATCCCGCCTGAAAGCTGATAGGGCTCGTGGTTTTATACTATCACATTTTTCCTATACTTTTCCAGACATTTAAAAATTATCGGTACAATGGGATACCGACATTTGAATATTCGACATTTCACCAAGGCCAGTCCTAGCAATTTTGGCACTGGTCGAGACCGGTCTGAAACTAGCCTAGTGCGCCTATATGGGCGGGCAGGTCCTGCATTTCTAATAGATCTCTCTTATCGCATTGACAGTAAACTGTAGATATACCTATTTGCTTTACCTTTACGACACTTCACAGACTACTAATTTGAATCATTTTCGTCGCGGCATTTAAGTACTGTCTGAAAATGACATCCTAGAACGCCATTAAGAACCTGCATTGGAAGCTGTAACTTAAACAATGATTTTAATTTTAAAACTCATTCAAACGCTCATAATTAAAACAAACTGTAGAAACAAGTTCCCATATTTAGATGCATGTGTGACGTACTCTCGTCTAACTGTAAACAAGAATTCAGATATACCTACTTACTGAATAAAAGTTATTACAGAATCCCGCGAAATCCAGTCAAACAACTTAGTCACATTAGCGATTCAATTTGCACAATGAGTCACTACCGTGTTCCGATGCAATGACACATGAGCTCGAAGTTTAAACAAATATCTGACAACTCGCATCTTTCCTTTCCTTACATTTTTCGTTCTTTAAAATGACGCGGCTCTTCTTTGTAAGATACTTTTACCAAAAAATGGTTATCAGTGAAGTTTTTGAGTAAGTATTTAAAAATTTCCTAACATGTCATGTAGGTGAGAGGAGACTCAATTTGGTCCGATCTATCTATGTATCCCCCAGTGCCAAAACAGTTGCCGCGCGCAATTAAAAACCGATAGTCGACTGTCTCATTCGTTGGTCCAATACACGTGGTCGTACTCACGAGCAATGGTTGTCGGTTGGCTTTCCATTGCCAGTGGGCGGCAGGCGATCCCCACATGTCAGCTCCTCGGCGGCCCGCGTCGACGCCTCGCTGCCGTTGTCCCTGCAAACAGCTACACTTGGGGACCAGTTCCATGCTTACCGTTACGGTCATCGTTTATTTATAGCATTCTCTTTGGGTACAATAACCGATTAATAATAAACATGCAGTAAAACGATTATCTTTTGCCACACAATTTTGAACGCTGGGGATATATTATGGATATAAAATACAATACATATTAGAGAAGTATTCTTTTACACACCAAAAGCAATGGATATGATTTAAAAGCTCTATAGCAAGCCTGCGTCGGGGGTTAAGTACCTACCAAATTATGATGTGATGATAGTCGACCTTCGACTGTAATCAAAGCCTATGTGGTTCTTGACCTCAATATGATAATAAATACGTAATTAAGTTCACCTGAGACCAAATCACGTTACTATTTTCTCAGGGTCATGTGATCAAGTTCATTCATAATGTAGCATTTCCGTATATAAAGTCAATAACCACAGTATGGTTTTCATTATATAATAAAAATGATAGAAATAGCCATTCTCCACTCATGAATACGCAATGTGACCAATTCCAATTCAATTGGAAAACAATGCCATATTTATTAATAGTCAAACACGGCATGATGTCATGCAATGAAGGATTTAATCCAGGAACAAATTGGTTTATCGTCTGTTTAATTCCAAAATATGTACAAATACTTATTGATAGTGTTATGTACATTAATTATGTTAAAATAGCTTAAATTGTACATATTTCTCTGCTAAATTTGTATTACGTCGATGTTTAAGAAATGCCGTTAAAAGAGACGTTCGAGGATATTCTAGTCTAGTCTAGGGCATAGGGAATTAATCGATCGGACAGACAACCTTCAAAACCATGCAATATACAGGATATTTTTTTTATTAGTGCACAAATTTTTAGGATCGACTCAGAATCGATAAGTGAACAACTTTCTCCTATAAACATGGAACATTTTTGGACTTCCCATACTAATTCGATCACGTGATCAGTCCGATATGTATGAAAGGTAAATTTTTTTTGTCATATTTCGACCCATGTTTCTAGGAGAAAGTTGGTTCACTTACCGATTCTGAGTCGATCCTAAAAATGTGTGCACCGATAAAAAAAATATCCTGTAGAATCAGATAATTTTACCCAGTCACTAAAACCGAAACGTGACTGCAGACAAAAACATTTGTAAAGTATTTAACACAAACTTAACACGTAGTTAGGTCAACGACACAAACGAAACACAACACAACACATTTTAGCACACACAAAACAAACATCACAAAAGCAAAACGTAGGGTAGGGTGCAAGTGCTGTATAAAAACACAAATAACAGTAAATTACTACATGAATTAGCCATTGTTATTATGAGAACCGGAGAACTTAAGGTTTCGAAATCTTGATACGATAAAGCCTTGAGGCTATTATTTTCCCACCTATGATGAGTGATGATCTGTGGTGATGATTTTGGGAGACATCGCGCTTGCAGTGCGAACTGTGCGAGTCCAAAACTACTAGGTGCATTATTGACCAAATGGTATATGAAACTCCTCTATGTAGGATGAACCTTTTCTGACTATTCAATCAAAGAATTGCCTAATTGTAAGGGCGCACGAGCAACAAATTTGTCTCTCACATCAAATGTATAGTTTGAACGTGAAGTATTGTCGCGCGCTTGATTTGAGAGACAAATAAGCTAAGGAGACAAAAGTTGCTCGTACGCAATGGCACTAATATTAAGTATGGAGTTGCACAAAATATCTGGCCAGAAAATCTACTGTGCGGCCAGAGGTCTGACTTGGTATTGGACTGCGAATGCGCGAAACACAATCGGGGATTTTTTTTGGCTAAAGAATACCTAAATACGGAAGGCCTTTTCCTCTAATCTATAAATTTAAACCAATTTTCCTGGTATTCTGGTTGATAATGTGCCAAAACTGTCAGCATGTCGGCAAAAAATTATGTCATTTAGTGGAATTTGTTGTTATTACTTGTAACCACAAATTACTAGTCATTAAATAAACAGACCGGGGGCTCAGGTTGGGGTTTACATACAAACAATCGATAGAATTCGTATATTCGCAAAATTATCCCATTATGTTATTAGCGTTGTCTTTTGTTTCCAAACTTAAGCGAAGCAAAAGCGAATGGTTTATATTAGCATCTCCTTCATCATCAGTCATCAATGCCCTATATGGACCAATTTTACACACAGTTTATCCAGTAACCCCCCTATCTCTTTAACCAATCAACATGGTGCCTTGTGCATATTGTAATAAAGTCTGTTATGAAGCGATCGCGAGCAAACGTGCCCACTCACCGGTCGGTGTTCATTTCCTGGGACAAGTTGTCCGGGTTCATGCTGAGCACGGACATGGCCTGGAGGTCGGCCATCGTCCCCGGGGTCTCCTTCTCCGTCTGACCCAAACAAGAAGGTTGGAATCAGACAAACGTACTGCTTAAAGATGGTTTGTGGAGTATCGGTTTGAAGGTGTGTTAGGTGGTGTGCCGTGTGCCGTGTGGATTTGGGAATTTGCGGTTAATATCGAGGTCGTTAAAAAGGAGTCGATCACGAATCTGGCAAATTATAAGTTTGACAATTTGATAAGTAGGTACGGTATCTAAATTTCCATGACATTTTCGATATGCTAAAATTGATGTTTAGGACTGCATCAGGAGGTCAGGCTCTATAAAAATACAGCAACGTAAGGTATTGTGTACTTTTTGTCGTAAGTTTTCTTGAAAATTATAAAGGAGTAAAAACGTACGTTGTATTATAATAATGTTTTTGATTAACTTAAAAATGTGCCAAATGTGGAAATGTGGAATAAACAAAACTAAAAGTGCTGAAAAAAGACTTTGATTATCACGCTTTCACAATTTTCAGTCGAATTGATTTCACACTGAAACGAAAACAGCGCGTTAATCTCTCTCATAAATAGTAATCAGCAAGCAACCGATAAATAGTTTAAATAGTTCCTCATACCTTGGAACGGTTGGCGCCTCGCAATACGCTCGGTGATTCCACGCCTGGCCACATCATTCGTTAAATAAGATAGCACATCTACACAACACCTCATGAGCATTGCCTAAAATTGCAACGACTGAAAAACCAAGAGCGAGCGAAGCACTGACCTTGATAGATCACTGTTTAGCGGCGACTCGGTACAAGGCTCACTTGTTTAACTTACTAATCACGGAATATGCGATAACGCCTAAACAATCTTCCATTACTGCATTAATATGTCGTTGGATGTCTAAGATAAGTGTATCAAACTTCAATCACATTATCGCGAAAATCATCATCATCTTGGCAGACCACTAAACTTTTATAAAAGTGTTTTATTTTATTTTCAATAATAATATTATTTCTTGGACGCCGATATGTCTACTAGTGCTACGAAGTATGACACATAATGGACAACTGGTTAGTCAATTACTACTCTATGTGTACGTACATAGTGCGGTGCAGACAAAGACACTTTTTGTAAAAAAATGTGGCAACAATAATGTTTCTTTATCATTGTAGACATTACATATATTGGGTAAATAACCCATAGATTAATTGAAACAGTGAATTTTGGAATCATACTTTTATTAAATACTCTTAAAAGTTAAAATAAGGTAATAAGACTTGACTGTTAACTGGTATTAATGGTTTTAAGAAATTAAATAGATGGCCAATTTAACTTTTGTTAACAGACATATTTTCGATAAAGTCCAACAAAGTTGATAAATAAAATATTGTGATATCGTTTATGAAAGTTTATCTTATTAACTAAATATCATTTAATCTTTTTGTAAAAGATACCTTACCTGCCCATCACTAAACTTAATGCCCTATTATACTTATCTTTATTAGCTAGTTGCCTTGGGGATTTGCATGTCAATGAGTATCATAAAAATTAAGGGACCAGTCTAAATGTTTGTTTTTTTACTTTAGCATTATTATTCTAATAAAAGAATATATTTTTTCCTATAAGTAGGTAGTTAATTTCATTTTGTAATTTTAAAATAGCGTGTTCTTATTATTTTATGATAGAAAAATTTTTGTTCAAATCACAGATTTAGAATTTTGTAGTTATCGTAAATGCATGTTACTTCCCATTAGAGATCCGCACCGTGGCGTTTGAAGCCGGCGCGCGGCGGCGCGGCGCGCGGCGCGCTGATGTACTTGTACCTACGTACCCAGTGCGGTGCGGAGAATTTTTTCTTTTTTTGAAACTTTAAATATGAAGTACCGGACGACTTTCCGTGGGCAGGCCCCCTACAAGGGGGACCGACGATCTGGTGAAGGTCGCGGGAAGCCGCTGGATGCGGGCAGCGTAGGACCGATCGTTGTGGAGATCCTTGGGGGAGGTCTATGCCCAGCAGTAGGCGTCGATCGGCTGATATGATAAAATAATAACTCAATATTTTTACAGTACCTTTATTTGTTTAAATATAACAGCCTTATAATTATAATTGTCGTAAGTATATGAATATAACTTTATTCATTCCGCTCAGATTCAAGCACAATCGTTTAGCAGTTAAGACTTGCTCAGCCACAGAGAATACTCTTTTACTAGGTGTGCTTGTGACTGGGATAGCCAGTAGAGATTGCGCTAATTTAGCCAGCCATAGGAATGCATTTTTTCGTTTTCTCCAGAAGTTTAGTATGTCGCCTTATAAATCAGACGGGCTTGCGCTAGCTAGATATTTCCAACACTATTGCTTAACGTGGTCGTCCTCTTCTAAGAATCCTCTTCTTAAATGTTTTTGGAATATCATCATTATTTTGTTTTGAAGAAGGACTAGGTTTAGGTTCAGAAGATTCTACTATTCAGAGTCCTTGACAATTTTGTCAGTTTAATGCTACTATAACACAGGCTTGTTTATTCATCTATTCTGGTCGTACTCTCTAGGGCTAAACGATACTACACGCCGGACCAACTGCTTTTGTTATACAAAGCGCAGACTCGTCCATGAAGTAGGTGGTCCTATGGACCTATGGGATGGTTCTGCTAAGTATCAGCTAGAACTTCTGGAATCTATCGAAAACCGTGCTAGAAAGCTCATTGGAAACTCGATGACGACGCAAAGTTGGGTGTCTATTGGTTTTTTATAGAATACACTTTGGGGAGTGTGCGAGAGAACTGCACGACCTTGTTTCTCTAGCCCCTTTCCACCATCGGGGAACCAGACGCAGGCTAGCTTATCACCCTTACGGTGTTGGCCCTCCACCAGTCCGCACTCAACGCTTTGCACCCGGCGGCGGCGGCTTGGCGCGCTGAGTTGGCTCGGCGGAGGCGCGGCGCGGATCTCTACTTCCCGAGCCCGAGTCGGAACCTTTACCAAACGTCAAGGTTTTACAGTCTGCGCGCGTCTGTTGTTGCAGCCGGACGGCCGCAATAACTAAAATAATACCTTGTTGCGTGATAATTAACTGCAATAGCCCAAAATGGTCTCGGTATGGATTTCCCGTCACAAAATTTCGGCTGTGACGTCACAGTAGGTGACTTGGTTTCAATACAAATCGTGATACTTGCGTTATCTAATAGACTCTACACACGTTCCGATCCGACAGCCGATTTGGTCTGCTCCAGACCAAATCTGGACGTGTGTAGCGTCGTCGTCCGACCATAATTATTATTATTCGTGTTTGACGCGGTCGGCCGGATTTGGTTCGCACGAACTTCACTTTCTACCAAATCGGAACGTGTGTAGGCTTCCGACCGGACCAACTTGGCAGTGTTGACAATTTTGGAGGTTCTCCCCTAGATTTAGGGAGAAAATATGTAAAAGCGGAATATTGAAAGCAGATAGAATTACGTTTAAGGGATTTTCAGAGTATTCAATTTAATGCTCGTTCATGAGTTTTACGTAGGACTGAACAAACGAAAGGTTTAATTATGGCAAGTTGTGCAAAGATTCTTTTATCAATTAGTTTTTTTATGTTTATTTTATTTAAAAACTCGCAATTTGTCGTAAAACTATAGACTTATTTATAATAAAGGCATAACACCTCATCAATTAGTGCTGCTTTTAGTAAATATTTAGAATGTTCTAGTATTTTAATGAAAACAACAGAATTCTTTAAAATAATAAAACATTAAGAACCGAAAATATTTTTCTTTTTATCTATCTACTAGCGGATCCTCGCGGCTTTACCCGCGTGGTACCCGTTCCCGTAGGAATATCGGGATAAAATATAGCCTATGTCACTCGGGAAGACTGTAGCTTTCTAACGGTGAAAGAATTTTCGAAATCGGTCCAGTACTTTTTGAGTTTATTCGTTACATACAAAAATACAAATCTTTCCTCTTTATAATATTAGTATAGATAGATTGCAAGCAAATCAATGTTTTCAGTATTTATAAATAATATTAATATTGGGAGATTAGCAGTGGCTGGCAACACTGCAACAACAGCTAGGTGCGGCCAGACCAAATCGGAACGTGTGTAGCGCCGACCGATTTGGTGCGGCAGATTTGGTTTGAACGTGTCTAGGTGCGGATCAGGAGCCGTACTCGGTCGGATAGGAGCGTGTGTAGCGGCCATAAGTAATCTATATAATTATATTGTGTTTCAAATGGAAGATAATTTGACAAAATTAAATAAACCACTCTTGGTACACTCTTTTACACTTACCAACTTGTTTTATTTTATAAACAATCATTGATCATTGACAAGACATCATTAAGATCCTACTAATATTATAAATGTGAAAGTTTAGATGTTTAGATGTTTGGATGTTTGTATGTTTGTTACTCAATCACGCCAAAACGGCTTTAACGGATTCTGCTGAAATTTGCGACATAGATACTTTGTAGCCTGGAGAGGAACATAGGCTACTTTTTATCCCGGAAAAATATCACATTGCCGCGCACAGATAACCGCCAATAGATACCGCATACAAGGCATCCGACCCCTGCTAAGATTCTATGGTTTAACATGGGTTTAACTTTAACACTGATAAGTGACAATGCTTGTCAACGAAGTTTCAGTGCTGACCAAGTCTTTGACCTATTCAAATATCCGTCGCAAGAACTACAACTACTTCAAATTATTTTTCACAGAGGTCAAGTTAAACTGGAGGTATAATGACAAATTTCAGAGCGCGGTGATGTCATATTGGCAAGGTCTCTTTCTCTCCTACCTTATTTCATATGTTTGTCTTGTTCTGCCATAGACCTGAAAAATACTAGGGCTGCGAAGCATGGTTTCTAATATTCTTATCGATATTGTTGTGGAACAATATCTATGGGTGTAACTCGGTGTAAGTAGTATGTAAAAATCCTTTTGTAATATTAATGTAATGAATAACGAAAAGTTTTAAAAATGCATTCTTTTTACGAAAGGGTAATCTACTTATATTAAAAAATGTTTTGAATGGTAATTTTTCGTTAAGGATATTATTATTTTTCTAATTCAAATAAATGCAACGGGTAGCGTAGTAGGTTTGATGTGCACTGAATGCTTTAATTCTATTTTAATATTATCTATGCTTTTTTTCTATTGAATACAATATACAGTGTGTTTGACAAGAACGTGACCGGCATATTTTTGGATTTTGGAATACTATTTAAAAAACATATAAATATTAAGCTGAATAGGACAGTCCCTTGCCTAAAATGCTTAGTAAAAAAACAAAAGTTTTCCTTCGAGTTTCATGCTAAAAAATATTATTTTAACTATGAGTGCCGCGTACGCTTCCCGTTTTGAAGCTGTAGTATTTCTCTGTACTCATCCGAAAGGACCCAAAATGTCCCGCGACCAGGCCGCCCACTATATGAAAAAGTCCAAGGCCTTCGTGAGCAATCGGGTAAGTACAGAGATATTCACAAACAAAAACCGTCGATGACTTACCAGATCGTGGCAAATCGAAAAAGACGTCTGCCGCAGAGGATAAACATATTGTGCAGCATTTTGCCAATAATTCATTGTTATCGCTTCATTTTTTACATGCATTCGCAGATGACCTTAAGCTTTATCGCAAAATAGAATCGAGAGCAGATTGCGAGCTTATTCAAAGTGACCTAAATGGCTTGTGGCAGTGGTGTATTGATAATAATATGAGTCTTAATGTCAGTAAATGTAATAGTATTGTATTCACAAGAAAAAAACGTCCGTGCGACTTTACTTATGGCTCAAACTTAACAGCGGTGAGCGAGATTCGCGATTTGGGGGTACTGCTGGATAGTACGTTAAACTTCCACGCACACATTAATAATGTTGTGAAGAAATCCGCCCAAATGTTGGGATTCTTGAGACGCAACACTTCTGAAAGTTCATCGGCTACAAAAATTATGCTTTTCAACTCTCTCGTTCGAAGCAGGTTGGAATTCGCATGTCCAGCGTGGAATCCACAGTATGCTGTGTCATCCGAGCGTTTAGAGTCTATTTAAAGGGCCTTTACTAGACATCTGTCCTTCTTTGCCAGTGGTATATCATCTAGATCTCCATACCCTTTTAGACTGGCCTTTTTTAAGTTAGAATCTCTCCGTGATCGCCGTACCAAACTAGATATGGCATTCCTGCATGGTATTGCTAACAGTAGAATAGACTGCGCTGGCATTTTGGAACAGATCGGCTTAACATTGCCATATAATTACCCGCGGAAGGCCATAACTTCAACTTTTTCCGTTCCCTTTTGTCGGACTAATATCGGTCACCATTCGCCCCTGGTGAGAATGTGCAAGACTTATAATGAGCTATGTGCTAAATGCACGAATCTTGATGTGTTTCATGACTGTCTTTCATCGTTTAAAAATAAGTCGACTACCAGTTTTCAATGACCATAATGATTTTTATTGTTTTTATTATTTTGACATCTTATATTGACATCTTTTAGCTTTATTTTGACATTAGAATTTTATTCTGAGTTTTATTATTTTAATTTTATACTTATCATATCATTATAATAATAAATAATCTTTGGATTTTTTACTTTAATTATCGATGTACTCCGTAGCCCGTGGCGCAGTGCATAGCGCGCTTGGCTTGCGATCGTTGAGGTTAAGCAACGTTCGCAATGGCCGGTCACGGGATGGGTGACCAAAAACTTTTCATCTCGAGCTCCTCCGTGCTTCGGAAGGCACGTTAAGCCGTTGGTCCCGGCTGCACTTGCAGTCGTTAATACCCACCAATCCGCACTGAGCCCGCGTGGTGGGTCACGGCTCATTCTCCTTATTCATCCATAAGGAAGGCCAGTGCCCCAGCAGTGGGGACATTAAATGGCTGATGATGATGATGATGATCGATGTACTTACTAGTATTTTTATTTCTATTATATGATGAGTAAATAATAATTTAATGAATTAGTGTAATGATGAGCAAATGAATTTTGTCTACACTTATAATTGATGTATTTACAGGTATTTATATAGCTTAAGTTTTGTGTCTCTAATATGTTTTGTTAATGCATTGTTAGTGTTGCTTATTTATTAAATAAATATAAATATAAATAAATATCACTTCGCTCTGGGCAAGAGCAGTTGAAGAAAAAGGGTATAATCATAATTATCACTTGATACTATAAAAAGGCGTTTAGTTGTAATGTAAATGGCGTGAAATATCGAAGCACTGTGAAGAAACCTCTCCTTTCTGAAGGGCATGTTGAAAAAAGGCTGCATTGGGCGTTCGTAAACAAAGACCGTGATTGGGACAAGATTTTTTTCCGATGAAGCTTCATTTTGGGCAGCTGGTTACCTGAATCGAGCCTGGACTACCGCTGACTTTACTCGTGAACTATGTCCGCGTGGAGGTCCTTACCTCGCACCCTCGCAGCTACCGAAAAATTGGTGGAAAGTATGCCGGGAAGATGCCAAGCGATTATAGACAATAATGGAGATTGGACGCCGTATCAATATTAAAGCATCAAACAGCGATAAAAGACTTAATTAATTATTTTATCATTTGATATATTTTCTAACATTTCATTAAAATTTGCCGGTCACGCTCTTTTCGAACATAGTTTCGTTAATTTTTAGCAATTTTAATGCCGAAGCTCTATTAATATGAGTAATTATATAGACCGTTCAGCATTTAAGGCAACCATATAAGCGAAGCTGTCGCTGGTAAGGTATCCTTCTATCTCGCAAGCGTTTGGCTTGGTACGCGAAGAGAGACAGCGGCATATTGAAAAATTGCATTGTGAATGCAAAAACATGAGGCTGCAAACTGAGGACAGTAGTATTATTTCATCAACACCTGAAATCCTGAGGGAGATTGAGAGTTTCTATGGACAGTTGTACTCCACGCAAACACCTGTTGTCTTATCTTTTTTATTACTATTTTATTACAATCCTAGTTTTAAGCGACATTTTCGTTACACATTTAAGTATCAAATGTGATACTTCTTTTAATAATAGACACACACGTTCTCGAGACATTTCCAAAGAAATAAATTTAGACGCTTTTAAATATTTGCCCCACTACACCATTTACTTATATTTAGTTATATCTAAGTCAGGACAATAAGTTTCACCTTGACCTTACCTGGAAACTTATCATTATTTTTTTCCATGAAATAAAATACTTACACCATTATTTTTAATAGATAGTTTAAATTAAAATATAAATTGCAATAATGTAAACTTTTAACTGGCTTTCTGTATGTGTTATTCTCTGAATAAATGTAATAATGAACAGATAAGAAACATACCTTTTGAAATTCTCCATTTCCAGCCTGGAATAGTTCTTGGTAGGCAAGGTCATTGCGCTGGGCATCAGACAAGAACGATTCAGTTTCTCCCGCATCCGATCTTTTATGTTGTAATTTCACGCCACCAGTGAATATCGGGGTTGTTATTTTCGGCGTAAACACATTCTCTTCGACCTTCTCTAAAAGGGGCTTCGGAATATCCTCTTCGAGGGATGGGTCACCGTCGGACATTACATAAAATCTTCAATAAAAAATCTGAATCACAGTGAACTTTAGTCGATCAACACATTCATATCCGCGAACGGAGACTTTTGTCTTCTTTTCTTATAATTCACACATGATTCACACCGACACCAGTTGACCAAGATGAACCAAAACCGGCAGTTAGATGATTTATTATTTTGATTTGGATCTTACGATAAAGTAAGGTTGTTTTCTCTTCGCAATTCAATAATAAAAAATACCTACCGATCGGCCTAATGAAAAGAAAAATAGTCGGAAAACGGAAAATGAAATGAATCGGATTGCGGAATGACATGAATGAATGCTACAATTGTTTTTTTTTTTTTTTTTTTTTTTAAGCCTGGCCTCTTCCGTTTTCCACAGAAATTCCGCCAACGTCCCGTAATGAAAGATACACGGTGATTCAGATAATTGCTCGGTAATTTTGAAGATTTCCTTCCTTGAGAGTTCTCTTCCAGTAACCTCGGGAAAGGACAAAGACAAACACACAAATTATGTACAAACACAAAACGTCACAATTGCGGTAGGTACATATATAAATAACTATTTCAAGGTAAATAAGGGAAATATTAGTATTATTACCTATTATACTACAGTTTAATGTTATGCTGTTTTATATGTTTACATAAACGCAGAAAAGCCGGTTTATCAGAGTTTGAGAGGAGGGTATTAAGGTTAATAGGACGTGGAGTGGAGGCTGGGAGTTGGTCGTAAAGCGAGGGGTATTTCTGGCAATTAAAGATAATGTGGTCGGGACTGCCTTCCTCAAGACCGCATTCGCAAATAGAGCTGTTTAGTATGTGAATTTTAAAAAGAAACACTGGGGTGCAAACATGTCCTAGGCGAAGGCGGCTTATAGTCGACACAACACGTCTGGGTAAGTCACGGAGTTTCCAAAACCAAGGTTTACGCGGAACACCAGCCTGTAGGCTACGATAGTGGCGACCTATAACCCTAGAGTTACGCACCCATCTATCTTCCCATTCACACTCGAGATTCGGTATAGCTAGCTGGAGGATATCTGACGAATAATTCTGCAACCTAGATGGACTGCCAGTCAGAGTAGCATCTTTGGCCCACCCATCCACTACCTCATTATCATGTATACCACTGTGTCCCGGGATCCAGGCCAAAACTATGTCGATGTTTTGGAGATGACATTTCTGGAGTAAACCTTTAATTTGTAGGATAACCGGAGCAGGGGATTTACATCTAAACTGGTTTGCCGAAAGGGCTTCCAAGCTGCTTTTGGAGTCGGTGAAAATAATACTTCGATTCAGCTGGTTGATTAATATAAAGGTAACCGCTTCTAGGATGGCAACTGCTTCACCCGTGAAAACCGATGATTCTTTTGGACATATAAAATTAAGAACAACATTGTGTTTCGGTATCCAAACTGCTGCACCAACGTTACCCTGTGCGTCAGTCTTAGAGGCATCGGTGTAGACTGGCAGCCATTGCTGCCACTCTTCACCAACACGCTCCAGAAACTTAATGTTTGCTGCTGGATCATTTTTACCGATGCCAAAATTCAATATTATATTCGGGGTGAAGGTAAGGGCTTCAAAATTAGTCTCAAATAAGGGGTGAGTATGAAATTTTACTATAGGGTGAGATAGGGTCGATAATTTCCTATAGCTGCTGACCATCCTCGGAGAGGTTTTGTGGGTCCAATATGAGGAGCGAGGTATGAGGTTGGACAGTGACTGAAGAAGCAAACAAAGAGGATGGGACTTATATTGAGCAATTTTAAATACAAATCTGTCCGACAGATATTGGCGTCTAAGGTCTAGAGGAGGGTCAACGCATTCAACTTGGAGGGCGATGCCAGGTGAAGATCTCATGGCGCCTAAAATTATTCTGAGACATTTAAGTTGTATTTTGTCCAGTTTGTTGAAACACTCTTTATTACAGGGTTCTAGCAGGAAGGTTCCATAGTCCATAAGGCTACGGATAAGGGCATTGTAGAGGAGTTTCAGGGAGTATGGGTGGGATCCCCACCACACCCCGGAAAGTGATTTGAGTATATTAACACCCTTTTCACACCGCTGGGCTATGTCATTACAGTGATGGGTTCCTGAGAGCTTGGAGTCTAGGATTAGACCCAGAAACTTGACTCTATCTGAAATAGGGATCACTTGGTTGTCAACTATAAGATCAATACTCGGAACTTGTCTTTTCCTGGTAAATATTACGGTGTTACTCTTGGGAACCGAGAGAGTGAGACCATGATCAGTCAGCCACTGATTTAGGTAGTATAAAGCAGAGTTAAGCCTTTCTGAAATAACCTCAAGATCTTTTCCATGAGTGTAGATGCATAAGTCATCCGCATATTGGAGGAGGTTGGAGAAACTCGTCACACTTTCTTCCAGATCGCATGTATATAGGCTGTAAAGCAGAGGGCTGATGACAGAGCCTTGCGGCACGCCTTGCCACACAGTCCTAGGGGGAAGACAGTGACTCCGGTATCGGATATTTACCGTCCTATTCATAAAGAGGTTATAGATAAGTTGGACAAGCCTCGCTGGAAAACTCAATCGAAGAAGCTTCTCTCTGAGCACCGGAAGCTGGACGTTATCATAGGCGGCAGAAATATCTAGGAATGTACCCACTAGGAATTCCCCATTTGTGAAAGCAAGTCTGATGTCTGTTGTAAGTATGGAAAGGCTATCAAGGGTGCCCTTGCCCTTGCGGAAGCCGAATTGACTTTTAGCTAAAATACCCTGAGACTCCGCCAACCATTCAAACCTATTCTTAATCATATGTTCCAAGATTTTGGATATAGTAGATGATAACGCTATAGGCCTGTAGGATGATGCCAGTTTTGGATTCTTACCTGGTTTCAATAAGGGAATAATGACTTGGGATTTCCAGGAGGATGGGATATCACCGGTTTCAACCACTCTATTGAATAGATTGAGAAGGTAAGCTAGGGCAGTAGGGCCGAGATGGGAGATGAAGGAATATGGTATGCCATCTTCTCCTGGAGACGAGTCTCTCAAGTTACTTATAGCACATTTGAGTTCTTCCAAAGAGAAGTGGGAGTCAAATTTGTTGGGGGTAGGGTTAAATGATTGTGGAGGGGGAGGGGGAGTAATTTCGGGGGGAACAAAGGGGGGGGCTAGTCTGTCAGCAAAAGATTCTAGCCAAGGGGATGGGTCATTTGAGGAAGGAGAGGGACCCGCAAGCGAACCTCGGAAACGTCTAATGTTCTGCCAAACTTTGGAAGGGGGGGAGCGGGGGGATAAGCTTTCACAAAAGCTCATCCATCCACCTCTCTTCCTTCGCTTAAAGAGGCGCCTCGCTTTGGCGGCTATCTGTTGGTAAGCTATAAAATTTTCGGTGTTCATGTTCAAGTTGTAATTGACTTCCGCTTCTTTTCTTAATCTTATCGCTTCCGAGCACTCCGAGTCCCACCATGGAGGAGAAATTAGGTTCTGTTTCGTCCGGCGAATCGGGGGGATGTGAAGATCGGCTGATGTGATCAGAGCGTCTGTAAAATGGGTGTACTGAATTTCAATGGGGTTTGTTTGAGAGGGAGAAGTATGGCTCAAACAAGAGTCAACTTCTGCAGAAAATTTTTCCCAGTCTGCTTTGTTGGTGTTGTACTTCCGTAGGGATGAATGGGAAAAAGCGGGGAGGGATGAGTTAGATTTAGAAACAATGATGGGAAAATGATCGCTACCAAAAGTTTCCAATAAGGTCTTCCAGGATAACGCAGGGGCCAAGCTAGGAGAGCAGGCAGTAAGGTCCACTGCTGACCTCTCATCCTGGTTAGGGTATACGCGTCTTGTTGGACTACCATCATTCAAGATGCAGAGGTGATGCTCGTCAAACAGATCAATCAAGTGGGTGGAGAACGAATCACAGGAGTGACATCCCCATGAGGTATGGTGGGTGTTGAAGTCTCCAAGAACTATAGAGGGTTGTGGGATAGCTGAAAGAACTGCTTGGAGGTCTGGTATGAGGGAGGGTGATGGGTCAGGTAAATAAATAGAAACAAATGATATGTCTAAAATTTTAGCCGCAACGACATTAAATGCGTCACTATGGGGGGGAATTGGGATCCTGGTATAAGTAAGGCTCCTTTTGATTAAGAGAGCGCTACCACCGCAGCCATCCGCTCTGTCATCCCTGAGACAGGCAAAGCCAGACACCCGGAACCGAGCGTCCGGCTTGAGCCAGGTCTCTGAGAGTGCAGCAACAGCCACGGAGTGTTTATTTAATAAATATTTTAATTCGTGGATTTTAGGGTTAACACTTCTACAGTTCCATTGTAGAAACTGAGGAGTGCTCCTCATAGATTGGGTTGGGGGCGCCATTGGGGATGAGTTTACTAAGAAGGCTTAGTTTGTGAGCTACGTTGGGCGGTAAAGCGTCATTAAATCTACAGAGTATGTCAGTTAAGAGGGAGATTATGTGTTCAAGAAGGTTGTCATTTTTTGAAGTTGAGTAGGGATTATCAAGGTTAGACCCATTGGGCAGTAAGGGTGGAACTTCCGAGGTTAAATTGTTATGAGCTACTCTGTCATAGCCCTGAGGAGGAGGTGCTCTGGGTTTTTGAGAGATAAAGACAGTCTTCCGATAAGACGTTGATGGAGAGACTGGAGTGGGGCGTGTGTTATTTATGTTCGGTTGGTGTTGGGAAGAGGCGGGGGACATTGGAGTCCTAGACATGTCTGAGTATGGTCGACGGACAGGTGCAAACCGCGCGGACGCCTCGAGATAAGAGATACTTTCCTGGGACATAACGAGCTTAATGTTGTGTTGTCTCACTGTTTCGGGGCAGCCCCTGCTGGTAGCAAAGTGTTCCCCTGAACAGTGCAGGCATGTAGATTTATTCTCAGTGATATTACAACTGTCGCCTGGATGTTCTTGGGCACATCGGTAACATCTTGGCTTAGACCGGCATTGGGATTTTATATGGCCATATCTGCAGCAGTTGTGGCATTGGATAGTAGGGAGTTGATAGGTTTCCACTGGCAGGGATGTAAAATAGCAGAATATTCTTTTAGGTAATACTTGACCTTCGAATGTCAAAACTACGGTTTGGGTCGGAGACCAAGTGGTATTACCGTTTAAAGAGACCTTCCTGTTGAGGCGTCTGGCCTTGAGGACTGTACCGCAACTTTCTGGTAATTCAACAGAGCTTATGAATTCGTCTAGCGACCAATCAACAGGGATATTCCTGACTATGCCCATGCGGGTAACATTGTATGATGGGATTGTAGCTTTAAATTTATATGTCAATCCAAAATCTGAAGAAATAAAGCTATTTGCGTCCGAACCTGTTTTGAACTCAATTTCAATTCTATTTCTACCTACATTTTTTATACCACCTTTTACAATATTTTTGACGTTATGCTTGTGAATTAATTGTCCGAATTTAATAGGCCTAATGGTCGTACCTGCTGCTGGATCAGGCACTTCCCTGCTCACGTGAACGATAAAGGGACCTTGATCAAGAGGACTGTATGTTCGAGATTCCTGAGAGAGTTTTGGGTGTAGGTATATTGACTGAATAGATGCGGAGGTGTCGATATCGTTAGAGGACCTTGTTCGTTTGTCGGGATTAGGTGTAGAACTTGTATCCGCTGGAAGTTTATGCTTACGGGGTTCTGGTTTGTCTTGCGTAAACATTGGTTGTGAAATTACCATATCAGGGGGATCAGGGGGATCGGGAGGCTCCGATTCCATGGCGTCTAACCAAAGGTGGCGAGACACCGAGTGTTAAAGAACGAGTAAATAAGTAACTAAACTGTAGGATTTGTTGTTAAAACACTTAAAGCCCACTCACCAACACACTGATAGACGAGAATACACAATTTAGGAAAAACAAATTGAGGGAAAAGTATGAAAACCACTCATTCACATTCGCGGACACGTGTATCAAACAACAACGAAACAGCGAATCTTCATGCTACAATTGTGTTTTTTTTTTTTTTTTATTTTTTTTATGGCTTCTTCCGTTTTTCACAGAAATTCCGCCAACGTCCCGTAAATGAAAGAAACACGGTTTTGCCGAATTATGCCCGGTGAAAAGAACCCGTTTTCAATTTTCAGCCTTGACGCCTTGATCCTTGGAACAAACACAAAACGTCACGGAGCTACAATTGTGAATGAACGTCACGAATTGACATTGACAGTGACAGCTTTTTTGTTTTCTTACCAAAGAAGGAATAATAGCTAAGGTCAACGAACGTACTGCCTTGCTTGCCTAATTTCACTTCCCCAGCCCACCTCACCCAATCCTCACATCCCTTCTAACACCCCTACCTAAATTATAGCCCATACCCCGTTTGCGAGCCCGCTCGCAGGCGCTAGCTGGGCCTCCCCCAAAGGGGTCTCACCCGGCTGGCTGACCGTGCCGAGGGCCGCAAACATCCGGTGGGGCACACCACCCGTCCCGAGGACGGCCGCGCAAAACGGCTCCAAACACCGTGGGGCAGTAGCCTCACGAGATGAAGCCCGGGGAAGGAGCAGAAGCTCAAACCCGAACCCGCCTTTATCGGCGGAAGAAATCCATGATGATGATGTTGTCCTTTTACGGGCATAATATGGGCTTCAAATGTCAAATGAAATGAAACCCATGTCCATATCCATATTTTTCAGCCGGTAGCCCCAGATCGTCTGTGGGCACCTTTAGGGTAAACTCCACTTATCAAAGATCTTTGTTGAATATCCATTTGATCAAAGAAATTGGACGAATTTGACGTCTAATTTCATACATTCGAACGTCCAATTTCTTTGATCAAATGTATATTGGACAAAGATCTTTTATAAGTGGAATATTACCCTGACACTTTTATATAAATTAAAAATCTAGTCTGTGAATTTGTCTGCCGGTTTCTGCCACGCCGCTTGCGAGCTGTCAATCAAAGTGTCAGTCAAGTAAAGAAGTGTCAATTTGCGTCGGTAGAAAAATCGAATAGGTTGCCGCCGGCGATTATTTTCTTTATTTTGTCGCTATTTATCTGAAATTTCAAGCAAGCTTAGAATTTGCAAATTAATCAAGATGACGGTGGAAGTACAAAGCAGGATGAAGCTGCCCCATCTTACATCTGATAAACAACTAACATTCCTAAAATTGGCTGTTTTATCAATGGCAGCGATTTTATGTAAGTTTTTTACATTCTTCTAACTTAAAACTCGTTTTTGTTATGATATAATATCGCCTTATCTATCACTGAATAATGTAGCTGTCATAATTCCAATTATAATTTTGTGACCAAAATATAAACCAAGTCGGCTTATCAGTTCTAACGCGTACGTGTTTTTGTAGCATTCGCCACGCGCCTCTTCTCAGTCCTTCGCTTTGAGAGTGTTATTCATGAGTTCGATCCGTACTTCAATTATCGAACCACAAGATACCTAACAGAAGAAGGATTCTACAAGTTCCATAACTGGTTTGATGACCGAGCATGGTATCCTTTAGGAAGGATCATTGGAGGTATTTACACTAAGGAAGGTTTTCTTAATATTGTCATAATAGAAGTATGTGACATTAACTTATATTTAATATTTTATTAGGCACCATATACCCTGGACTTATGGTCACATCAGCAACGCTATACAATATCATGCAGTTTCTCAATATTACCATCGATATCAGAAATGTGTGTGTATTCCTGGCTCCATTCTTCTCATCTCTGACGACTATAGTCACTTACCTGCTGACTAAGGAACTCAAGGTTGGTATATTAATTTAATACAAAAGTTTATCAATAATAGTTTTTTAAAGGGCCAAGATTAACAACTAAATTAGGGTGTGTTGTCAAGCTAAACAATGTTTTGATGAGATGTGAATTTCACACAAATGAAAAGCTTGAATTAATTGATTGGTAAGTAAATCTAAAATCTAATATTCCATTTCAGAACTGATTATCAGTTAAGCCCTTAAGCCCACAGACTATCAGTCCGCCTCTTGGCAAGGGCCTGTCAGTTAGTGGTAACAGGCCACACACTCTCAGTTCCCTTTAAGGCTTAGGACTGACGGCTAATGTGCAGGCATAGTGTGTGGCTGCTGGATAGCGCTGACCAATGTCAATAGTTATCGACCGGACAGAAACTAAAACTGACGACTATCAACTGCTAGTGTGTGGCCTCAAAACCAGTTTTCAACTATTGTTGACAGGTAATAATCGGTCTAGTGTGTGACCCATGGAGGTCTTGAATGCCAGCCTATCGGATCTAGGACTGTGCAAGCCAACTGATAGTCTGTGTGGCCCTTTAAGTTTGTGTATAACTCTGTAGGCTCTTCTATTGCTGTCATTTCTTATTATTTTAATTACATTCACAGGATGAAGGTGCTGGTCTTGTAGCAGCAGCTATGATAGCCATTGTACCTGGCTATATCAGTCGGTCAGTTGCCGGCAGCTATGACAATGAAGGAATTGCCATTTTCTGTATGTTGCTCACATACTACTTTTGGATTAAGGCTGTCAATACTGGAACTATTCTCTGGGCAACTATGACTGCTTTGGCCTATTTCTACATGGTAAGACCATATGAACAGCCAAATAAAGTTATCTTTTCAATTGAACATTTTGCATTTCATTGGCTAAAAATCATGAACTTCTTTGTTAAATTATTTGTTACTTATTGCATTTGCAATGCTATTTTTATTTTTAATATTAGAAAGCTGTAGGTAGCATATAGTTGGAGGCCAAACAAATTTGTTTCTTGTATGTAAAAGTAATTGATGTTAACTTCTTTCTTTTGTACAATTTTGATGATTGATCTATATTTCCTGATGTTAGTATGATCCTTATACTAATATCTTTAGACCAATCATATATCAATAAGATGGAAGCTTCACACCAACAAGTTTATTATAATTTAGTTGGTTTTTGCACTTCCATACAAAAGAACCCTAGACAATAACATTGCCAATAATCTTAATTCTAACTTCAATTTAGATTATTTTGAATTATTTTGCATTTTATACAAAAAAGCCATGTATAAGAGATCTCTTTGTACCATTATTGATCTGTTATGTACCATTATGTGACTTGCTTCCAGGTCTCCTCATGGGGTGGCTATGTGTTCCTGATAAACCTGATCCCGCTTCATGTGCTCGCTCTGATGCTGCTGGGCCGCTTCTCCGCCCGCGTGTACGTGGCGTACAGTACGCTGTACTGCGTCGGCACCATACTGTCCATGCAGATCTCGTTTGTTGGCTTCCAGCCAGTACAGAGCTCTGAACATATGCTGGTGAGTGTTATATTCTCGTAATCATTCTCATGCGGCTATGGTGTTTCTTCGCGTTCGTGTACGTGCCTTATCGTACGCTGTACTGTGTCGGCACCATACTGTCCATGCAGATCACGTTTGTTGGCTTCCAGCCAGTACAGAGCTCCGAACATATGCTGGTGAGTGTTATATTCTCGTAATCGTTCTGATGCGGCTATGGTGTTTCTTCGCGTTCGTGTACGTGGCTTATAGCACGTTGTACTGCGTCGGCACCATACTGTCCATGCAGATCTCGTTTGTTGGCTTCCAGCCAGTACAGAGCTCCGAACATATGCTGGTGAGTGTTATATTCTCGTAATCATTCTCATGCGGCTATGGTGTTTCTTCGCGTTCGTGTACGTGCCTTATCGTACGCTGTACTGCGTCGGCACCATACTGTCCATGCAGATCTCGTTTGTTGGCTTCCAGCCAGTACAGAGCTCCGAACATATGCTGGTGAGTGTTATATTTTCATAATCGTTCTCATGCGGCTATGGTGTTTCTTCGCGTTCGTGTACGTGCCTTATAGTACGCTGTACTGCGTCGGCACCTTACTGTCCATGCAGATCTCGTTTGTTGGCTTCCAGCCAGTACAGAGCTCCGAACATATGCTGGGGTGAGTGTTATATTCTCGTAATCGTTCTGATGCGGCTATGGTGTTTCTTCGCGTTCGTGTACGTGCCTTATAGTACGCTGTACTGCGTCGGCACCTTACTGTCCATGCAGATCTCGTTTGTTGGCTTCCAGCCAGTACAGAGCTCCGAACATATGCTGGGGTGAGTGTTATATTCTCGTAATCGTTCTGATGCGGCTATGGTGTTTCTTCGCGTTCGTGTACGTGGCTTATATTATAGCACGTTGTACTGCGTCGGCACCATACTGTCCATGCAGCAGATCTCGTTTGTTGGCTTCCAGCCGGTACAGAGCTCCGAACATATGCTGGTGAGTGTTATATTCTCGTAATCGTTCTGATGCGGCTATGGTGTTTCTTCGCGTTCGTGTACGTGGCTTATAGCACGTTGTACTGCGTCGGCACCATACTGTCCATGGAGATCTCGTTTGTTGGCTTCCAGCCGGTACAGAGCTCCGAACATATGCTGGTGAGTATCTCGTAATCGTTCTGATGCGGCTATGGTGTTTCTTCGCGTTCGTGTACGTGGCTTATAGTACGCTGTACTGCGTCGGCACTATACTGTCCATGCAGATCTCATTCGTTGGCTTCCAACTTTGGCTCATGTTCAAAGCGCTCGTGTTCACATAGCTGTCCACATTTACAGGCGAAAGACGTGGTTACATGTATATATTTGTTTGCCAGGCGCTGGGAATGTTCGGTCTCTGCCAGTTGTACGCTTTCACTCAATACCTGGCCCACTTACTTCGAGCTCATGTTCAAGGCGCTCGTGTCCACATTGCTAGCCACCTGTATAAGCGACAGACGTGGTTACATGTATATATTTGTTTGCCAGGCGCTGGGAACGTTCGGTCTCTGCCAGTTATACGCTTTCACTCAATACCTGGCCCACCAACTTCGAGCTCATGTTCAAGGCGCTCGTGCCCACATTGCTGGCCACTTGAACAAGCTAAAGACGCTAAAGATGTGGTTATATGTATATATTTGTTTGCTAGGCGCTGGGAACGTTCGGTCTCTGCCAGTTGTACGCGTTCACTCAGTACCTGCGCGCGCGCCTGTCGCCCGCCAACTTCGAGCTCATGTTCAAGGCGCTCGTGTCCACATTGCTGGCCACCCTGGGCACCGCCGCCGTCGTCCTCACCATCACGGGTATGAGGAAACTACTTTAAAAACTGAAAAAAAAAAATTGTAGTAGAAAACTCAGTATACAATAGGGGATCGGACTGTACTTTTTTAGTTCTTTAAAATTTTCTTAGAATTATCTGAAAAATGACACAAACATGTACTTACATATTTTTGGAGATATAGATCATCAAACTTTGATCTAGCGCTATATAAAACTTCGCTTTAAAAAAAGATAGCTAGAGACACAATTTCCACAATTCAGCAGCTCATTACTTGCTTATAAATAAACATTTTGAATATTTTTTTACGCTTTTGTTATTCTCCAATGTTATATTTTTGAATGTTTACATATTAACATAAATCAATAACAGTCCGATCCCTTATTATTAAAATAAAATAATAATAAAAAATACATTTCTGTGACAAAAGAGTTGGAAATTAGGAACACAGCTTAATTTTTTGTAAAATTGTCTCTTTTCTCTCCAGGTAAAATTTCACCATGGACTGGAAGATTTTATTCGCTGCTCGACCCGTCTTACGCCAAAAATCATATTCCGATTATCGGTGAGTAAGCAAAAAAAAACTATTATATCGCGTATCTATTTCATTCGCTTTGGCGTACTTATTTCTTGTTTCACTAAAATGAGGATGAAATAAAATACAAAATCACAAACCAATCGAAACTATCTAACTATCCCGCTTCCGTGTCGGCGCATCAGCTGACATCGTGGTCTTCATTCAACTTCGACTTGTAAGCGCTCGTATTCCTTTTTCCTGTGAAAATATGTTCTTGTTTCACGAGAAATATATAAAGATTTTTACTTAACCACAAGCTAAAGACAATTACCATTTTTGTATGGCTGCTGGCGTCTTTTTTTTTCTTGCGGCCATCAACCAAACATTGAACTATAATTTGTTGGCAGCACTACAGACAATATTTGCAAAGGAAGTATACCTGTAAACTCAGGCCGAACCGCGTGAAACTAACTAGAACTTATCTTTGTTTTTCATAGTGTTTGTATGAATGACAAAGTTACATTTGCTGTTTTAAAAAATGTTCTTCGATTTTTAGATATAAGTGAAAAGTGTTTTTGTCTCAGTAAGTGAATTTGTATTATTTTTTATGAGATAAATAAAGTTTTTAAACCATAAACCATAAAAATGGTCTATATACGGTTGGATGGTTCTAACTTGGTTCTGCCTGAGTTTACAGCTATACTGTCTTGGCAAATATTGTTTGTTATACTATCAAGAATTGATATTCAAACATTTTGTTGATGGCCGCGAGACATAAAAAAGATGCCTATTTTAGGCAATGCCTTTTGTACTTACCCTAATATCTAAGTTATAGCTTTCATTATCCAGCGTCCGTCTCGGAGCACCAGCCTACGTCGTGGTCGTCCTTCTACTTCGACCTGCAAGTGCTGGTGTTCCTGTTCCCCGCTGGACTGTACTTCTGCTTCAGCAAGCTCACCGATGCCAACATCTTTATCATTCTCTATGGGGTGCTCAGCATTTACTTTGCTGTGAGTGTTTTAAATATATTATAATAATATTAAAGTAAAATTTATTTGTCCCCCAAACAAAGGTACATTATATATTAAGATAATAGTATAGGTAGTAAGTATCTTATTCTAAATAATATTAGAAGATGTAGATGACCCTTGGCGGAGAGACTGGCGATGGCGCCTGAAATAGGTTTGAGAACCCGTCAATCAAATACAGGTCACCAGTGCCCCACACCGCAGATTAAAATTATATATTTACTAGCGGCCGCCCGCGGTTTCACCCGCGTGGTTCCCGTTCCCGTGGGAATATCGGGATAAAAAGTACATATAAACCTTCCTCTTGAATCACTCTATCTATTTAAAAAAAACGCATCAAAATCCGTTGCGTAGTTTCAAAGATTTAAGCATACAAAGGGACATAGGGACAGAGAAAGCGACTTTGTTTTATACTATGTAGTGACTAGCGGCCGCCCGCGGTTTCACCCGCGTGGTTCCCGTTCCCGTGGGAATATCGGGATAAAAAGTACATATAAACCTTCCTCTTGAATCACTCTATCTATTAAAAAAGAAACGCATCAAAATCCGTTGCGTAGTTTCAAAGATTTAAGCATACAAAGGGACATAGGGACAGAGAAAGCGACTTTGTTTTATACTATGTAGTGATATTAAAGTAAAATTTATTTTTCCCCCAAACAAAGGTAAGTACATTATATATTAAGATAATAATATAGGTAGTAAGTATCTTATTCTAAATAATATTAGATGTAGATGACCCTTGGCGGAGAGACTGGCGATGGCGCCTGAAATAGGTTTGAGAACCCGTCAATCAAATACAGGTCACCAGTGCCCCACACCGCAGATTAAAATTATATATTTATGTATGTGTAATATTCATTAAGTTCCATGTTACAATATCTGTCTTTACCCAAAATTTAACAGACTGACATATTCAGTTAATAATTGGAATTAGGAAATTGAAATTTTGAACAAAATTCCACTGCCATTCCATTTCCAGTCCAAACAAAAAATTAGACTGTGCTAGAAAGTGCGACAAGGATATAAGGCACGCAATCGAAATCGGGAACTAACCCTCCTCTAGCTAGTCAATCATCCAACTAGCGCTCCTGTCAATATCACCTAAGTGCTCAAAGATCCTTGTTGATCCTTGTGAGTCGAATTCTTTCTGCCGTACTCAGAGAGACATAATTAAACTTTAATTGACAATAGGGTATTTTACTGTTGTTGAAATGTAGATATTTAATGATGACGTTAAAAAATATTGCAATTAAGAATACCAAATGTGAAAAAATTATTTGAATCTGTTTTATAATAAAAGAATTATAGTCTGTTTGATTTTGACTATAGCTATCTTTTTCTAAAACGAAATCTTCTATGGCGTGACTATGACGCTACTAACCCACTGACGTCACTAAGATAGCGTCCTGTCCTTGTCTAATTATAAAGTTTGAAGTCCTATATCTTTGAAAATATTCAAGATAATTCAAAATGAAAACTTGTTTTGTGTAGCTAATATTTCGAAAAACATTTTAAAGAAATAAAAAAAAATCAGTAAAATACCGTATTGGCAGTAAGTCTTAAATCTAGAATGTCGTTTATGGCTGCTAACATTTTCTACTGCACGTAGAAAAGAAATCAATGCTGTATTCAATAGATGAACTTTAATTCCTAATTCCACATATGTACATGTACATAATAATTTCATTGTGAATGCATAAATTTAATTTAAAATCTTAGTCTTGACTCCACTTTTAGCATTCGAGGTAAACAAGGACAGGTAAGTAGAAAAAAAAGGTTCACAATTCAAAAGTATTTCATTTTGTAAATCTATTTGAATACAGAGTTTTCGAGTTTGAGTTTGCTAGGAAAATGGTTTTCTGAATCTGATTTATCACCTTGATAAAGATTTCACATCAAGTTAACATCAAGCTAAATGCTGATATTTGTATGATGACAAGCAAAGCTTGAGTGCGTCGAATCGACTGTTGAGTGTTTTATTCCATCGACTCCGCGCTGTGACCCTTTACACTTTGATCGCTGACAATACTATTAACATAACTTCACGTACAGCTTGTTAAAACCAAATAACATAGATCTCTCTTTGCCTTTTATTCGTAGGGTGTGATGGTGCGTCTCATGCTGGTGCTCGCGCCGGTCATGTGTATCGTGTCTGGAGTAGCTGCCTCGAGTCTGTTGAGCCTTCACGTAAAGGATATAGAGCCTAAAGTGGAGAAACACGAGAAGAAGAAGAAGCACGAGAATAATCTGGTGTTCAGGTCTGAGGTAAGGGTTATAGATATATTATTTTTTGATAGAATTGTTTTAATACTTATTTCTTTAATTTAGGAGTACTTTTTATGCTAGCTAAATTTTAATACATTATTTACTATATTTTTTCTATGCGGTTAAGGCTAGGATTCCCGACCGAAATGGCACGCCAACGCTTGCTCGGTTCAGCGACAACCGGCAGTGAGCTGTAAACTCGCGAGCGCCCCGCGAATCGAAAATCACTTCAAATTCAATTAAAAATGCCAATTAACTCATGATCAACTATTTTCGTATATTTTTCATTGACTTAAACCAAGTATACTGCAAGTGATAGGATATTTGGATTACGATTAGATGGATGTTTGGGATATTATTCTCTGGTTACTTTTCAAAAAGTGAATTTATGCTCAAAATGACAACAAAAACATTGAAAAAATGAAAAAGTGAGGTTAGTTCCATTACTCCTCACACATAAATAAAAAGCCAAAGACAGAGTTTTTGGAATATCCTGGCCTTAAGGCGCGGTAGGTAGTGAAATTTGTATAACCAAATATTTGCAAAACTATGCCGAAACTAAGCAATTAAAATGCTGTATTCGATACAGTGGGCGTCGTACGGCTGACATGATGATGATGATGATGATGATTCGATACTTCTCCGTTTAACTGATTTTATGACCAAATATTTTAGCGATACGTTTTAATAATTTTTAATTGAATTTTAAGTGATTTTCCATTCGCGGGGCGCTCGCGAGTTCACTGTTCACTGCCGGCTGCCGCTGCGTCAAGCGGCCGAGCAAGCGTTAGCGTACCTATTTCGGCCGTACAGCCGCGCCTTAAGAGCCATTTCGCAATTACAGCCATTTGGCAGCTGTCTCGCTCGCACAATGCAACATTTTCATAGATTGTGGAAAACACATTGTGTTTTTTAGAAAAGTGTTTCATTATGTCCCTACAACGCAATGTTACGGATATTTTGTATAAGTTATTTTATTCATTCCATTGAGTATTGGTTAGATCTAAGAAGTCAATTTTGAAAACTTTGAGCTCGTAGATCTAGTATTATTGCAGTATTGACAATGTTGAAATATGTTGAATAATGTATAACTAATTGCGTTGTAGGGGCATAATGAAACACTTTTCTAAAAAACACAATGTGTTTTAAACAATCTTTAAAAATGTTCATTGTGCGAGCGAGACAATTGCAAAGTGCGAAATGGCTCTTAAGGCTGTGCAGTCTGCACACTAGCGCCGCCATTGAAAAAAAATCATAGTGCCTAAATAAAGACCAAATTGTAAATTATCTCTGCAGTGCACTCCGAGAAGCTTTGTGATACTTGTTATCGCTTAATAGTAGATTGTACAACAAGTGCATAAAAGGTACCATTTTACCCGAGACGTATATATCCATCCGAGCCGTAGGCGAGGGTGGATAGTCAATTCGAGGGTAAAATGGGTTTTATGTACGAGTTATACACTCTGCTTTTCACTTCGAGTGTGAGGAAAATAAATAACTATATTGCAAAAAAGAAAAATTAAGACTTCACCATATTGGCGGGAAGACTTTCTTTTTCTTTTTTTTTATACGGGCATTGGCAGCACAGTGACTTTAGCATAGATCGTAGTCCATAATACTCTTGAAATACTTATTCCTTAGAAAACTCATTAAATTTGCCTAGTTTTATTCATTTAATAATTTAACATGGATTATGTACAAAATTTAAGAAACAGAATGAAATACGTTAGGTATTAATAAAGTTTATTTAACGAAGTTTAATTGCGTGTGTGACTGTTTACCTGACGACCTTTGTCTTAAAGTCTGAGACTTAGACGAAGATTTTACTTTATGCACTAGAGCATAAAAAGCGATTTTATGCCGCCTATACCCAACATAAACACGAACTTTACGAGCATGAGAAGTGAAAAGGATATTTGTTAGCCTGTCGCTTAGTTGAATTCAGTTTTTTTGCGAAAAGTGGCCACTTTTATGCCCGAGCTTCACCTGCGTCTAATGCCATTAACTAGCGCGCTATTTGATATAATACGCAGGTGTAGCCGGGTCTTAGCGCACTAATTTCATACTATTAGCGCGCTAAGACGCACATGCCGTTATTAACGCCGTTAGGCGTCGCGCAGGTGAAGCCCCGGCATTAGCAATAAAACTTAGTTAAATTAAACGACAAGCTATAAAATGTAGATAAAGCAATAGAAAGTACCAAAAAGCTTCTTCGGAGTGCACTGCAGAAGTGCAGAGTGATAATTTACAATTTCGTCTTTATTTAAGCATTATGTTTTTTTTTCAATGGCGGCGCTAGAAATAGAAATATAATAGTAGATTTCATTACAAGTGCGGAAAGCCTGTCATTGCAAAGAGTTCCGACAAATGTCTACCCGAGCCGAGGCGCAGCCGAAGGTGAGGGTTGACAGTCGGAACAAGTTGCAATGACGGTTCCGCACGTGTACTGAACAACTATTTTTAATACAGTTGCGAAAAAATGAAGCAATTTAATAAAATAATAAAACACAATAAACTCAACTAACTAATCGTAAAAGAATTAAGCAGAGACTTTTTTTTGTTTTCTTCACCCATTCTGGGTTCGCAAAGGAAACTATGATCATACAGCCAAGGCTTCAGTAGATTTTTTTTTTGATATGAAATGAAAATTAAATTAAATGAGATGAAATGAAATGAAACCTAACAAAAGCAATCCGAATCCTACAGGAGCGCCTTTCCTTGTTTCTCTCTTTTACCACATCGTTTTCCATTAAAGCCACATTATTGCACTAATTCCACCATACTAAGTACCTACCATAAAAACCAGAAAAAACTAATTTAGAAAATTAAGAAATAAGGTCCCTCATTTTCTTTTCACTTACTTGCGCAAACTCCTATATGCAGATACTATGGTAAATAGTGCACGTCATACCATATTTAGTAATCTGTGGTCATACAGCCAATTTTATGTATTTGTTATATTCATAAATTTAATTTGGCCGATACTAATATCAATTTAATGTATAATTAAAATTACTTTTAAATCTGATATTGAAACAAATTATTAGCTTCTTTTTAGAAATATTTGCATGAATCATAAAAACTTCTATGTTTTTTTTTTTAGTAAAAACTTCGTGGTTGTTTTTTTCTTTTTAATAGACAATATTTTGACAGTTGGGAAAGAAAACGCACGAGTTCGGGAAAGGTAAAGAAAAAGTTCGAGTGTGTAATAGCCCACATCCCGAACGCTATACGTCCCTGCAATACGCCACTTTTTGAGCAACTGTATTAAAAATTATTTATTTGCTTTAAAACACGGTATTTAAGGTCATTATATTGTATAAAAAGTACAGCGTGTTTTGCCAATGAGTCGGCATGCAAAAGATATGTTTATAAATTATTGAAAAATTAATTTTTGTTACATTGAAAAAATTATAATTGAATAATAATAATTGTAAATTATTAATTGAATTGAATAAGATTAGATTATCATAATACATTATTTCACATGTCAAGAAACTGTTTCACACTATAGAAATTGTTTTCATTGAGCCATTTATATAATTTTGTCTTGAATAATTTTAAATTAAGTATTTTAATGTCATTTGGTACTTTATGAAATAACCTTACACACATACACAGACAACTCCTGTTATACTTTTCTGTTTTGGGAACTTCATCTTAGACAAGTCTATTAACATTTCTACTAGTTCGTGGATACAATTCGGTTGCTTTAACAAAGAAATGAGAATTTTGTTTTACAAAAACACAAACTTCATAAATGTATATAGATGGTAGTGGCAACAAACCAAGCTCTTTAAATAGTAGTTTACAAGATTCACGTGGCGATTTGCCTGTTATAGCTCTAATGCACTTCTTTTGTGCAAATAAGCGCTCTTTCTAATATAGTGTGAACGGCTGACACTAACGAGCGATGTTTGTAAGGTGGGCGCGGTGTTCGTGTGCGTGCTGGGCTGCCTTCTGATCTCGTACGTGTTCCATTGCACGTGGGTCACGTCCGAAGCAATAACAAAATATAGAGAAATATTGTGGCAATAACGACAGTAACGATGTTTGTAAGGTGGGCGCGGTGTTCGTGTGCGTTTTGGGCTGCCTTCTGATCTCATACGTGTTCCACTGCACGTGGGTCACGTCCGAAGCAATAACAAAATATAGAGAAATGTTGGGGCAATAACGACGGTAACGATGTTTGTAAGGTGGGCGCGGTGTTCGTGTGCGTGCTGGGCTGCCTTCTGATCTCGTACGTGTTCCACTGCACGTGGGTTACAGCCATTGGGACAAATCTTTAATCCCCGGAGTGTATTAAAAGCTATGATCGAGGACGAAAGGAGCTCGAAGGCAGTCGTAACATTTTGCGAAGAGGTTATGACCGTAAAAGAGGTGGCAGAAAGAGGGCGTGAAGCAGACGTAGGCTCTATCAGACGTAAGCGGGTCGGGGTCAGACGGCGTGAGTTTAGACGCCTAATCCCCCCCTAATGAGTCTTAGGGTCCCATGGACAGAGCGCGTGAGTCTCTTGCGGTTTCCGCTAGACCATGGGGGATAAAGTTAAGTGGGTCACGTGACTCACGTCCGATAATAACGACAGTAACGATGTTTGTAAGGTGGGCGCGGTGTTCGTGTGCGTGCTGGGCTGCCTTCTGATCTCGTACGTGTTCCACTGCACGTGGGTTACAGCCATTGGGAGTAACCTTTAATTCCCGAGTGTATTAAAAGCTATGATCGAGGACGAAAGGAGCTGGAAGGCAGTCGCAGTAATGACCGTAAAAGAGGTGGCAGAAAGAGGGCGTGAAGCAGCTGCCGACGTAGGCTCTATCAGACGTAAGCGGGTCGGGGTCAGACGGCGTGAGTTTAGACGCCTAATCCCCCCCTAATGAGTCTTAGGGTCCCATGGACAGAGCGCGCGAGTCTCTTGCGGTTCCCGCTAGACCATGGGGGATAAAGTTAAGTGGGTCACGTGACTCACGTCCGATAATAACGACAGTAACGATGTTTGTAAGGTGGGCGCGGTGTTCGTGTGCGTGCTGGGCTGCCTTCTGATCTCGTACGTGTTCCACTGCACGTGGGTTACAGCCATTGGGAGTAACCTTTAATTCCCGAGTGTATTAAAAGCTATGATCGAGGACGAAAGGAGCTGGAAGGCAGTCGCAGTAATGACCGTAAAAGAGGTGGCAGAAAGAGGGCGTGAAGCAGCTGCCGACGTAGGCTCTATCAGACGTAAGCGGGTCGGGGTCAGACGGCGTGAGTTTAGACGCCTAATCCCCCCCTAATGAGTCTTAGGGTCCCATGGACAGAGCGCGCGAGTCTCTTGCGGTTCCCGCTAGACCATGAGGGATAAAGTTAAGTGGGTCACGTGACTCACGTCCGATAATAACGACATTAACGATGTTTGTAAGGTGGGCGCGGTGTTTGTGTGCGTGCTGGGCTGCCTTCTGATCTCATACGTGTTCCACTGCACGTGGGTCACGTCCGAAGCGTACTCGTCGCCGTCCATCGTGCTGTCGGCGCGCGCGCACGACGGCGCCAGGATCATATTCGACGACTTCCGCGAAGCTTACACTTGGTTGAAGATGAACACTCCTGAGGTGAGAATCGACTTTTATTATTTACTGGCGGATCCGTTCCCGTGGGAATATCGGGATAAAATATAGCCTATGTTAATCAGGGATAATTAGTATAGATTAGCAATATAATTGTAGTAGGTGTATACCTGTATACCTACGTTATACATAATTAAGCCTTCTTAATCACTCTCTTTTCTCATTTCCCCTCCGGTGGTAATAATCTTCGGAACTAAATCATTTTCATACGGCAGTTCGTTTTGACAGCTAATTATGTATTGTAAGTGGCTCCTCTGTCAAGGCTGTCACCGGAGCAGACAGGAATTTTGGACTATACAAATGGCTGGAAGCTTTGTTTTACACTACTTGTTTAGAGATTGATAGTAAAATCTTACCCATATTATACATACAGTTAATATACCCAATTACTCGTGAGGGATAGCAGTTGTTTTGTTTATTATTATTATTATCATCTCCTTTATTTCATTTAAAATACTTACAAAGTTATATTTCTAAACATTAAATTTTTACTATTATTATTTTTAATATTAATTAAATTTATTATTATTCCCTTTATTACATTTTAAATACTTACAAAATTATATTTCTCAACATTAAATTTTTACCATGTATAATACAAATGCAGTTTCTTATTATTATTACTATAATTGTAGGATACTAGAACCATGTTTATCATTATTGATTATACGCTGTTTTCAATTTATTGCACCATTTATCACCTGAAATTCTTGCATTATATCCTTTTATCAACAGTAACAATATCATACAAAATATCTATTCCATGCCACTTTATATAGCAAAAACTTACTACCACAGGACGCCAAAGTGATGTCATGGTGGGATTACGGCTACCAAATAACGGCAATGGCGAATCGAACGGTGATAGTGGACAACAACACTTGGAACAACACACACATATCGCGCGTGGGACAGGCCATGGCCTCCACCGAGGAGAAAGCGTACGAGATCATGAGGGAGCTGGATGTGGACTACGTGTTGGTTATATTCGGGGGACTCGTCGGATACTCGTCAGATGGTAAGCTGGGCTCTCTGTTTACGAGTATTCTTAGTGAATAACAAGCAAATATCGCGCGTGGGACAGGCCATGGCCTCTACCGAGGAGAAAGCGGACGAGATCATGAGGGAACTGGATGTGGACTACGTCTTGGTTATATTCGGGGGACTCGTCGGATACTCGTCAGATGGTAAGCTTGGCTCTCTATTTAGGAGTATTTTTAGTGTAATTCACGCAAATATAGCGCGTCGGACAGGCCATGGTGTTTAACGAGGAGAAAGCGTACGAGATCATGAGGTAACTGGATGTGGACTACGTGTTGGTTATATTCGGGATACTCGTCAGATAATAAGCTTAGCTCTCTATTTAAGATTATTCTTACCCCCTTACTAATAAACGTGGTGTAAAGTTACACCAGGTGTAAATCTGCTGTTGCCACTTATGTTGTCTAAAATTATGACAGAGACAACAACAGATTTACACAAGATGTAATTCTACACCACGTTTATAAGTAAGGGAGTTAGTGTATAACACGCAAATATCGCGCGTGGACAGGCCATGGCCTCTACCGAGGAGAAAGCGTACGAGATCATGAGGGAACTGGATGTGGACTACGTGGTGGATATATTCGGGGGACTCGTCGGATACTCGTCAGATGGTAAGCTACGAATTTAATACATTCCTTGCGTTAGGAGCTGGTCTATGCGCTGCGTTTTGTAACTCTCTTGGTTTGACATAAATCAGTATGCTAATTTCGGAAGATTTCAACGCACAAGTAGTAGTAGAATTCATGTTCGCGCGCAAATTCATTTATGACTGATTTACATAGGTTAAGTACAATGGCGGCTGCCGAGTGTCTTTCGACTCGCTACTTGCCGATCTTAGCTACTTCTCTAAACAGCTAAGCCAATAAATATTTATTATTTTGCGCGCGTGTGCCTTTCTTAATCAAGCGATTCGCGCCTTTTACTTTATGAAACTTTTATATTGTACTTTTGTTTGTGCCAGACATCAACAAGTTCCTATGGATGGTGCGAATCGGCGGCAGCACCGAGCGAGGCGCTCACATTCGCGAAGCCGACTACTACACGCCCGCGGGCGAGTTCAGGGTGGACGCGGCCGGCTCGCCCACGCTGCTCAACTGTCTCATGTACAAGATGAGCTACTACAAGTTCGGGCTGGTGTACACGGAAGGAGGTCGGTATATCACTACTACTCGCCCGCGGGCGAGTTCAGGGTGGACGCGGCCGGCTCGCCCACGCTGCTCAACTGTCTCATGTACAAGATGAGCTACTACAAGTTCGGGCTGGTGTACACGGAAGGAGGTCGGTATATCACTACTACTCGCCCGCGGGCGAGTTCAGGGTGGACGCGGCCGGCTCGCCCACGCTGCTCAACTGTCTCATGTACAAGATGAGCTACTACAAGTTCGGGCTGGTGTACACGGAAGGAGGTCGGTATATCACTACTACTCGCCCGCGGGCGAGTTCAGGGTGGACGCGGCCGGCTCGCCCACGCTGCTCAACTGTCTCATGTACAAGATGAGCTACTACAAGTTCGGGCTGGTGTACACGGAAGGAGGTCGGTATATCACTACTACTCGCCCGCGGGCGAGTTCAGGGTGGACGCGGCCGGCTCGCCCACGCTGCTCAACTGTCTCATGTACAAGATGAGCTACTACAAGTTCGGGCTGGTGTACACGGAAGGAGGTCGGTATATCACTACTACTCGCCCGCGGGCGAGTTCAGGGTGGACGCGGCCGGCTCGCCCACGCTGCTCAACTGTCTCATGTACAAGATGAGCTACTACAAGTTCGGGCTGGTGTACACGGAAGGAGGTCGGTATATCACTACTACTCGCCCGCGGGCGAGTTCAGGGTGGACGCGGCCGGCTCGCCCACGCTGCTCAACTGTCTCATGTACAAGATGAGCTACTACAAGTTCGGGCTGGTGTACACGGAAGGAGGTCGGTATATCACTACTACTCGCCCGCGGGCGAGTTCAGGGTGGACGCGGCCGGCTCGCCCACGCTGCTCAACTGTCTCATGTACAAGATGAGCTACTACAAGTTCGGGCTGGTGTACACGGAAGGAGGTCGGTATATCACTACTACTCGCCCGCGGGCGAGTTCAGGGTGGACGCGGCCGGCTCGCCCACGCTGCTCAACTGTCTCATGTACAAGATGAGCTACTACAAGTTCGGGCTGGTGTACACGGAAGGAGGTCGGTATATCACTACTACTCGCCCGCGGGCGAGTTCAGGGTGGACGCGGCCGGCTCGCCCACGCTGCTCAACTGTCTCATGTACAAGATGAGCTACTACAAGTTCGGGCTGGTGTACACGGAAGGAGGTCGGTATATCACTACTACTCGCCCGCGGGCGAGTTCAGGGTGGACGCGGCCGGCTCGCCCACGCTGCTCAACTGTCTCATGTACAAGATGAGCTACTACAAGTTCGGGCTGGTGTACACGGAAGGAGGTCGGTATATCACTACTACTCGCCCGCGGGCGAGTTCAGGGTGGACGCGGCCGGCTCGCCCACGCTGCTCAACTGTCTCATGTACAAGATGAGCTACTACAAGTTCGGGCTGGTGTACACGGAAGGAGGTCGGTATATCACTACTACTCGCCCGCGGGCGAGTTCAGGGTGGACGCGGCCGGCTCGCCCACGCTGCTCAACTGTCTCATGTACAAGATGAGCTACTACAAGTTCGGGCTGGTGTACACGGAAGGAGGTCGGTATATCACTACTACTCGCCCGCGGGCGAGTTCAGGGTGGACGCGGCCGGCTCGCCCACGCTGCTCAACTGTCTCATGTACAAGATGAGCTACTACAAGTTCGGGCTGGTGTACACGGAAGGAGGTCGGTATATCACTACTACACGCCCGCGGGCGAGTTCAGGGTGGACTTTGTAACGGCTAGGACTTATGTCAAAGGCAGAAGCAATATAAGGGCATTATCATTGCATCGACGACCTCCGTGGCCTAGTGGTATGCGCACCGGTTTTCAAGGTGCGGCTATCTCTAGAGGTCCCGGGTTCGATACCCGGTCGGGTAAATATTGGAAACAAACTTTTTAATATTTCCTCTGCTCTGGGTGTATGTGGTAATACCCGTAGTTGTTTCCAATTTCCATAACACTAGTGCTCGAGCTACTATAGTTGGTATTGGAATAATTAATGTGATTGTGTCCAATATTTATTTATATTTGACGACCGATTTGGCGCAAGGGTAGGCTACCCACCTTCTGCGCCAGTGGTCTCGGGTTCGATTCCCGAACAAGACAAATATTTGTGTGCATGAACATGTCTATTTGTCTTGGTCTGGGTGTTAACTATGTATATTAAGTATGTATTTACAAACAAAAAGTATTTAAGTATATATTTATCCGTTATCAAGTTTTCCATGATACAGTTTCTTAATGAAATTAACATGGGCTTAGATAATTGGTGTGAATGTAAGAAGTTATTTATTTATTATTCCTTTACTCTGAAGAGCAAAAAAGGTAAGTTTTCATACTTTAGACAGAAAAATAGAGTTCGTCTATTTGATACACAACGGTTTGCGCTGCTGTAGGTACCTACTATCTTCTATCGTTGGAAAATAAACCTTATACTTACTTAGGTATGAGTGACTGTTAATAAAGGTTGGTAATCTATTTATATAAAAACGAAAAGTGCCTGAGTGATCTATCAAATCAAAGCACAGCTCAAACAATATGTTTTTAATTACGTAAGTCACGCGGATAGGTAGGTATTATGACGCGCGTAGGCGTCTGCTAAGAAAGGATTTTGTAAAATGTATACCCTAAGGGGATGAAACGAGGGTTCACTTTCACCGAATAGCACACGAGCGACAGGCAAAAGCTAGTCTAACGGTTAAAATTTAGTATACATTGGCAGGCGAAGGGGAGGGAAAGGGGGGTGGGAGGGGGGAGGGGGGGACCCCCTCACCCCTGGTACCACTCCCATTACAAGGTAATGCACCGTTTTCGAGATATGAATTTTTAAAGTTTTATAGGTTATGTCAGATTTTGACACATAAAAACAAGGTTTAAGGGGAGCAAGGTTTAGTGGAAGGGGGGGAAAGTTACCCCCAATGGCAAGCTCCCCCTGGGCCCCCTCATCGCCGAGCCTTCAGGCTCTGGGCCCAATCCGTAATCATATGTATCAGTTACTCGCTACCTACTTACAACACCTCATTTCGACATAGTATTTTGGTTGGTTGTTTTTACGTTCCGTTTCATCGATTATATTTTTTTTTGTGTTCACAAAAAAAAATAACCACGAAATTTAAGGCGATCGCTTCGCAGCGCTTCGCGATCGCCTTAAATTTCTAACCTATCACGTGTTCTACAGGACTTCTGCAGCAAACTCGCTCATACTTGTCACCTCTGAAACCAACGCAGCCGTGTGTTACTTACTGTCGCAAAACGTTCGTGTCATGGGTTGTCAAATTCCCATTAAAACGTTCCGTTTTCGTATTTTTAGTGTCAAAAACTGTGAATAACCTGACTTAACCTATAAAACTTTAAAAATTCATAACTCGAAAACGGTGCATTACCTTGTAATGGGAGTGGTACCAGGGTAGAGAGGGCACCCCCTTCTCCCACCCCAGCATCCTCGCTCCCCCCATCTCCTGCCAATGGATACTAAATCCAACCTAGTCTAACCTCCTGGATGCCTGCGTCATACCTATATTACATAAACAAATAAAAATTCGTCCCAGAGCCATTGTAAATTCGTTGCGGTACTAATAATTTAACGGTAGTTATGTAACTTCTTTTAACTGGCAACACTTCTCCTAACACCGATTTGAATTGACACATGGTATAAACAGATCCGTAATAAAACAAAAAAAATAACTTTTGTAACAAAATCATAACATTTCTTTTTCTGGAATCCAGGAGGCTAAACTATAAGTTCCTTTCAACTAAGAAAGCTGTGATTAGATAATAGAAAGTCGAGAAAAGTGGTCAACTTTACCAAGTTTAATTTTACAATTTGATGTTGTCTTGCAGGCCGCCCTCCCGGCTTCGACCGCGTCCGCGGCGCTGAGATAGGCAACAAAGACTTCAACCTAGACGTGCTAGAGGAAGCGTACACCACCGAGCACTGGCTGGTGCGCGTGTACAAGGTCAAGCCGCTGCCCAACCGCGGCGCCTGAGCCCCGCCCCCCCGGGCCCCCCTCACGAAAAACCACCTAGTTCTCAAAGCGGGAAGGTCTATTTTGCGACCAGTCAAATAATCTACTAGCTGGAAGTGAGGGGACTAACTAATTTACAAACTTTTAAGGTGCATTTTACAATGTGTTCTATTCTGATTCAACGCGGTGTTTAGTGTTTGTTTAACTGGCTGGTCAAAGTTGTACAAGGTCAAGCCGCTGCCCAACCGCGGCGCCTGAGCCCCGCCCCCCCGGGCCCCCCTCACGGAAAAACCACCTAGTTCTCAAAGCGGGAAGGTCTATTTTGCAACGAGCCAAATAATCTACTAGCTGGAAGTGAGGGGACTACCTAATTTACAAACATTTAAGGTGCATTTTGCAATGTGTTCTATTCTGATTCAACGCGGTGTTTAGTGTTTGTTTAACTGGCTGGTCAAAGTTGTACAAGGTCAAGCCGCTGCCCAACCGCGGTGGTGCCTGAGCCCCGCCCCCCCGGGCCCCCCTCACGGACAAACCACCTAGTTCTCAAAGCGGGAAGGTCTATTTTGCGACGAGCCAAATAATCTACTAGCTGGAAGTGAGGGGACTACCTAATTTACAAACTTTTAAGGTGCATTTTGCAATGTGTTCTATTCTGATTCAACGCGGTGTTTAGTGTTTGTTTAACTGGCTGGTCAAAGTTGTACAAGGTCAAGCCGCTGCCCAACCGCGGTGGTGCCTGAGCCCCGCCCCCCCGGGCCCCCCTCACAGAAAAACCACCTAGTTCTCAAAGCGGGAAGGTCTATTTTGCGACCAGTCAAATAATCTACTAGCTGGCTGTATGGGGACTGCCTAATTTACAAACTTTTAAGGTGCATTTTGCAATGTGTTCTATTCTGATTCAACGCGGTGTTTAGTGTTTGTTTAACTGGCTGGTCAAAGTTGTACAAGGTCAAACCGCGGCGCCTGAGCCCGGCCCCCCCTCACGGAAAAACCACCTAGTTCTCAAAGCGGGAAGGTCTATTTTGCGACCAGCCAAATTATCTACTAGCTGGCTGTATGGGGACTGCCTAATTTACAAACTTTTAAGGTGCATTTTACAATGTGTGTGACACTTGTTTCTATTCCAATTCAACGCTGTGTTTAGTGTTTGTTCACTGGATAACTACAGAGAGACCACCTAATTTCAAAATTCTCAAGATGGTAATAAGGTCTATTTTGCAACGAGTCAAATAATCTACTAACTAACCAGCTGGCTGTATGGGAACTTATTCTCAAGATTGTAAGGTCTATTTTGCAATGTGACACTAGTGTTATTCTAATTCAAAGCGGTGTTTAGTGTTTGTTTACTGCGTAAGTAGTTAAGGTGTAAAGACTAAAGTAACATGTAGAATGTCGCAACCATGTATTTGAAAAATCTAAGAAACTTGGATTTTTTTAGTGAAATATAATTATCGCAAATATGTATCTAGCTAGCTATGAAATCGCTGTACAATAGTTTTTGAATAGGTAGATTACAGTTTTGTATAAACAGCTAGCTCAATAAATCACTTTAAAGTTGGTACTTACTTACAATGCGTGATAGTGTGACGAAAATGCCTCAATCGACACTTTTAAATTCCCCCTCGTAAATAACTTTCCACTTTGAAAATTAAGTATTGTTCAAATAAATAAAAAATCCCTCATTTCCATGGTCCTTTCAGAGATGCATTTTTAGCGAGTTTTGTGACTCAAATTAAATAAATTAATAAGTCACAAATGAACATTGTCACTATAGTCTGTAAAATATAGCTTGATAAAAATGACAGCTCATTCATGCAAAGCAAAAAGTTCTTTATGCTATTGGAATAAGGCTCAAGAAAAACAGAATCAGACATTTTTTTAATGTAGCTTATGCTAGAAAATTAGACCCTATTCCTAGTGCAGAAGCAACGTTTTGCTTTGCATGAATGAGCTGTCATTTTAATCAAGCTTTATTTTACAGACTATAATTAGCAGATATTTATAAAATCAACATCTCGCTCATAACTGATGTTAAATAAAAGGTGAAACATAATTATTGTGTATATAAATAAAAACTACATAATTTGGTAAAATTCCTCATCTCATCGGTAGCTGCTTTGAAATACTTAGTTCTTTATGTATTTGAGCTGTTAGTTATTAATCAGTTATGGACAAGATGTATATAATATGTACTATAGAATAAGTCAATGAGTTAAACTGTTTATGTAAATCGTGTTAAATAAGAACTAATCACGAAGTCTGAATTACTATGAATGAAACATTAATGTGCAATTTTATATGGAATGTATGTATCCATTGTTTTTAAGTTTACTTTGTCCATTTTCTTCTAATAATAAGTTCTGTTATAGTTTAAACAGTTATGAATGTTTTCAAAAAATATTAAATATATTTTGATCAGGAGCACCAACAGTGCAGTAACATCTCATGCTAAGGTTTGTGAAATCGCTAGCTGATGTATTAAAATTTAAATGTTTCTACTTGATTTAAAGGAACACTATTGTATAAAATATTTACCTATTAAATGAATATGGTGAGTAGTACTCTTGAGTGTCTACGTCTATTTGTAGGTTTTTGATACTTGACATTTAAGCGCACAAATACAGATATTTAATTGCATAATAAGATTAACAACATGATAAAAATCTAACCATCCATCTGAGGTATTGTTGAATGTACGTTTTCTATGAAATCTTGTAAAATAAAATTCTATACTTAATAATAGTATTTGTTAGTTCGAATCGAAACTAAAACTCAATGAGGAGTGTATAAATTATAATAACAATAAAGAGTTGTATAAATTCATTTTCTATTTTATTTGTAATAAAGTTTATGGAATTTAAGGTGTGTTTCAATCGTCCACCTCTTCCTCGCTAAGGTCTGAACAGTCTTCGGGGCGGAAGGTGTCGTCGTTGTTATAGTGCGGCTGCGGCCGTCTGTGGCGGCGCCTGCGCCGCGGTTGCTGCTCGGATTTGCGAGGTCCGATCTGGATACAATTAATTATAATACACTATTGACTGTAGAATATGTAGCACATAAAGGCCACACTTTAAACACCATTTCTAGTACTCATTTACTCTAATACTTTTAGATACTAAAAAAGACAACGGGTTGCACTCCTGGAGTGCCGGCAGAAGTGAAAACTAGACTTTTTCACAAAGAAAAAAAGGAATTTGACAAAAAAAGAAAAAGCTAAAAAATATGGGTTGGAACCGGGGTTTTCTGGCTTCAATGCCGCCTGTTTTCTAACTGAGCTATAACAACTTTTGAAACAGTGGCGAAATTTGCCTTTGTATTCTAATGACATTGTAATCGTTTTTCGATCGGGGGGGCCAAGCCTGCTAACGTTAAGCCATAATCGTGTTTCAATTATAGTTCAATTGCAGTGATGTTTTATACACTAGTTACAAGAATTATGACAGTATGATGTGATGTGAATGTAGTGTGTGGTGTGACCATCAGGACTACGTTCCGTCGTTTTGGTTGAAAAACAACCGGTTGTTTGGTTGCTGCACTCTGAGCCACAGAACGGGTGAAACCATAGTGACATTACACTCTGACAGCTGTCGGAGTAAAATTTCACCGAGCCACGGAACGGCTAGAGCGCGCCCCGGAGTGCGCTCGAGTGCACTCGATCGAAGCGACGGAACGCACGCCAGAAGTATTGTGAAAAAAGTACATATTTCTTGTAACTAGTGTGGAAAAAAGCACAACTGAACTACAATTGAAACACGATTGTGACTTAACGTTAGCAGACTTGGCCCCCAGGTCACGTGTCCGTCTTACGAATTTTCGATCTGACGGTCGCGTGTCCTGACGCGAGTTTAAAATTTTTTACCCATCACAAAAAGTGCACAACACCGCTAAAGAAGTTTTCATTTCAAAAATATTGACTACATCAAGGAAATATTGATATCACACATTTAATAAAGCAGAAACACATATGCATGTTTCCAGAAGTAAAATATTACCTGTTGGCTTAACTTATAAGGTCCTATGCCATCCACAAATGCATCTTTGAATGCTTTAAGAAGAGGATTTTTTTTGAAAATTAAACTTTGGGCTCGAAGAGCCTCGGCAGCACCCTCCGGTAAATCTAAAATGATAAAGACAAACTGAAGAGTATGTTTGAATGTGCTACACTATGAAAATAATACCAATCTACCTCTAGAGACGTTTTGAACATGTATCTGATGAAAAATATTGAGTCAAGATCAAATTTGAATTCATAACAAATAATTTTTATCAGTCTGTGGTGAACCCCAAAATGAGAGTTATGTTTTTGAACTGAATGTATGTGTATGTCTTTTCCTGTGTGCTCTTGTAACTACTTAAAAAATTTATTTTATTGTAGCGATTTAAAAAAAATCGGATTGCAAAGAATTTGCCAGTTAAATAGATAAAACAAGCTCTTTAATTTATCATTACAGTTAGGAGACCTTTTAAATTATAAAGTGTTTCACCGAACGGTCCCTTGACTGCAATGGGAAAATAAAGAGCTTGTTTTTTTCTTTTTAGTGATAATTTTTTTGCAGTCAGGTTTTTTTTATTGCTTTGTTATTGTCTATCATACTTACCAATTTCTTTGAAAGAATATGTCTTTGGTCTGATGTCATAAACCCTATAATCCAGCATCAAGACTACATTGATCTGTTCATCTTCTTCCAAGTCACTTTGGGCCAAGAACGAGATCTCCATATGGGACCCATCAATGACCTTGAAAAGCTGTACTTCCATGTTGAAAGATTTCTGAAATTTAGTAAACACTATTCGTTTTCATATCATACTGGTATGAGTCTAATCTAATCTAATGATTTCAACTTATAATAATTGAAAGAAGTATTATCACATAGTGATAATACCATGTGGTAATGCTAATACTTCTTTAGTTGAAAAGATTTTTCTTTATTCAGTATAATATGTGGTCGTCTAAATCAAAAGGGACCTTAATGCGGCCGGCACATACGTTTTTATTGTAGTTGTTTTGTATTCGAACATCAGCAATAAAGGTGTAAGTGCCGAGCGCCACAAGGTCCCTTCTGATTTGGACGACCACATATAAATAATTACAAACCTTGAGTAATTCATACTGATCCAGCCTATCATAATAAGCTACAAGAGCTTTCCTAATAGCGCCCAAACAATCGGGCATCATCACATTATCAAAATCCTCCAAAACAGCACCCAAATTGAAACCGAGAGGCATTGAAGACTTGGAAACTTCATTAGATCCTAGGAAAAAACAACACATGAAATATTATTGTGAAAGGACTACTCTTGCCCTGATGGAATAATAAGATATTCTATTTATTACATCTTCAATGCAATTTGATAAAGTACAGTATAAAGTAGTTGGGGTAAGTAGTATTATTAGTGGGAGTATAGTTTAAATTAAAAGTAGTGAAACATAATAAAAAAATGAAGGATCTTATGTAGGTACACGCCACAAGGGGCAAGTGATGGCTTATAGAGATGAATGGAAGAAATAGGCCCCAAATAAATGAGAATAAAGAAAGTGATGGTACATAGATCAGTTTGCTACAACACAGTGCAACTAGAGGATTTGTGTACAAACATACCAGAGTTCATATCTATTCTAAGGCCATGTTTCAGAATGTGCTCTGTATCATGCTGCATGTGGTAGACGATGCAACAGTGGTCGTTGGCCACATATGACTGAACCTCCATTCCAGTCAGCATGTACATTAGCTCAATATCCCCCTTCAGGCTTTCCGCAGAGTTATTTAGGATAATTTTCTGAAAAGTTAAAAAGTATAATATAAATAAAATTAAATAAAAAAGCTTTTATTCCATATCTAGTAGTAAGTACTTTACAATTAATTTGTGTTAGTTTGATATTAAACCTAAAACTTATGCTAATCATTAGTATTTGTTAGTATGGTTTCAGACATGGACCCCGTCTGGGTACCGGTAAAAGCCTCCTCAAATTAAAAAGTATGAATCAATAATTCAATCATTTATGTGTACAACAAAATAGACTAATTTGAATGTACCTACCTACCTAACCTGTTACTTAACTTTTACCTTAGAATAATAACGCCTAGAAACCGAGTAGGCCTAAGAAAATGAAGCAATTCAAACTGAGCCAATTTGGCTCAGTCGGCCCCCGACTTTACACGAATGTCCCGTTTTGTTAACATCAAAGTTTTGTTTGTGTGCGTGTCGGGGCTGGTCGGCGCACGTAGGCAGTGTTGCCAATTTAGCTCTTTTAGAGCTAAATTTAGCTCTATTTTCAAATGTATAGCTCCAAAAAAACAAGTTTAGCTCTTTAGCTCTACTTTTCTACAATTTTAGCTTTTTTTCAATGTACACTATGTATAAACCCTTTTGTATTATTTGTAGCTCAAAATACTTGTTTCCAGAGCCAAAATGTACCTACATTGTCTATGGTCGGTCTATCCGGTCTTTGGTTATTCTATAATGGTATATGGTTGGGTATTATCCGATAATTTTCCTAATTTTCTAAATGTAATGTATCGGCCTCGGCTGCTGAGAAAGTAGTATTATTGTTAAACAACATAGTAAGTTACTCATTCATTGTCAGTGGTAAGTTCGCAGCCGCACGCAGTGTCGGTCGCCCTCTTGAATTGTTTTATAAATCATAGTAAGATGACGCAAAGTAAGCAGCCCTATAAACAGAAGTTCAGACAAGAATGGCTGTCTGTACCAGAATTTCAAGGTTGGCTTCAAGCAGTTAAAACAGACCCCACCAAAGCGTTTTTTTTTATCAGTAGGTACCTACTGCAAATGCGAAGTTAATTCTAAAAAAGGTGATTTATTAAATCATATAAAAAGAAAAAAACACCTGAAAGCGGCGGCAGTGCATGCTTTTTTTTAATAAATAGCAGATTATATAATTTAGCTCTTTTTTCTGAAAACATCTAGCTCTTTTTTAGCTCTTTTTCAGATATGATCTAGCTCCCTATGAAAATCTGAGTTGGCAACACTGCACGTAGGCACGTAATGCTCGCACACACATAAATCTGATTTTTTGCTTCACTTTTGACGAAGCTTTAGTATGAAGACTATCGATCTAGCGTAAGCGAAGCGAAGAGTTATTAATCTATGACTTTTACTCACAAAACTTTCATACAATGTGCAATAAAAACGTTTTTCTTTTACCTTTAACGTTTCTTTTAACGTTTACCTGTGGTCTAATAAAGTTATCAGTCTTGTTTTTGAGCGGTGAACATTTGCGCCTGTAACTGTTGCGTTGTAGCTGGAAAAGTTCATGCTGCTTCTCTTTTAACTTCTGTTCGAGTTGCTGAATTTCCTCTTCTATCTCATCGCAGTCTTCAGGTTGCTGCGCTGTAGCATTTTATCAAACTACAGTGTTTACATTTTACATTTTGATGTTAGACAGTAAATAAACTAGCGAAATCTACATACCTCCTTTACGAAATAGTTTTGTAATTTTTAGCTGCTTTGTATTTGCCATTATTCACCGTTCACCGTTGTATTGTACTTTTAAATATAACGAAATTGGATATAATCAGTTGATCAGTTTACTGTTACGGTTGAAAATTATTGACAACAACACCAACAACAACATTCAAATTTTTTGACATTGACAGCAAGTGCCACAGACCGTAGTTTTTTTTATATTCGTTCCTACAGGAACAAGCTAAGGTCTGAGACCATACTGCCCTGTCATTAGTAGGTTTTCTTTCTTCAGTCTTGAAAAGATGTCTTTAGTAATACGTCTTGTTCTTACGTTGTTTCTTAATAATTATGTCTTCAGTTGCTGACCTAACCTAACTCATTAAAATGCGCGGGTGGTTCGTAGCAATCTGAATCGTACGGAGCACCTTACATTATTTCTCACTTTTACTTCATTGTTGTTCATTAATGGCACATTATTGTCCTAATTCCACCACACTAACACAATAAAAGCCCCAAAAAACTAATTTGGAAAATTAAGAAATAAAGACCGTCCTTTTCTTCTCGCTTTCCGCGCAAAATCTTCACCGTAGAAAAGCCCAGCCGCTGCCCCTGCAATAAATAAATATATAAAAAGCCTTTTATTTCTTGCTATTAATCAAAATTATAAATAAAAAATGATTCAAACCAATCACAAAGTATCACAAATTAAATTATAATCATAGTATGTATATCTTCATAACATTAAATAAACAAAACAGGGGGGCTACCGGCTAAGAGAAATCTGGATATGGGTATGGGCTTCAACTGTCATTTGAATTCCTTATTCTGATAGACTTTTGCTGCTTTGTTCTGTTGAACGTTGCTAGCTAGTTATCGTTATACCCGACGCCACAAAACAAGGAACTGATAGCGGCTATTTTCTTTATAAAATTGACTTAAAGTTCCCAAAAACGTATGAAGTTCATGTCCATAAAGTTACGCGGTAGCCCCCCAGTTAAGTAAATAAGAATAAGTAATTAAAATTTTCATTATTTTAATGATTTAGCAAGAAAGAACCCCTCTGCCATATGTCCTTAACCCTTGCCAGTGTCAGCCAGTCTAGGCCGTGACACAGGTGACCGTGATGTTGTCTGCCTATCTAGTATGCGGTCTGCCGTCTTCCTCTTTTTCTGTAGCCGGCTGGTCCTGGCCACACTGTGGTCCTTAAAATCCATCTCTCATCGGTCATTCGGGCTACATGACCCGCCCATCTCCACTTCGATTTTTGTGCATAGCTTAGGACATCTATAACATCAGTCTTTCCGCGGATAATATTGTGTGGTAGGTATTTTCCGGTTTCTTTATTTTCATTATACTCCTCTCCATACTTCTGCTGCGCCTGTACCGGCTAAAAATATGGATATGGACATGGGCTTCATTTGAGATTTGAAGCCCAAATTATGCCAATTGTTTAAAATGACAAAATATGGGCTTCAAATGTCAAATGAAACCCATGTCATACAGGAATAATACATCTATGATGTCATATCCATATTTTTAGGCAGTAGACCCCCTGCACTCTTCTGGCAACTTCATGTGGGGTGGTGGGGCTCGAACTCGAATCGAACCAAAAAGCCCCCAGTGGCCGACCATGGTCGACGACCATGACCAATACATCGTACATTGACACATTTGAACGAACAAGTTTAAAAAGGTTCTTTCAAAAGTGTCAATGTACGATGTATTGGTCATGGTCGGCCACCCTGGGGGGCTACCGGCTAAGAAATCTGGGGGGCTACCGCGTAACTTTATGGGTATGAACTTCATACGTTTTTGGGAAATTTAAGTCAATTTTATAAAGAAAATAGCCGCTATCAGTTCCTTGTTTTGTGACGTCGGGTATAACGATAACTAGCCAGCAACGTTTAACAGAACAAAGCAGCAAAAATCTATCAAGATAAGGAATTCAAATGACAGTTGAAGCCCATACCCATATCCATATTTCTTAGCCGGTAGCCCCCCTGGATATGGGTATGGGCTTCAACTGTCATTTGAATTCCTTATTCTGATAGATTTTTGCTGCTTTGGTCTGTTGAACGTTGCTAGCTAGGTAAAGCCCCCAGTACAGACTGCCCGATGCGGGGACTTTTGGCTGCTGGGTTTCCCCCCTGGCCCGGTGCGCCCCTCCTTAGTTAACCTGCACTCCCCAGCCTCCGCCGGGGAGTCCATATTAACACCGGGCTTAGTGCGGACGTCCAGTCAACATGAGGTTGGCCGACCATGGTCGGCAACCATGACCAATACATCGTACATTGACACTTTTGAACGAACAAGTTTAAAAAGGTTCTTTCAAAAGTGTTAATGTACGATGTATTGGTCATTGGTCATGGTCGCCGACCATGGTCAGCCAACTGGGGAATTAATGTTATACCCGACGGACGACACAAAACAAGGAACTGGTAGCGGCTATTTTCTTTATAAAATTAACTTAAAGTTCCCAAAAACGTATGAAGTTCATATCCATAAAGTTACGCGGTAGCCCCCCTGGGGGGCTACCGGCTAAGAAATATGGATATGGGTATGGGCTTCAACTGTCATTTGTATTCCTTATCTCGATAGATTTTTGTTGCTTTATTCTGTTGAACGTTGCTAGTTAGTTATAATAGTTATACCCGACGTCACAAAACAAGGAACTGATAGCGGCTATTTTCTTTATAAAATTGACATAAAGTTCCCAAAAACGTATGAAGTTCATACCCATAAAGTTACGCGGTAGCCCCCCTGTACTGGGGTCTTTACATGCTCTTTGATCGAACCCTAGTCTATATAATTTGTGATCGAACCCACTAAAACCACTAAAACCCCCACGGGGTGTTCCCGTCTATATAATTTGTGGTGTTGTGGTTACGGGTCAGTTGTGTACTTGTGTCAAATAAGACACACAAACTAAACGTAGTGATTACATGCTCTTTGCACAAACACAACTGACTACATTCAAACATCTAAACATTCACATATAAAATACTATCTTTCCGCCCGCGTGGACTACACGACGTTATCCCGCGGGAATTTGATATTTTTCCGGGACAAAAAGTAGCCTGTTCCTCTCCAGGCTACCAAGTATCTGTGTACCAAATTTCAGCCAAATCCGTTCAGCCGTTTTGGCGTGATTGAGTAACAAACATCCAAACATCCAAACATCTAAACTTTCACATTTATAATATTAGTAGGATAAGTAGGATAAGATGGTGCAAAACAAACTCCGGATAAAGCAGGGGCCGGGGGAGGTCAGGTCAAATGTATAAACGTAAATAAAATAGTTCAGAAAATAAAACAAAACTTTTAATTTGTTTTCATTTATATTTACAAAAAAAAACTTTTATCTTTAGATATCAATTCAATTTTTAAGAAAAACAATACCGAAGGATTTAGTAAAATTACTTACTGACTTTCACAAAATCTGATTCAAACTTCTACATTTCTTACTTTTGGAGCACTATCCTCAGCACAATTTCAAAACGATTTGAAGAGCGGGCTCTCGTGATCTCGTCTCGTACCACTCGCTTATCTTATCTTATACTAGCTTTCCACCCGCGTGGTTTACACGTTATCCCGAGGGAATGTGATATTTTTACGAGATAAAAAGTAGCCTATGTTCCTCATCAGGCTACAAAGTATATGTTTCTCAAATTTCTGCCAAATCCGTTCAGTCGTTTTGGCGTGATTGAGTACCAAACATACAGACAGGGCCAGTTTGTGTGCATTTGCAACGGCAAACCTTCGCAAACTAGCCCTGGTGGCCTACCACAAGCTCTACAAGCAGTTATTTTTAAGTTGAGAGAGTGAGACGCCGCTTTACACGCCGTATAGCGGCGTCTCACTCTCTCAACTTAAAAATAACTGCTATTAGAGCTTGTGGTAGGCCACCTGTACATGATCGCCGATCATGCTCGGCCAAAAGGTTCAACAAAAAACAACTTCAACCAAACAAAGACACAAATAATAAATAAAAAAATGTGAATATCTTTTATCAACTTTACTCTCAATAAAATGCAAAAATAGCGTCTTCTATGATGTGCGCTTTCATCGTAAACTATCGCAGAAACATTTGCGAGATCAATTTATATTTAAAGATCGTGACGGTCTATGTCTTTCATCATCTTTATTATCATATTCATCAGCTTAGTATCGCCCACTGCTGGACATAGTACTAAGTGCACGCCATCAAGCTGAATCCGCGGCTTCTCTCATCCAGCACATCTTCGTTTAACTAGCTTATATTTGCTCTGTGGACAAGTCCAAGGGTCTCCCTCTCCTTGATCCAACTCGTGAGGCCTATCGCCCTCAAATCTTCGTCTGTCAGCCGTCCATCTAGCAAACGCACGCGCAACCTGTCGGCAAAGAAAGTCATTTTATTACTAGCGGATCCTCGCGGGTTTACCCGCGTGGTACCCGTTCCTGTGGGAATATCGGGATAAAATATAGCCTATGTTACTCAGGAAGAATGTAGCTTTCTAAGCCCTTTTTGACGCTTTGTCGCGCGTTTTTTTTAACACTTTGAAATAGAATATATCACTTCCCAGCTAACTGTTCAAACGCGGGCGCTTTTCAGCGTCGGAAATTCTATTATTAGCGTTAGAAAAACGCGCGTTAAAGCGTCCAAAAAGCGCCCGTGCGAGCGGGGGCTAATAGTGAAAGATTTTTTTAAATCGTTCCAATATAGTTTTCGAGTTTATTCGTTCCTAACAAAAAACAATAATACAATTCTTTTCTGTTTAAAATATTATTATGGATGATAGTCATTTTAGCTACGTTTGGTCAAGGGCTCGGTGACCAAAAATTATTAATTATTTTATTATTAAGGTGGCTATTCATACTCCATGGAGCAGGCTGCAAGTTGTCGGTCCCGGCTACATTTGTAAAGGTGCGTCCACACTTGTAACATTTTGACGTGTCCAAACACCGTGTCTTTATCATGCATCGCTTTTTGTTGGGCATGCGCTGTGGTAATATTGTATCAAAGGGATTACGCGGGTGCGACAGGGACAGGTAATGACAGGTCTGCCTGCCTAGCATGACCATAATTATATCACGCGATATGATATAGTACGTCATGCTGTCTTGCTTACACCTTCCTGGGGTAAGCAAGACACTTACCCCACGGCGGATTGCGTGGCGGACTAAAGGTCTGCCTGCCTAGCATGAACATCATTATATCACGCGATATGATATAGTACGTCATGCTGTCTTGCTTACACCTTCCTGGGGTAAGCAAGACACTTACCCCACGGCGGATTGCGTGGCGGACTAAAGGTCTGCCTGCCTAGCATGAACATCATTATATCACGCGATATGATATAGTACGTCATGCTGTCTTGCTTACACCTTCCTGGGGTAAGCAAGACACTTACCCCACGGCGGATTGCGTGGCGGACTAAAGGTCATAGCCCACTTATACCGCACCGCTCCGACCCAACCAAAGTATGAGCAGCCAAATATGGACTTAATATCGTTCACTGTAGATGCACTTTACAGTAACAATATACCATAGCAGACAGTGCGCGGTAAGCGAGCCTGCCGCAAGCTAAAGTTCGTCTACAGAGCACGCCATTAAGTCCATATTTGACTGCTCATACATTGGTTGGGTGGGAGCGGTGCGGTGTAAATGGGCTATGACCTTAACGTGGCAAACCGCCCGGCTGCCTCACGTAGTACCCTCCCCCATTAGTGTGATGACGTCACCTCTCTTCGTTGTGCGTGGCGGACCCTATCGCCTCTAACCCGGCTGCCTCACGTAGTACCCTCCACCATTAGTGTGATGACGTCACCTCTCCTCGTTGTGCGTGGCGGACCACAGCGGCGGCATGTGCCGTGGCCGCGTGCGCAGGAAGTGCCGCCGCCACAGCGCCTCCAGCGCGGGCAAACCGCCCGGCTAGCTCATGTAGTACACTCCACCATTAGTGTGATGACGTCACCTCTCCTCGTTGTGCGTGGCGGACCACAGCGGCGGCATGTGCCGTGGCCGCGTGCGCAGGAAGTGCCGCCGCCACAGCGCCTCCAGCGCGGGCAAACCGCCCGGCTAGCTCATGTAGTACACTCCACCATTAGTGTGATGACGTCACCTCTCCTCGTTGTGCGTGGCGGACCACAGCGGCGGCATGTGTCGTGGCCGCGTGCGCAGGAAGTGGCGCCGCCACAGCGCCTCAAGCGCGGGCAAACCACCCGGCTGGCTCACGTAGTACTCCACCACCTTTTGCCCGTGGGCAGAGTAGTCCGAGTTCTCCGTACTGTAACAAAAAAGTTCAACATTACTTGATTGAAAACCACCACAAATTTTTCACTCGGGGGGGACGGGGGACACTAGATATTTTGTAACACTTGCCTCCAGTGTGCGGCCACTTCGTCCAACTCAGATGGGATGATACGGTCAAGACTAAATTGGCGCCCGACGTGGGGTCCAAACCCAGGACCTAGAGATTAACCCCTTTATTCCAAAACGTGAACAAAAGTTAGACCTGGTTTAAATGTAATGCTAATTCTGTTTTTCAATTAGAAAATGAAAGTGACAGCATCAGTTTAGTACCAGTATAGAAGTTTTTTAACACTTGCCACTAGTGTGCGGTCACTTCGTCCAACTCGGATGGAATGATGCGGTCAAAACTAAACTGGCGCCCAACCTGGGGCCCGAACCCAGGACCTAGAGATTAAGAGTCTTATGCTTATACAACTTATACGACTGCGACACTAACTCGCAACCTTTAAAATAAAAGATAATTGGGTGGGGCTAAGTTCTCTGTACTGTAACAAGAAACTTTTATAAAAAACTAGCTTTCCGCCCGCGGCTTCGCCCGCGTGGACTACACAAAGTTATCCCGCGGGAATGTGATATGCTTCCGGGATAAAAAGTAGCCTATGTTCCTCTCCAGGCTACAAAGTATCTGTGTCCCAAATTTCAGCCAAATCCGTTCAGCCGTTTTGGCGTGATTGAGTAACAAACATCCAAACATATAAACTTTCACATTTATAATATTAGTAGGATACTTTTGAATAAAAACGGTTACAAGGTTCTCTCAATGTTTGAAGCACCAATGCCTCCAGTGTGCGGTCACTTCGTCGCACTTAGATGGGGTGATGCGGCCAAGACTAAATTGGCACACAACGTGAGGCCCGAACCGACGTCCTAAATCTCATAATAGTCTTATCTCTCAGACCGATAGGGTATAAAGTAGGGGTAGGGGTAGAGTAGTGATAGGGTAGGGGTAGCGTGGAGTAGGTGGTAGGGCCACACGAACGAAGTCGCGCCGGGTCAGCTAATATTAATATAAAACTCTTGCGTTACTGACTGACAGACAACGCACAGCCGAAACTACTGGGCGCCATAAGCTGTTTGGCATGTATGTTCCTTGGACTCTCCAAGTAGGGGAGCACTAATGGCAGCCATACACCTTCAAGTAATTTGATCAAACTGGCTTGATCAAACGGCTTGATGAAATTGGCTGCCAAAGAGAGCATTTTTGGAAATTTCCCCTCTAAGTCGCGAGGGAAGCGCTAGTTTTTTGTATATACTTACTAGACCTGAAGCGCGGCGGCTTCTTCGAGCAGCGCGGGCGTAAGCGGCTGCCCATAGAGCGCGCTAACAACATCTTCAAGTTGGTCGCGGCGCTGCTGCGGAATCTTGTCGCCTTGCAACAGCAGCGCGCGGGCTGCAGACTTCACTTTCCTGCAAACATCAAATAAAAAAATCTTAATTGTTTATTTGCTTGAATCACGGGTAAAGCAATATCATAAATGTGTCTTAAAAATATAAATACTAGCTTTCCGCCCGCGGCTTCGCCCGCGTGGACTACACGACGTTATTCCGCGGGAATGTGATACTTTCCCAACATAAAAAGTAGCCTATGTACCTCTCCAGGGGGGCTACCGCGTAACTTTATGGGTATGAACTTCATACGTTTTTGGGAACTTTAAGTCAATTTTATAAAGAAAATAGCCGCTATCAGTTCCTTGTTTTGTGACGTCGGGTATAACGATAACTAGCTAGCAACGTTCAACAGAACAAAGCAGCAAAAATCTATCAAGATAAGGAATTTAAATGACAGTTGAAACCCATATCCATATCCATATTTCTTAGCCGGTAGCCCCCCAGGCTACAAAGTATCTGTGTCCCAAATTTCAGCCAGATCGCCGCTATGGCGTGATTGAGCAACAGACATCCAAATATCTAAACTTTCACATTTTTAATATTAATAGGACATAGTAGTAGGTACTAAAAATATAAAAGCAGGGCGTCGATTCTGCTAATGTTAAGCCACAAGCGTGTCTCAATCAGGGGCGTGCATACCATATAGGCAATTAGGCTGTGCCTACCTCATTAAAAACCTAAATAACATGCTACTAATTTTCCACTAATTTAATCATATACTTAAAGTTAATTTAGTTTAATATGGTTCAGATATTCTATAATAAAACGTCTATTCAACACCTCACCCAATAAGTTTTTCCTCGCTAAATACTAAATACTTAGGTACCTAACTCTAAGGTAGGCAGACTCCGAATCGCCTATTCGATGCAAGCAGCCTTTCATACAACATAAATTAGAAAAAGTACTGGTCAAGGTAATACAACCGCGTATAATGTTTACCGAAAATGTGCGTCGTCCTAAGGACATGCATATGTTCTCAATTTAAGGTCTTAAGAGGAGTGAGTGACCTTGACGATTTGGAGCTCGCATATTCTTTTGCCGACGTCGCCGCCATCTAGCGGAAATGTTCAGTACTGCTAAGAATAGTTCAATGACTAGTTAAGTGCAGAGGGAATAAGTATTATGTTCTGGAATACTGCCTATTTTAGATGCGCATCACCGAGTCATGCGTGTCTTCCTTCGGTATATTGTGGACGCCAAGACAATTCGTCGGCCGAAATTCATATTACTTACATACAAGCTTTTATTTAACTTACCCATTTAGTATGTATGTATGTATGTAAAGCATGACCAGAAAATGAAAAAGGAAATGTAGCGAAAAATTTTTTTCTATTTTGCCATTTTGTAACAGTGAGGAGCTGAAAGGTTTTTTATTTTTTCTAGTCAGGCTTTAAGTATATTAATATTTAATAAATCGTAAGTGGCGGATTTTGATTTTTTTTTAAATCCCTTTAGACTGTTCTTTAGGTTTAGAAGTGTTCCACGTTATGTAGGAACCGGCCAAGACTTTACGTACTCCAATTTAAGAACTATAAAACAGTGGTACCAGTGCGTACTAGCTAGCTTTGATATGTTAGTTAAAAATGCGTACCCACTTACGTATAAGTAATAATAGTTCTAATAAATCACTAAGCTATTCTACCACAGAGTGTGCGTTACTCCAGCACGAAAGAAGCTTCTAAAGGGAAACGAGTTAACTGAACAGTTCGTGCTTAAATTTAGTGCATCTACACTTATACTATACTTATTACTTTTATATTAGGGGAAAGGTGTCCAAAATGATCCCCCTAAGGGAAATCGGTTACTGTATCCAAAATATTATAGTAAAAGCAAACATTGAAAAAGTTTTGGGTAAGTCATTTAAGTATTGTTTGTTATACTGGCATGCCATTATTGCAGTTTGGTTTTATATCTTTAGATTTATTAGAGATTTTCCAAACCTCTAATAAAGGATCATTTTGTACACCTGGGTGTCTAAAACGATCCCATACTATCTTGTTTGGTTAACCCATACATTTTTGGTTCAATATATTTTATGTGCTCAACGAGTTCTCTCTCATGCTTAGTAAACACCGTTTGTTTACTGTCCAAACTGCACAAACTGCCTTTTTGTTTTTAGAACCATTACGGGTACAGAAAACTGTCTTGTCGTACAGAAATCTCACTCCCAGTTTTGTCGGTAGGTTTTTCTTTGAATGTACGTGGCATGATCTGTAAAAAGTACAAATAGGTAGGAATACAATAAAAAACATGACTAATTTTAAATTGTTTTTCAAGTTTGGTGAAATTATTCCTGGGATCGTTTTATTACTACTAAAGGGGATCGTTTTACCCCGAATGTTGAATTTACAAGAATTGTCGAAGTTTGACCTCAAAACATTATCTTGGTGAGATCAACCGCCATGACACTTTATTGGGCTACTGAGTGAAGTATAGGGAAGACGTTAGCCAATAAATCGCAAAGATGGCACTAGTATTTTCGTTGAAACTGTAGGGAATCATTTTACCTCGAGGGATCATTATGTACACCTTTCCCATATATATAATAATAATATTAAGAGAAAAGATTTGTATGTATTCATGTATGTAACGAATAAACTCAAAAACGACTGGACCGATTTCAACAATTCTTTCACTTTTAGAATGCTACATTATCCCTAATTAACATAGGCTATAGAATATTTTGAAAAAAGTTAGGGATCAGACAGAGAGATTCCGGCAGTTAGAAATAAGATAGCCAGTTCCTCAGTAAAGGAGGATTCCGGGAGTAGTGCCGTTCCACCTTCAGCCTTATCATCACTTAACATCAGGTATGATGAAGACTAAGTGCTACCCCGTTGTGGATTAAAAATTCTTAATATTTCTTTTCTTGGTTGAATGTGTTTTACACATTCAACCATAAAGTTTCGCGGTAGCCCTCCAGGGATCGAACCCGGGACCTCTAGAGATAGCGGCACCTTGAAACCGGCGCGTACACCACTAGCGCGGCCACGGAGGTCTTCTAATAATAATATATTAATATATACCTAGTAATATTATGAATATAACTAAAATAGGATGGGAAGGTATTTTGCATGGCTAAAACTACGATTCTGCGGTGAAGTATGCATATTAATTTAAGAAAAACTCCGAAGAGATTTTAAATCATTTATTATACACTAGCGACCCGGCCATGCTTCGCACAATCCTTTGAACAATTTGTTGGTGTGGAAGCACGATAGTACGTTTCACTACTCGCGTTTGGAAATATTTTTCATCAAAATGCTTACTGCATATTATAATCAATTTAGTCCATGTGTTTCTGGTATCCAAGGTAGTATGAAATCTGAAAGATACTTATATTACTAATGATAGTATAGGTACCTATTCTAAGTCAAAAACTGATACCTATGGATCAGTTAAGTATCTTAAATGGGATTACATTCCCAGGTAATTCATATCTAAACGTAATATAGGTACTTTAATAACAGTATCTAATACATATTCGTTTACCGCGTGAAAGACAGTGGTCACGAAATATCGATAACTTGATACAGCCCTAGTGTAAAACGAAAATTATTTCTTTACACAAAATATTCGTAAATTCTGCATTATGTGTAATCAATATTTGCTTGTTACATAAATAAATGTTTATTGAAGAGCATTAACACACTTCGTGCTTTAAAATCGAAGCGCATTAGCAAAAATAAACCTTAGGAAGGGAGGTGTCCTAGGAGAAAGTTGTTCACTTACCGATTCAATCTTAAAAATTTGTGCACTGATTAAAAAATTATCGTGTATAAACTTATAATTTACCCCAAGAGGCATACTTTTCTATGCCCTACTTACCTCCCAATACCATTTTTGAGGTATTGTATGCCGACTAAATAAAGAGGGAAGAATTTCTAAGAATAATGAATCTGACTATCTATTTCAATATTAATGCACTATTTACCCATACTGACCAATAAAAATATGAAAACGCATGAAAAGAAACGAACGCGACTGTATGTTTTTTTTTACGAAATACAAATATTTTGTTGTCATTCCGCTTTGTTCGGTTTATCAACTCGTTTTCTTGTAGAAGCTACTTTCCTGCTGGAGTATCGCGCAATCTGGTGAAGTGGTGATGTATGAAAAAAAGTTAAAAGCTATTTATTTTACCAGTAGGTTTCATTGATTTAAAAATTAAGATAAATACTTGTACATCGAAAGTACACATAGGTTTTTACTTTCCGCTCATGTTCATCCATAATGTATGTTATTTGTTTAGGGTACCTAACTCAATTTTTTATTAATCGAGTTCGGTTTGACGCGGAAAATTGGTTCGGGTACGTACCGTTTTTAGGGTCCCGTAGCCAAATGGCAAAAAACGGAACCCTTATAGATTCGTCATGTCTGTCTGTCTGTCTGTCTGTCTGTCCGTCCGTCCGTCCGTCCGTCCGTATGTCACAGCCACTTTATTCCAAAACTATAACGACTACAGACTTGACTTGGTAGGTAGGTATATTCTGTGAACCGCTTTAGAATTTTTATAGAAAATAAAAAAAAAAAATACATGGAACTGAAACTGATAAAAAATATTTTCATAATACATATTAGTGTAAGGTGTCTTTAGATAGGTATTTAAAAATGATATTTAGGTTTCTTTTATAATTTTTTATCAAAGTCAATATTTTAAAAGATATATAGGTACTTCCAAAGTGGTAAAATGTGTGTCCCCCCCCCCTCTAACTTTTAAAATAAGAGAGTGAAAAATTATATGTTGTAGATCTTAATAAAAACTTTCAACGAAAATTGGTTTGAACGAGATATAGTATGTACTTTTTGAGATATAAGTTATAACACATTTTCAAAAACCGCAAATGTAACTTGGTCATTCATACAAACTCTATGAAAAACAAAGTTATATTTTGCTGACGAAAAATTATAGTAGAATTTTGGCTAGGTTTAAGCAATAGGTAAGTTAAGTGGGTACGGAACCCTACATAGGCGAGTCCAACTTGCACTTGGCCGATTTTAAGGTCTTGCGGTCGGACACTACGTATAATTATAACTGAACCAATTTTGATGAAGTTTGGCAATAGATACACTTAAATTTTTTTATCACCTCGGATAATTTTAGGGTGTAATCTACTTGTATGGAACAGCTGATTTTTTTATCGCGATTTCAGTGTTGGTCCCGTAATAAAAGTTGTTTGTTTTCATGAGTAGAATAATCCCTAAAATTATCCGGAATGATAAAAAAAATTAGGTACCTTGTATAGCCTAATTCGCCACATGCAAAGTAACTAGGTACTGTTACTACACTATACTGTACTTGCATTTTCTTTTGAGCACATCCCAAGAAAAAGAAATCACTAACTCTGACATGAGCTACAAATATTATTCTGTGACATGAGCGCGACTGCATCCTGTCGGCGCTCAGTCCAAAGGACAAAAAATATGTCGTAGTGTCATCTAATCTTAACCGTCTAGTCATATTTTTTCTATGATTACTTAAAAACAATAATTTTGCATAAAAGCAGTATTTACAGTTATTAAGCTAAAGATATCAACTGAACTAAGTATTTCTATTAATATGTACATGTAAAAATGAGTGTAAACTCTTCAAAATCTATAAAATTATTTACTGAAGTCGCTCCGAAACCGGCGCGCAGTCCACTCTCGATGAAATACCGAAACTGACTGCCGGCAGGGCTCGCGGGTGATAACAGGGCGACGGGGCAGGCGCTCTCGCGCGGATACACTTCAATTTTTGTGTTAAAATTACTTTTCACCAGTTAAATACGGAATAATAATAAAACTCTCAATTAAAATTATTCGCATCGTTAAGACCTTTCGATTGGTATAAAAACTAAATAAAAAGCTTGAGCCGATTTAGAGAAATTTTGCAATTTATGAGTGAAATAGGGATTCATTGGGGATTTTTTTTATAAAAAGTGGTTTAAGAAAATACAATTTCTTTCAATTAAAAATGTTTATTAGGTAGTCGTTCTTCATTGACAATTTTTTTTATTTGAATTTAATAGACAGATATTTAGATATTTTGCTTCAAAGATGCCAATTTTTAGGCATTTGACCCCTCTTAAAGCCTAACCGGGTTAGGTAGTTCAGCTTACTTAGACGAACTGTCGCGAAATGAACCGATGATTTCCGACTCGTCTCTTTCTAGTTCCGCGCGCTGCAGTGCGTGTACGTTCAACGAGTTTCAACCTTATTGCGCTGATTTTAAGAGTGATTGTTAACCGCCCGCACCCGTGATTGAGTTATAGAATTATTAATAATTACGGATGTAATTTGCAACAACGAAAGTTCCTGCCATTTTGTTTTTAGTTCGTTTTTGTCTTCTTGGCATCACACGCGCGCGAGACCTAATTAGATAATTACTGTTGAGTGATCGAGTGTTTGTACTGTGATAAAAAGAAATTGCTGTGTGTGTTTGTGCTTAATATAGGTAATCAATAATTAAAATATAATGGAGAAATTAGAATGTGCCGATTGTCCGGATTCGATTACAGAATTTACGTACGTATCCTTTCGCTCAGTTTTCGTTCATAGATAAAACAAAAATTGTTTCATTCAATAGATCTATGCCAAATATTAGTTTAACTCAACAGAAAGGTAAAAATTTCAGACATTTTAATACCAAATATTACGACAGTTATACTTGGTTAGCTGGTTGCCGCCATACGAATTTATTATTTTGCTTTCCGTGTCTTTTGTTTTCTACAGCGAAGACTGTGTTTATTTCTAAATTTTATTTAATCTAGTTAAATTTAAATACCTCTCAATATGTGTGTTATTACTCGTTTATTAATTAATTAAACCCGGTATTCGTGATCGTGAGTGATGTGAAGTGACATAAAACAAATACAACGGCTTTTCTAAAAGCCACTACGGCTATCGCTCAAATGACATGTGTGATTCTTTACGAGTCATGTTACCTATATTCATGCATTTTTGAGATATCTGTGGTGGTTAAAAATTCGCTCCACCGCACACGACCGCCAGGTGCCAAAGGATAAGAGCAGAGCAAGTTCACTAGGAAGTAAGTTCACATAACATACAGAACATTAGTTACAGTCTGAAGAAAGCGGGACAATATATGGTAAGCGAATTTATATCCAACATAGCCTTCCGCTCGCGACTTTGTCCGCGTCACGTCGCCGTCGCTCGGCCTAAATATTACGAATTTTAAAATGATCAGTGTAACTACCACTAGTTAGATCTACAGTGCCTACTGCGCTGGAAAACTGATGCACGCCCCTGGTCTCAATTGTAGTTCAATTGTAGTGCTTTTTTACACACAGTTACAAGAATTATGACAGTATGATGTGATGTCTATGTTGTGTGTGGTGTGACCATCAGTAGTATTGTGAAAAAGCTACACATTTCTGTTAACTAGTGTGTAAAAAAGCATTCTAATAAAATCCTAAATGTACGATCTTACGTTATAAATGACAGGAAGCGTTCCAAGTTTGAAATACCTTAGTATTATCACAGTTTAAGCAATCTTTCTATACAGTTGGACGACGCCCTTGAAGTTGGGCGATGCCGACGCCTGTATAGGTATTTACGTAAGTACGTAAGGGTTGTCACTTTAAAATGTGACGGTGGACCTTTTACGACCCCGGGTGGGTACATTGGTATTGCGATATTAAATTAATAAAATAATTTAATAATGCAAATGCAATGTCAAAATTATTAAAAAATTCAAGATGGCGGCCGACTTTTTAGTTTGTAGGCTGATTTCGATGAAACTCGGTTTTTGGTACTATTTTGACAAGAAAACAGCAACGCAATGTTAAAAAAATTAAAATCCAAGATGGCGGTCAACTTTTTAGTTTGTGGGCCGATTTCGATAAAACTCGATTTATGGTACTATTTTGACAAGAAAACAGCAACGCAATGTTAAAAATATAAAGAAATCCAAGATGGCGGCCAACTTTCTTGTTTGTAAGCCGATTTGTTTCTGGTACTATTTTGACAAGAAAACAGCAACGCAGTGTTAAAAATATTAAAAAATCGAATATCAACGCAGTGTTAAAAATATTAAAAAATCGAAGATGGCGGCCAACTTTTTTGTTTGCTGGCCGATTTCGATGAAACTCAGTTTCTGGTTCTATTTTGACAAGAAAACAACAACGCAATGTTAAAAATAAAAAGAAATCCAAGATGGTGGCCAACTTTTTTGTTTGTAAGCCGATTTTGATGAAACTTAGTTTCAGGTACCTATTTTGACAAGAAAACAGCAACGCAATGTTTAAAATATAAAAATTCAAGATGGCGGCCAAATTTTTTGTTTGCTGGCCGATTTCAATGAAATTCAGTTTCTAGTACTATTTTGACAAGAAAACAGCAACGAAATGTTAAACATGATAAAAATCCAAGATGGCGGCCAACTTTTTGTTTGTGGGCCGATTTTGATAAAACTCAGTTTCTGATTCTATTTTGACAAGAAAACAGCAACGCAATGTTAAAAATATAAAAAAATCCAAGATGGCGAAAAAAATACAAATGGTCAAGGTGGTGGCCGTTTTTTGTTTTTGTTTCTCTCTTTTTGCTTATTAAAATGTAACAGGTTTTTATTTGAAAGCGTGAGACAGAGTCAAGTATCACCATCATCATTATCATGTCAAGTAAAAGATTTAATTAATTATTAATTTGCTTTAACACAAGCACAGTAATTACATCCTTCGTAATTTACTGTGTTTTTGACAGCTGTAAACCCTATGTAAAAACATAAAAAATAAGTTATAAAATAATAACTGATATTAAGTTACAGAGTTTGAAAATAATGATTGTGACATGGGATGATTTTGATATAGAGACGAAGGCGCTTTAAATGTTCAGAAATTTGGATCGGCTTATTTCCAATCTTAATATTTTTCTTTAACAAAATTTCAACCCATCCAAACGTCAGGAGTAGGTCAAATTTACCTTGCAAAATTTCATGGCAGACAGACAGATAGATACGATTATTGGTGATACTAAATAAAACATGTAATATATTTTATTTTGATACTTCTAAAATGCTAACCATAATTATTTATTTTATTTTATTTCGCAATACACCAAAATGTACCTGCCACATTTTAATTTTGTTACAACCCTTCCGTAGTTACGGAAATACCCATAAAGACGTCGGTATCGCCTAACTTCAAGGGCGTTGGCCTACTATATAAAACAATTGGTTATACTGTGGTGATTGTAACATTTATGTATATATAATTTAGCGTTGATGTTGCCTTGTCAAAATAGTACCAAAAATCGAGTTTTATCCAAATCGGCTCACAAAGTGAAAAGTTGGCTGCCACCTTGAATTTTTTTATTTTTTTGACATTGCGTTGCTGTTTTCTTTTCAAAATAGAACCAGAAACTAAGTTTGATCAAAATCGGCTTAAAAAAAAAGTTGGCCGCCATCTTGTATTTTTTTTTATTTTTGCCATTGCGTTGTTGTTTTCTTGTCAAAATTGTACTAAAAACCAAGTTTCATCAAAGTTGGCCGCCATCTTGGATTTTGGAAATTGCCTTTTTTTTATAAGCGAGATGAAGATTTGCACGCACTCACTCTACAGTCATGTCGTATGCACCATTATATTAATTTAAAAATAAATTATAACGATAAAGACGTGATAGCCCTGGAAGACATGTCCCGAGTTACTATGAACGGCGTTGTATGTAACCCGGGACAACCACTCCCCCGTCTCACCCCGCAAGCCCCGCACGATTGACCTGTCTAGACGTCTCCGTCGGCCTACTGTATGAAAAGTTGCTTATTCTGTGGTATTATTGACACTGTCAAAATAATCTACTTATTATTTATACTCTCAAATGGGCGTATAACGCTCGCCATATCTGTCACTCCAACTATGTATTTAGAACTAGATGTTATTGTTGATCGAAGATCTGAAAGGTATAATCCTACTAGTAGGATGAACCGTGCACTTACTTGCGCTCGACGTCTTCAGTGAAGTTGGAGCAGTCCTTGCTCGAGAGCGGCGCGTCGCATTGCTCCGCTAATGCGTACCGCACGTGTAGGTCCGCCATGTTACTGCGCTGGTGGCATGGCAGGTATAGCAACAGAACGTCGTGGCATGAGTGGTCCTTCGTATAATACTATTAGTAAGATGAATGTGGACTTACTTGCGCTCGACGTCTTCAGTGAACTTGGAACAGTCCTTGCTCGAGAGCGGCGCGTCGCATTGCTCCGCTAATGCGTACCGCACATGTAGGTCCGCCATGTTACTGCGCTGGTGGCATGGCAGGCATAGCAACAGAACGTCGTGGCATGCATGAGTGGTCCTTTACCCCAAGAACTATCCGATATTTTTGTAAAAAATTCTATAACAGGCCAAATTTTTGTAAACGGCCTTTAAATATAATTTTAAGAGACAATATTTTGGAATCCAACATAATATCGCATTGGAAGGAATAAAAAAAAGTTATACCCCGAAATTGGTGCAATTTTTTCAGCAATTATGCTACAACCAATTTTATCGTGTACCTGTGTTTATGTTCACCATATCTAAGCACCAAAGTAGAAATCCATAAAGATATAAAACGGGAAACTAATGCTTTAGGAAGAAGTCGGTTGTTTCTGATAGAATTTTTAACATAGGTATAATGCCAACTTGAGTTTACGTAGAGAGTTTTTTTTAAGCTTATTTGTTTTTCATTTACAAATATAGGGGGATTATATACTTTTACGAAAGATAATTAATAAATCTATGCAAATGTAAAGTAAATAATACTTATACCAATTTTGCCTATTTTTTATAGATTTTTTATAGCTTTGTATTTGTTTTTTTTAAATGTCGCTGTCATAAATATTGGTGGATTACTAATGAATTATTTATTAAACTAGATAATCTAATTTTCTATGTTAAGAAATAGCTGATATAGAATTATTGTTGAGTCTCCATAGAGCGAATTAGTTTGGCTCTCGGGCTACTTCGTATAATACTATTAGTAGGATGAATGTGGACTTACTTGCGCTCGACGTCTTCAGTGAACTTGGAACAGTCCTTGCTCGAGAGCGGCGCGTCGCATTGCTCCGCTAATGCGTACCGCACGTGTAGGTCCGCCATGTTACTGCGCTGGTGGCATGGCAGGTATAGCACAGAACGTCGTGGCACGAGTGGTCCTTCGTATAATACTATTAGTAGAATGAATGTGCACTTACTTGCGCTCGACGTCTTCAGTGAAGTTGGAGCAGTCCTTGCTCGAGAGCGGCGCGTCGCATTGCTCCGCTAATGCGTACCGCACGTGTAGGTCCGCCATGTTACTACGCTGGTGGCATGGCAGGTATAGCACAGAACGTCGTGGCACGAGTGGTCCTTCGTATAATACTATTAGTAGAATGAATGTGCACTTACTTGCGCTCGACGTCCTCAGTGAACTTGGAACAGTCCTTGCTCGAGAGCGGCGCGTCGCATTGCTCCGCTAATGCGTACCGCACGTGTAGGTCCGCCATGTTACTGCGCTGGTGGCACGGCAGGCATAGCAACAGAACGTCGTGGCATGAGTGGTCCTTCATTACCTCTGGATAACACATACTAAATATATACTTCTATTTAATTAGGCTCATTTAGAATAAATAAAATAAAATCGATTGACGGCGCTAGTTGGCCCATGTCGGCTCCTTAAAGCTCATTTCTAAGTTAATTTTCTCTTTCACATTTACCATTTTTTGTCATGCACAGATCACCCTTAAGGACTTAGCCCACTTATACCGCACCGCTTCCACCCAACCAATGTATGAGCAGTCAAATATGAACTTATTGTCGTGCTCTGTAGATGCACTTTAGCTTGCGGCAGGCTCGCTTACCGCGCGCTGTCTGCTATTGTATATTGTTACTGTAAAGTGCATCTACAGTGAACAAAATAAAGTCCATGTTTGACTGCTCATACATTGGTTGGGTGGGAGCGGTGCGGTATAAGTGACTTTTAATCACCAATAGATAAAGAAAGCAAAATGTAGTAACATAACTAAAGGCCTAATCAGACGACGGACTTTTGTTCGCGGACATAACCTAAAAGTGGAAACATTTGCTGCGAATGCAACGTAAACAACGAAGATTGTTCTGCCCATTATGCTCCTGCCACCTTGCTAGATCTTTACGAATCAAATAAACGTCGTATGCATTGAGTTCGTGGCGAAAATTACCACTTTTTCAGTTAGTCCGGCGGACAAAAGTCCTTTGTCTGATTAGGCCTTAAAAAACATATAATTACCAGGGAAGTATTTCCTGTACTCCCTAGGCACGACATTCTTCTTGATGTAGGAGTTGGTAGCGCCGCACATGACGCACATATTCTCCTTCGCGATCTGGTAGTACTGACCCACCTCACCCAGCGACCGTGCCGCCGGCTCGAACCTTAGGCGGACTGTGAACGGGGACTCCTTCACTATGTCCGCTAACTCCTTCTCTATGTACCTAAAATTATTATTTATTACAAATAAATAAAATTGGAGTGTCTGTTTGTAATATTAAAATGACCGCTTTTTACTACATGCATATACCAAATCAACATTTTTTTAAATTTTTGTCTGTCTGTCTGTCTGTTTGTTCCGGCTAATCTCTGAAACGGCTGGACCGATTTTGACGGGACTTTCACTGGCAAGTAGCTGATGTAATAAGGAGTAACTTAGGCTACTTTTTACCACACTTTTATTAGCTTCACTTGTAACTAAGTCACAATGTAAGAAAATCTTGGAATTAAATTTTAACGTACTTCTAATCGTCGTATTGATTTGAAACTTTGCAAGTCTATATGAATCCGATGACAATACAATAATTTGCTACCATCGAGCTGATCTGATGATGGAGTCAAGAGGTGGGCAATAGAACTCTTCAATGGCTCCTAGGAAACGCCTCGAGTTTAGGCTAGTAACGATGTCGATTCGTACCAGTCATTATGGATTGTTAAAAACTCCATGATGGCTGGAAACTCCATCTAGTTCTACATACTGGCCATTAATTTTATCGAATCCTATCCTGTTCTTTCAATTCAAATTCAAAATCTTTTCGTTTCACGTGTCCTGTTCATCATTTTTGATTCAGTTCTACTAAAATCACCAAGCGGTACAGAGCTCGCGGAGCATTACCAGATTTTTATACCAGTTTGAGTTGTTTGTTATAGTATTAAATAAGTGGAACCCTTGACCCTTGGAAAGGGGTAAGTATTCATCTATTATCTACTAATTAAATACTGGGCGGTGACTTCCGACGTTCCGGCTAGTGTACCACTGGCCGACGAGGACGTCCCGTCGCACTATTTAATTAGTAGATAATAGATGAATACTTACCCCTTTCCAAGGGTCAAGGGTTCCACTTATTTAATACTATAACAAACAACTCAAACTGGTATAAAAATCTGGTAATAAATATCTACTAATTAAATAGTGCGACGGGACGTCCTCGTCGGCCAGTGGTACACTAGCCGGAACGTCGGAAGTCACCGCCCAGTATTTAATTAGTAGATAATAGATGAATACTTACCCCTTTCCAAGGGTCAAGGGTTCCACTTATTTAATACTATAACAAACAACTCAAACTGGTATAAAAATCAGGTAATGCTCCGCGAGCTCTGTACGGCTTGGTGATTTTAGTAGAACTGAATCAAAAATGATGAACAGGACACGTGAAACGAAAAGATTTTGAATTTGAATTGAAAGAACAGGATAGGATTCGATAAAATTAATGGCCAGTATGTAGAACTAGATGGAGTTTCCAGCCATCATGGAGTTTTTAACAATCCATAATGACTGGTACGAATCGACATCGTTACAGGCTCATTTGTTTTGTTCTGATGAGACCTTGTCGCTACACTTAATAGTGAGGGACTGATGATGGAGCAGGGAGGAAGCTAGTGGCACTTCTTAATGACCACTAGGAAACCCCTTGAGTTTGGGCTCATTTGTTTCGTTCTGATGAGAGTTATCAGCTGCACTTGGTGGTGATGGTGAGGATCTGATGATGGAGCAGGGAGGAAGCCAGTGGCACACCTTAATGACCAATAGGAAACAAGTCGAGTTCTGGCTCATTTGTTTCGTTCCGATGAGACCTATTCGCTACACTTGGTGGTGAGGGTCTGATGATGGAGCAGGGAGGACGCTAGTGGCACTTGTTAATGACCACTAGAAAACCCCTCGAGTTTGGCTCCGTTGTTTCGTTCTGATGAGACTTATCAGCTGCCTTTGGTGGTGAGGATTTGATGATGGAGCAGGGTGGAAGCCAGTGGCACTCCTTAATGACCAATAGGAAACACCTAGAGTTCTGACTTATTTGTTTCGTTCTGATGAGACCTATTCGCTACACTTGGTGGTGAGGGTCTGATGATGGAGCAGGAAGGAAGCCAGTGACACTCCTTAATGACCAATAGGAAACTCCTCGAGTTTGGGCTCATTTGTTTCGTTTTGATAAGACCTATTCGTTACACTTGGTGGTGAGGGTCTGATGATGGAGCTGGGAGGAAGCCAGGGAAACTCCTTAATGACTTCAAGAAAACCCTTCGAGTTTGGGCTCATTTGTTTCGTTTTGATGAGACCTATTCGCTACACTTGGTGGTGAGGGTCTGATGATGGAGCAGAGGGGAAGCCAGTGGCACTTTTTAATGACCACTAGGAAACCCCTCGAGTTTGGGCTCATTTGTTTTGTTTAGACGAGACCTATTCGCTGCACTTGGTGGCGAGGGTCTGATGATGGAGCTGGGAGGAAGCCAGTGGCACTCCTTAATGACCAGTACGAAACCTTTCGAGTTTAGGCTCATTTATTTCGTTCTGATGAGACCTATTCGCTACACTTGGTGGTGAGGGTCTGATGATGGAGCAGGGAGGAAGTAAGGGTTCGGCTCGCGCATCTGGTAACTAATAGACTTTACTTGAATTTGTAAAACTAAATACATACAGTCACGCCTTTACGAGGTGGGCAGACACATGAATGGACTGCGAAATCGATTACCATCCATCCATAGCTTGCCATTTATTAAACTAAAAAGTAAAAAATAAATATGTAGTTTAAAAAAACTAAAAAACACACTTTTATAGGAACAGCCTAAAAAGTTCAAAATAACCGTCTATTCAGTAACTGAAATTAAAAAGCGCAGACAGATTTGAATCTAACGGGCTGTTATATAACTAATCCTAACATTCACTTAAGCAGCAAGAAATTATGTAAAATTATGTTATGCTACGAGCGAAACAATGCAAGAAACCAACGACTAGTATCGCTGGCTCATATGGTAGAAATGAATGGTTCTTGAGAATAACTTTCAAAACGAAAGTTTGACTTTGACACCATGAAGGACATAAAGCAACTTATTCCCATTTTATTTGAGGTCAGTAAAGCACTTGTTTCTAGGTAGAAACTCCACTCAACTCTGTCACTTGTCATCTTCTCTTTGTGATGTGTGTGATTATTATTATTATTATTATTTATAGGGGGGACGCCAGCGAAGCCGGACGGGTGATCAGTCACCTAGGTCGGGACCATTTCACCCAGTTCCCCAAGTCCCCTAAAAGCTGAAAAATCAGGGGGGGAGGCGGGTTATCATTTACCCCACCGGCGTCGGACCCTCGAACCTACCTGTGCGCTTACAGTACCTGTTGAGTTGACTTATCGTTAACTTCTTTAGATCTTCTTCCTTAAGCTTGTCCGTTCCAAAGAGCTCCCAGCGCAGTGATGCGTACATCGGGCACTCTGCCATGAAATGGTAGCTTGTTTCTTCTCTTTCTTTGCATTGCGGACAGATCGGGTCCTCTGTCCGTTTAATCACTGATAGGTGTCTGTTTAGTGGGCAGTGCCCAGTAAGTACACCTACAATCGTTCTTATATTTCTCCTACTCTGTTTCAGAAGTTCTCTAGTTTTCTTCTTGTCAACCGATTTGATGAAAATCTTAGACTGTCTGCAGTCCTTTCTTCTCATCCATCTTTGGTTGGTTTCTTTGATTGTTCTGATCCCGATAATGTTCTTAGTAATTCTATATGCGATTGGTAGTCTTGGTTCAGGGCCAATGAAGGGTTCATCAGCTCCTCCCCTGGCTAATTCATCGGCTTCCTCATTGCCTACGTTACCTTCGTGTCCAGGTACCCAGGCAACTTCTACCTCAACCAAGTTGGCAAGTGCCTGAATGCTTTGTTTGCATTCTTTCACCAGGGCTGAGGTAGTCTCCGCTTTGTCAAGGGCCTTGATGGCAGCTTGACTGTCGCTATATATTATTATTTTTCCTACGTTATAATTGCCTATCTCACTTTTAATCATGTTCGCACACTCCAGTATCGCGAATACTTCCGCCTGGAACACGCTGGCGTACTTGCCCAGATTAAAAGTAGTTCTTACAGTGTTGGGTTTAGCTATGTATACCCCAGCTCCCGATAGTCCAGTTGACTCCTTTCTTGACCCATCTGTGTAGCATACTGCAGTGCTATCCAGATTGTCATGTTCTATTTTCCAGTCTTCTCTGGATCTGATGCTTATTCTGTACTTTTTGTCGAAGATCCTTTCCTTTTTTATTAGGTCATTATTAACCAGTATCATGGAAAGGTTTTCTTCGTACTTTTTTCCTATTTCAGCGTGACCATGATCATTGTGCCTTCCTATCCACAGGTTAGTGCTTTTCAGCTTAAACCATTGTTCTGTAGCTCTCTTTTCGATTTCAAGATCTATTGGACTAAGGCCTAGTATCATTTCTAAGGCGGCCGTGGGAGTTGTTCTCATGGCTCCCGATACCATGACGCTAGCTAGTCTTTGTACCTTAGTGAGTTCTTTTCTGTTGTATTCTAGTTTTGCCTTATGCCACCATGCTAGTGCTCCGTGAAGGATTCTCGGTAGGATGATTGCCCTATAGATCCATTGGACCACTTCGGGTTTCATGCCCCAGTTCCTGCCAACGGCTCTTCTGCACTGCATGAGAGCTGTCATTGCCATTTGAATCTAACGGGCTGTTATATAACTAATCCTAACATTCACTTAAGCAGCAAGAAATTATGTAAAATTATGTTATGCTACGAGCGAAACAATGCAAGAAACCAACGACTAGTATCGCTGGCTCATATGGTAGAAATGAATGGTTCTTGAGAATAACTTTCAAAACGAAAGTTTGACTTTGACACCATGAAGGACATAAAGCAACTTATTCCCATTTTATTTGAGGTCAGTAAAGCACTTGTTTCTAGGTAGAAACTCCACTCAACTCTGTCACTTGTCATCTTCTCTTTGTGATGTGTGTGATAGGCGCCCATTAGACGGTAGGTTTTGCTGTCAGTTTGCTATCAGTCACGATTCTTTTAGCCAATCAAAATAAATCATTTTGCCACCACCACCACGCTGCCCGAAGTTCCTCTATACCGATTGGTAAGCTAGTCTTGAGTGTTGGAATTGACTGATGGTTGTGTGACCTTCTAATGGCTGCCTATCACACACATTCTAACAATATGAAAGAAAATGAAATCTCTATGGACTAAAATATATCAATAAAATGTACCATGCACTGGAGCCACTACACCAAAGCAATAACAATAATTCACAGATATCTGTTTCCCTAGCAATGGCAACTTTATAAAGTCTGAACATTTGCTATATAATTATGACAAATACCGAAACATAAGTTAACTTACCACAAAGCCTTCTTGTGGTCACAAGTACACAAAAGTTCGCCATCTGGAGCTTCTAAAAAACTGTTTGTGTACAACGGCTTTGATCGAGCTGATGCTGAATTTGGTTTTTCCCTTTTCTTGTGGTTCTTCTTATTCTTTCCCCTTTGAAATTAAGAAAGGGGAATAAACATGTCATCTTACTCATATTCCCTATATATATTTAGTTAATCAAATAAATGGTAAAAGTTTTAATTTGTGTTCCAAAACTTTTAACAGAAAATTTCTCTGTACATAGACAACTTACGTATCTGAATCCTCTACATTATTATTCTTGCTTTTAAACTTCACATCTAAATATTGCCCACATAGTGTGTCCAAGTTATTCCAGATGTCATGATTACTAAACAAACACCAAGAACGTTGTCTTGACAGAATGTTGACTATCTTAACAAAAATCTTAACAGCCACATGGGCATCTGCTGCAGCATACTGTATCTGTTTATCTGATAACTCTTCTGCTTGCCAATCACTGCAACGGACCTAAAAAGTAGTTTTAAAATATACTGTCAATGAAGTTAACAATTTATAGCTTTTGTTTTATTAAACTTTGCATTAAAAATTACTTTTTAAATTTAATAATGTAGTTTGTGCAAAAAATAATACATACATACCCTCCAACTTTTATCCAAAGTTACACCAAGTAAAGATTGAGTCAGAGAGGCGAGGCCCCCTGAGTTAAAGCCAGCCAACTTAACAATGTGTCGGACATCTAGAGTTGATTCAACTGTCACTGAATAATCTTGATGAAGATACTTTGCATCTTCACAGGGTACCACTCCTACCTTATAAATAGTCTCATCTTCTAGGAATTCCTGAGAAAGCAATACAACTTATAATAATTTAATATCAATAAACTGAAAACAAGTATTGTAGTAACAAGGTTTTAAGCTTACTTTCAAAGCATTAGGTACGGTCTGCAAATGGCACAGCCTAAACAGGCCGCAATAACCATCATGAGTAGAGAGTTGCATCAGAGCCACAGGCCTCCTCTTGCCATGCTCTGTTACCCATTCACAGTCAAAACCCACTATTTTGTATAATTTACTCCTCCTAAAACAAACATAAATTAAATAAAAAATTAACTTTCCAATAGTTTTCTTTATATGGACAGAGTACTGAATTGTAATATTACACTTGCCTTCGTAACTCATCTACTACCTGCTCACATAACTCTATATTAGACACAGTTTTTATAGTCAAATATCTAAAGGCATCCCTTGCATCCCATAGTCGTCTTCTCTTCATAAAAACAAAGTAAGATATACCCGCAATACCGAGCAGTAATGTTACAGAGGTTATGTACATTTTTAGTTGCGGAGACTCCAGATCCATGTTCCATTCCATTACAATAATACACCACCCACAATACACTATTTAGATATTGTTTTAAGTTTGTTTATTATTAAACATCCCTTTGACCACAGCCGTCTCTATCGTCTTCTACAAGCCATGCCTTCGAGCAACGCGGGTCTTCCGTCCCGGAAGGGAGTAGCCTTAGCACAGAACACTAATACTCCTAGCGGAGAAGAATGCTCGGCTTCATACTTAAAAAGTAAGGACACACTTGTTCTCTATGTAGTCTGTGGGACACTTGTCCTTAGCGCCTTGCGCCATCTAGAGTGCTTATTATTTAGCCTTAGCGAGTTTACTCTATTCAAATAGTTCTGCACATAGTCACAACATAGTTCTGTCGTTTTTTGGGGGGGGAAATGTGCACACAAGTGCAATTCCGTATACTTGCATCACAGAACAGAAAAAAAGAGTAGAAGTCGCAAGTGGGCGGTACCCGCGTACCCCAAGATATGCGGAGCTCCGCTTATCTGTGCATGTGTGCGTATTTTGCTTACTCAGTTGCAATATCAATCTCTTCACGGAATGTTATAGAAAAAAAATAGAAAGATGCCACACTGTGCAGTTTTGGAGTGATAAAATGATAGTAGACAGACTAATTTATCTAAACGAAGCATAACATATCACCGTTAAGTGCTAAATTCTGTTTATTTAATTAAAATTAATAAATAATAAAATGGAATTCTTCAAAATAAAAACACAATCTGATATCAATCTTATAAACTCATTTTTAAGGTGTAGATTTGAATGTGCAATATTAATTTTCTCGAAGTTTCTACACAACATAAAAATTTTGATAGCATGCTTTTGCTACTCAATTAGTGATGTATCTGTTTCCGTTTCCTGTAGTGATGTGCCTGTTAATCGTAATGCTGAGCTTCACCTGCGTCTAATGCCATTAATTAGCGCGCTATTTGATATAATACGCAGGCGTAGCCGGGTCTTAGCGCACTAATTTGATACAATTAGCGCGCTAAGACGCGCATGCCGTTATTAACGCCGTTAGGCGTCACGCAGGTGAAGCCCCGGCATAAATACTACTAATATCTAAATAGGAAGTTAATACCTACCTACTTTAATTAAGGATTCAGATTATTTGCTAAAGCTTTCATAATACCTACCTATTAACATTTCCTGTACATAAGTAAGTACATACATAAATAATACAATGAACATAGCTATCAACTTCTTTCTATTCAAATTCGTAAGTTTATAAAATGCCTACTAAACGTTTGCAAAGTGTGATTTCATACACAACACAACCCACCAAACTAATTTTTTTTGCAAAAAAATGTAGTGGTCTACAGATACGCGGAACTTAGGTCCATAGTTCTAAATGCAGGTCCGTATTAAAGAACAACACTCAAGTGGAGATCTCTTCGCAAGTATAGTTAGTAAGGGATGCAAAAATACATGCAATGCATCATTCATCCCTTGCTAACTATTACTGTTACTATTACCGTTTATTAAGGGCCTTAGATTAATATGGGCGCTCTACAATCGCGCGCGATTCGTGGGCGTGAATCGCAGTGCGTTTCGCAGTAATAATCACGCGTGAACTCTTCTTGGCTCTACATTCGCAGATGGAATCATGTCACTTGCTTTTCGCAGGTTCGTGCCTTGTTAACCACTATTAGTGTCTAACAACTATTAGTGTTATTACATTACAACTATTACTAACACTCGCGCTTTTTATAAGATTCATTATCACATAAGTCACATCTGTTTCTTTCTGTCACATAGTTAGTCAGCTACAAAACATAATAATAATTCCTATAGGAAATCCCTTAATTATTATTTAATTTATCTGAATTGAATTGTAATTTATTAAATTTAATACTTTTATTTATAGTAAAGTCATTTTATGATTATGATATTTCATTTCCATACAAAGCTACAAAATAGCAAATTTAATAAAAGTAAAATAAATAAATCTCGCTCGCACTTTGACGGTTTAACGCGATAGCCCGTAGTTAAGTAGCCCGTAGCAATAGCTTTGTCGCGATGTACCCGGCTACATTAGCGCGTTCACACGATTCTTCGCCGTAGCCCGCTAATGTAGCCGCAGCATTATGAGAATCTGTAGTTCTGCTACTGCCCACTAGAGGCGCTGTACAGATTTGCATACAAAATGCAACGCCACGTATAGCATCTACACACGTTCCGATCCGACCGCCGATTTGGTCTGCTTTGGTAGCGTAGTCGTCCGACCATAATTATTATTATTCGTGTTTGACGCGGTCGGCCGGATTTGGTTCGCACGAACTTCACTTCCTACCAAATCGGAACGTGTGTAGGCTTCCGACCAGGTGGCCTACCACAAGCTCTTATAGCAGTTATTTTTAAGTTGAGAGAGTGAGACGCCGCTCTACACGCCGTATAGCGGCGTCTCACTCTCTCAACTTAAAAATAACTGCTATAAGAGCTTGTGGTAGGCCACCAGACCAACTTGGCAGTGTTGACAATTTTGGAGGTTTTCCCCTAGATTTAGGGAGAAAATATGTAAAAGCGGAAATATTTAAAGCAGGTAAATTACGTTTAAGGGATTTTCAGAGGATTCAATTCAATGCTCGTTCATGAGTTTTACGTAGGACTGAACGAACGAAAGGTTTAAATATGGCCATTTATGAAAAGATTCTATTTATCTATTTGTTTTTTTAGAATATTTTGTTGCAATTTGTCGTAAAACTAAATATATATAACAAGGGCATAACATCTCATCAATAACAGCTGCTTTTAGTAAATATTTAGCATGTTTTAGTATTTTAATGAAAATAACAGAAAATTAAAAAATAATGAAATTGTTTTTTATAGTAATAAAACATTAAAAACCGAAAATATTTTTCTTTTTAATTTATTTATTGCAAGCAAATTGATGTTTTCAGTATTTATAAACAATAATAATATTGGGAGATTAGCAGTGGCTGGCAACACTGCAACAACGGCTAGAGGTCGGCCAGACCAAATCGGAACGTGTGTAGCGCCGACCGATTTGGTGCGGCAGATTTGGTTTGAACGTGTGTAGGCGCGGATCAGATCTGCAGTGAAGTTCGCCCGCACCAAATCGGCGGTCGGATAGGAGCGTGTGTAGCGGCTATATCCCTTTAAAGCGCCATCTATTGTGTAAAAGCTTTAACATGCTAAATAAAAGCAATGATGTCTGTAACGCCATCTTGTGCTCAGTGGCGGGTACTAACAACAACGCTATCATTACGCATAATTTACTTGTGTGAGTTGGGTGTACGCAGGTTTTCATAGGAGATGCCGTGTCATGCGACTTCTACTCTTTTTTTCTGTTCTGTGACTTGCATACAAAAACAATACTGTAAAGACGACACTAACACATAGAAAATGAAACAATACAGCGACAATTCGTGTACGGATGATAAACTCACTCACACATTGCCTCGATTTCAATGTAAATAGGGCTGGACTCAACTGTCGATGCAGCAATATCGATAAATTTTAATTTCGGAAGAAGGACTAATAAGAAACATATTACTAATATTATTTTTATTTATCGGTTAAACAATTATTGCTTAACTAGTGGATCCTCGCGGTTTTACCCGTGTGGTACCTGTTTCCGTGGGAATGTCGGGATAAAATATAGTCTATAGCCTTCCTCTCTAAATGGACTATCCAACAATAAAAGAATTATTCAATTCGGTTCAGTAGTTTCTGAGATTAGCGCGTTTAAACAAACAAACTCTTCAGCTTTATAATATTAGTTAAGATTTCTTATTATTATTATTAGGTATTTATGTAGGATCTTACTAACAGTTTTTGATATTCTATTATATAAAAATCTCATGTCACGGTGTTTGTGGTTGCGCTTCTCCAAAACGGTTCGAACGATTTTGTAGTAATGTTTTTTTTCTTGGTAGGTACGAGAATAGTAATAAGACTTAATATTATACCGCTATTTCTAAGAGCTGATGATTTTATACCGCAATCGCTACTGATGATCTGTTTTGTAAGAGTGCGACCACATACGCGCCGTGACACGAGATATTAAAATTCAAAATTGCTATTTAGGTTGAGATTACAACACTTGTGAACGTCAAAGCAGCTACGCCATCAGTTCGCAAATCCTACGGCGGGAGACCTTGCAAGAAGAACCGGCAAGAAAACCTTTAAGGGCAATCTTTATCTCCCTGTTATATTTTATAGAGTCGTCAAATTGAAATTGAATTCCATCACAATAGAATACTTAATTTAAGTAGTAACATTTGCTCTTAATCCTTACTTCCTTACTCCTTACTTATATTATAAATGCGTCTCTGTCTGTCTGTGTGTTACACAATGACACCTAAACTACTGAACCGATTTGAATGCATTTTCGTACAGAGATAGTCTAGAGCCTGAGAAAGGACATAGGCTACTTTTTATTCCTGAAAAATATCACCTTCCCGCGGGATAACGTCGTGTAGTTCACGCGGGCGAAGCCGCGGGCGAAAGGCTAGTATTATATAATGTAACAGTAAACCATTTTCAACTAAACAAGAAATCAAATATGTCAACATGTTAGGCATAGCTGAACTTGTAGATCCAGCAGTATTGTAAGATGGTTCAATGGGTTATGAATGGCTCTGGAAAATAAGTGTAACAGTGAGATGCAATTTTGTGACTTTATTAAAACACCGAGAATACTTAGAAGACTTGCGGCAAAAATGCAGTCTGTTATAAAATTTGGTACATATTGAATTCTCCGTTATTATTCTCCTTTCTTTGGAAGGGCTTGAAAATCGGATGACATGAAATGGGTCGAGCAAATTACACTGCTCCGCTTGAGATCCCAGGTTTGCTTATTATTGCAAAAACTTTTCCATGAATTCTTTAATTCAGGATTTTTATGGAAGCTGTAAACACAAAAAGTGCGATAAATAAACAATGAAATCATAATGCTTTCATCATATTTTATCCAAAAAAAAAAATAGGCCGCCGTGGTCGTAATCGATCGGAAGGGCCTATTATTTATTTTTATAACGTATATTCTACACCGCCGTGTCTTCATTCATACTTAATGTTACGGAGCCCTCAGTGCGCGAGTCTGACTTGCTCTTGATTGGTTTTTATTTATTCTAATTACATGCTAAGTAACCCAATAATAATAACGTACTATAGTTCATTATAAAACCATGATAACAATCATTTGTACATATGAATAAATAACGTCTCGTCGCGTGTCGCCAACTGCCACTCAAATTTATCGACAAACATTATGACATGTAACGGTAACATCACTGTGTTGCCCGCTGAGTACTGAATTCAGTACTCAGAGGTGTTGCCCATCGTCGACGAGAAGTCGGATTTATCGCGCGACCGATCTGAAATTTGTATAAACCGGTCGAGCTAACATGACAGCTGCAGGTTATACCCGTCCTTCTTACTCTCCGGACATGCGGAATCGAGTGAAAGAGAAGAGTATAAACTGCAGGCGTCATGTTTGCTCGACAGAGTTATATGGGCGAGCGGACTTGATGTTGCTGAACAAATCCGTCAACAATTTAAGAATAAAATATGCGAATTTGGTATTTAAATGTAATTAAATAGCAATAATATGATCAGAATTTACTTGCATATGAAATGTTACACCATCTTTTTGTTAACTTGATGTTCCAGACCTTTTTTCTACAGCAAAAAACTGAGCAATTCGGCATTTTTAATACTGCGGCGTTCACTTGCGCGACTGGACTCGGTCTAGTAAAAAATCTGAGTGCAACTAGTTTTTATAAACGCCTATGCCCACTTGGGCTAGTACTTTGACAGAGGGGAAATGCTTCGTATGCCTACTCCCTTCCGAGACGGAAGGCCCGCGTTGCTCGAAGAGCCATGCTATGATCATAACTCAATGGCTATGATACGGAACGGCACAGAACACAATACTCCCTAGCGGAGCGGAACGCCAACAACCATAGAGTAACTTGTATCAACAGGCAACAAGCTGTGAACCGGTTTACTCCTCTGAGTACTAAATCCTATGGAGGTGGCATACTTACGAAAAAGTGAGGCATACCTACACCATAAACTGTGCTACTAATAATTAGAAATAAAATAAGTAAATATCGCTTGCACTTGACAGGTTTATCGCGATACTTAGCGCGACAACGCAACACGAAGCTTCGCCCGCTAATGTAGACAGGAACATCGCGTATGCCCGACAACGATAATTTTAGCGCGACAACTCGCACGAATTATCGGCCGCTAATGTAGCCGCAGCATTATGAATACAAGTTTCACTATATTTTTCTGTCACTAGATGTCTGTCGCTAAGCTATGTTATAAAAATATCAAAAATAAATTCGACGCGGACGTCTGAACAATAAAACAGGGGGCCAAGTCTGCTAACGTTAAGTCACAATCGTGTCTCAATAGTGTTTTAATTGTAGTTCAGTTGTAGTGCTTTTTACCACACTTTTATTGGCTTAACCTGTAACTAAGTCACAATGTAAGAAAATCTTAGAATTCAATTTTAAACTACTTCTAATTGTCGTATTAATCGGCTCGTCAAAATCGGTCCAGCCGTTTAAAGCCCTCAGTACACGATGGCCGATCATGGTCGGCGACCATGACCAATACATCGTACATTGACACTTTTGAAAGAACGTTTTTAAACTTGTTCGTTCAAAAGTGTCAATGTACGATGTATCGGTCATGGTCGCCGACCATGGTCGGCCAACTTGTACTGGGGGCTTCAGAGATTAGCCGGAACAAACAGACAGACAGACAAAAATTGAAAAACATGTCTTTTTTTTTTTTATAAAAACTGGTTAAGCATTTGACCGCCATCTTGCTAAACAGACAGGATGCAGTCTAGGGTGTAGCATGCTTACCCAGTAGGTGCCCATTCACTCTTGCCTTGAAGAGGCCAAGGTTGTTATTATTTATTTATTATTTATTGTTCAGTACACCCCTGCCTAGACCCGCGGAATCGGCATGGCGCAGTGGAAGGTTATCATAAGTATAGACTCCGGACAAAGCTTGGTTTCAGCCGGGATGTAACTGAACAATAGACTGCGATACACAGCGACTTAATGTGAAGTAAGGTGATTTTACCTACGGGTCCGTGGTGTCGAAAGTCTCCTGGGCAGCGGAGAGAGAGGGCGCGCCCTCTGGTAGCTCCTTCTTCTTCTGCAGACCTTACCAATTCGTCACCTTACTCACAACACAAATAACACACAGGGTCCCAAGACACTGGACATCCCAACAATACACAGTAACACACGCGGGGCTTGCTTATTAAGATATATTGTCCCGACAACAACGCGTGGTGGAAAATTATCTTTCAAAGCACCGCGACCGGCCACTCCTCAAGATGGCGTCAAAATCTTGGTCGTACAACACGGGATCAAATAGATAATTCAGGATTCAATTCAAACTCGATATGCCAGGCATATTCAACGCGAGCGGTTTTTTAACAATTCAGCAAAATTTAATCCGACATGTTTTCTTTTACAAGAAATCCAATCAAATCAGAACTGTCAACTTCAAGTGACAGCTAAATGTCAATTTGACGTGACATTAGGGATGCGTTCAGAAGTGTCGATCTTTTCCGAACATCCCCCCGCCCCGGACCGTTAAGAACGGTACGTCAATCTACGGGTAATCGGGAGAGCCCACTAACTGCTCTCTTCAAAACCGAATCTCGAACCAAAACCTCAGCAAAACGAGGAACTCCGTCAGTTCCGGGGTAGAGTTTAACAATGCGCCCCCTTCGCCAACATAGGGGCGGCAGGTTAGCATCCTTAATCAACACGAGGTCGCCAGTCTGGGGTGGGGTGGTTTTATCTGTCCACTTCACGCGCTGTTGTAGGATATGCAAATACTCCATCGACCAACGTGCCCAGAAGTTTTGGGACATCTGTTTCAAAAGTTGGTATCGCGACAAACGATGGGATCCTACATCCTGAATCGGATATTCAGGCAAAGCCAAAAGGGGCTGTCCGATCAAGAAATGACCTGGGGTCAACGCTTCCAGGTCATTCGGGTCCGAAGACAACGGGCACAAGGGTCGCGAGTTGAGGACGGCCTCAATTTTACAAAATACCGTATCAAGTTCCTCAAACGTGAGAATAGTTTCTCCAATCACGCGACGCATGTGTGTCTTGGCAGCCTTTACACAAGCTTCAAAAATTCCTCCCCAGGTCGGACAAGCTGGAGGGCTAAACTTCCAGATTATCCCACGCCGGGAGAGGGTGGTTCCAATGTCTATTTTATTATCAACAAAAAACTTAACTACTTCCTTAAGATAATTACACGTTCCCTTATAATTAGTACCACAATCGGAACGTATCAATGTCGGCAGTCCTCTACGGGAAACAAATCTGCTCAAGGCGGCGACAAAGGCTTCGGTAGACAATTCCGAGACAATTTCCAAATGGACAGCCTTGGTGGACAAACACACAAACACGCACAAGTACGCCTTATAGGTTTTAGCATTACGCAGTCTCGAAGCCTTTACAGTAAAGGGACCGGCGAAGTCGGTGGCGACTCCGGCAAAAGCTCTACATTCCGTGACGCGATCAGCCGGCAAATCACCCATCTGGGGCTGCATGGTCGCGGCCTTCAATCGATAACAAGGCAGGCAACGGAAAACCACAGTGCGAATGGCTCGACGAGCAGACAAAATCCAAAATTCACGCTGCAAAATGGCCAACAAAGCATTACAGCCAGCATGTTGTGCATTCACATGGCGATCTGTTATTATCAGTTGAGTCAAATGTCCGGCTTTAGGTAACAAAAGGGGGTGACGAGCTCCATACGGCAGGTTCGCATTTCGAAGTCTTCCGCCGACTCGCAAAAGCCCACTCTCGTCCAGGAAGGGATTCAATCGCGATACCGCGCCCTTCAACTTGCGACGGCCTAAACGCAAAATTTCAATCTCGGACTCAAAACTATCAGCTTGTACTCTCCGGACCCAAAACAAGAGCGCGTCCCTACGCTCGTCCGGAGTGAGAACCGACGAATCACGCCTCGCGCGTGGGTTTCTGCAATTGTACACAAAACGTCTGATCCAAGCGGTAACACCAAGCAGCTTCTGTAAGGAGCTGTACCGATCCAACAACAAATCCTTTTCCCCGGCGGGGTTAGTCTCCAGGACGCATGCCCGCATATCAGGAACGGCTACGTTCGACAACGCTGGAGAGGGCGGCCACTCCGACTCAGGCCGCATCAACCACTGTGGGCCCCACCAGAGGGGGTGGTTAATTAGGGTTGGGGCTACACAACCCCGAGACGCACAATCCGCGGGATTCATGGTTCCCGGCACGTGTCTCCAAATCAACTCGATGTCGGAATTACAAATCTGCGACACTCGATTGGCCACAAACACGTCCAAGGTGTGCGCCGGAGCCTTCAACCAACAAAGGACGACCTGACTGTCCGTCCAAGCATAAACCTCTTGTATCTTAATAGATCGACCTAATGTGAGCCATACGTGGTTCAACAAACGCATTAGGAGGGCAGCTCCACACAATTCCAACCTCGGGATCGTATGACGAGTCCGAAGGGGAGCGACTTTGCTTTTCGCTATCACCAGATGCACGGCAACAACTCCGTCAACAGTAACGGTGCGGAGGTACACGGCCGCAGCAAATCCACGTTCGGAGGCATCGGAAAAGCCATGAAGAGTAACTTTACAATTTTCAGAAGGGAGGAATAGCCTCGGCAAATGCACTTCATTAATCTCGGGGAGGGATGAAACGAAGCTCGACCAATCTCGGAGTAACTCGTCCGAGAGGGGTTCATCCCACGACACACCCGAAGCCCATAACCGTTGCAAGAAACACTTGGCCATAAACAGCACGGGGCAAATCCACCCATTGGGGTCAAAGGTACGTGCGACAGTAGACAATACTAAACGCTTGGTCCAGACTTTCGGTGGTCGTAAATCCACACAATAAGTGAACGTGTCAGAGACCGGTTTGTACTGTACGCCAAGGACGGTCACCACATGGGGATTATCAACATTTTCGAATAGGTGGGGGTCCTGCTGGTGCTCTTCGGGCAAACCTACCAGTACATCAGGCGAGTTGGATATCCATTTCCTCAACTCGTAACCTCCCGACTTCAAAAGGGCGGTGAGTTCGTCTCTCAGGACAATCGCCTCTGAGACAGATGAGGCGCCCGTGCAAATGTCATCCACATAGACGTCACTGGCCAAAATGGCGGAGGCGCGAGGGTATCTCAAGCGCTCCTTCTCGGCCAACTCCAACAAAGAACGAATCGCAACAAACGGGCTCGAAGCCAAACCGTACGTATTCGTATTCAATTCATAAATCAACAAGGGGTCCCTAGGACTCTCTCTCCACAAAATCAATTGGTACCTCCTATCCTCTGGATGGATGACCGTTTGTCTGAACATCATCCGGATGTCAGTCATAAATACAATTTGGTGCCGCCGGAAGTTGGTCAAAATGTCTGAGATCTCCGTGTGCAGCTTGGGACCTACATGCAGACTCTGATTCAAGGACGCTCCAGTAGAGGTGGGAGCCGAACCGTCAAAGACCACCCGAATCTTTCCGGATTTCAAAACGGCGTGGTGCGGCAAAAAGAAGTGCTCAACGGAGCGCCAATCCAAATCGCTCACGGACATGTGCCCTAACTCCTCATACTCCCGCATGAATTCAACATACTTCTGGCGGAAGACCGGATCCTTGCTCATGCGACGCTCCATCGCCACTAGCCTACGTTCCGCTAGCGGTCGGGATTCGCCCAGAGGAGGTCGGCCGGCACGAAAGGGGAGACGGGTGATCAAACGACCAGAGCGGAGGCGACCAGTGTTATTCTGGTAATACAACTCGCAATCATCCGCTACTGGGTCGACCCGCGGGGCTGGTGGAGGCTCCTCAACCTCCCAAAACTTCTGCACCACTTCGGAGAGAGACACATTAAAAACAAGACCGCGATCCTCATCAAGGGAATCCAAAACGCGGCGAGCAGGGCCCATCACAACTGTACCGAGTGTCGTCTGCAGAGCTACCAAGCCATCTGGCTGCAAAACTCGCTTCCCCGTCAACAAAACTCGCCCCAGGACATCGGCTCCAAGGAGAGCATCAATCGGGCCTGGGCGGAAGAAATTTGGATCGGCGAGTGGGGAATCAGACACCAAAGACAACATACTCGGTCCCAAGTCAACTGAAGGTTGACGGCCAACAACTGTGTCCAACACAATCGCCGAGGTCTTAATGCCTGGCGTGGACTTATTACGTGATGTAAATGTGAAGTCAACATGCCCTAACAACCCGGGGACTTTCACATCGCCAACACCTCTCACGCCTTCCGTGTGGGGGTGCACCTTGAGGCCCAACCGCCTAACTAACCAAGATGACACAACACACCCCTGAGCACCGGAATCCAACAAGGCGCGAACTTCCACAAGGTCGCCATTCAATCCCCTGACAAGCACAGAGGCCGTGGGCAACAAAACGGTCTCTGGAGGGGTGGCTACAATCGACCGTAAACACGTTGATTGCTAGTATGTGGGGTCCCCAGACGTCCCCCCATGGTAAGGGGGTCGCTCATAGCGATCCAGTGGGTCCCATTCTCCCACATACTGCCTACTTCCAATTCGCCCGGTATCAGGCGGGTTATATCTCCCGGCCCCTTGAAGACGGGGCGGGCGCCGCTCCAAACGCGGGTATTCGGCGAGCGGCGGCGAGAATCGGTGCCTAGCATCCACCGTGTACGTCGCCCCATAGTCGCGGGGGCACGGTGACCGATTTTCAGAAGGGGGGTCCCGGGGACCCCCGGCTGTGCGAGGCTCAACACGTTGCGGGGGGCTTCTACGACCTCCCGCAACGCTCGCAAAATCGAACCCCCTAGTTGGGGACCGATTTCCCATGGGGGGGTCCGTGGGACCCCCGCCCGTGCGAGGCTCAAAACGTCGCGGGGGGCCTCTACGACCTCCGGCAACGCTCGCATAACTCATCCCCATCCTTGGGGATCGGTTTCCCATGGGGGGGTCCCTGGGACCCCCGCCCGTTTGAGGCTCCAAACGTGGCGGAGAGCGTCTGGGGCCACTCTGGTGGCCACTAGAACTGCTGCGGGATGCAAACACCGTGGGGGGTCCGAGACCCCCACCCATACGAGGTGATCCTGCAGCGACGCGCTGCGGCGCTCCGCCGCCCTCTGGGCTGTTCATGCAGAGGAGGGGATGGTGGTTGCCCTTACAAAAGCGGCATGGGTGCGCTTGGGTACATTCGCGCTGCATGTGCAGGCCCAAGCACGAGTAGCACCATGTCCGTTGTCGCGCGATCGCTCGACGGCCTTGGACGCGCTGGTCGAGGAACTTATCACAACGGGTCGTGCTGTGACCCGGTTCCCGACAGTACAAGCAGCGGGCGGTCTCCTGGACGGCGGCATAGCGGCCGGGCGCGCGAGGGGCCATACGCCCCCTACGGGGGGGTCCGGTGGGGGACCTACTCTGTGGCACAGGTCGTTCGGGTCCCATAGGACCGGCCAGAGAGGAATTATCTGCCAGTCTACTCTCTCCTTCCAGGAACGTCAAGAGGTCCGAGAAGGGTGGCAGATAAGTCGCACTATCCCCACCATACTGCTGCTCAAAACGGACCTTAACAGAGTCCGGCAACTTTCCCAGGACAATGTGCAGTAACAAAAACGACCACTGCTCCACTGGGAGTTTTAAGTTTTTTAATGCGTTGTAGGCAACCAACAGCGGATTCAACAAAGCCACTCTCAAGTGCATCACGCTGGCAACGCGGGGTAAATTCAAAATGGCGGCAACATGGTTGTCCGCCAGACGTCGTACGTTCTGGTACCGACGGGCAATCAGATCCCTAGCAATAGGGTAGTTTTCATCCGAGGGGGTCAAATGTTGAACCGATTCAAGGGCCTCCCCTTCCAACACGGATAACAAATAAGCCAACTTCTGGCCCTGGGTCAAATCATCCCGGGCATGTACGAGACTATCAAAAATATTAATAAAGCCCTCCCAGTCCTCTAGACGACCAGCAAAACGCCTTAAATCTAAGGGGGCCAATCTAGCAAATAGAGGGGGCATACTCTTAGATGTGACCGGGGACGGGCTCGGTTCATTCTCTCTTGCCACTTGCAAAGGTCGAGCCACCTGGGTAATTCTGTCCGCAAAATCATAACACTGGTCCACATCCAAACCGACTTCTTGTCGCATTTCCACATCGGCCTCAACAGTCTTTTCCAAAAATAAGGCATACTGTTCATCAACAACAGCCAAACGTATGGGCAGATCTACGTATCTGTTCAACAAGGCCTCCGTCCTATCCGGTCGATCCAACAATGCAACCGCAGAAGCTAACCACCGTAACTCAGAACGTATTTTGGCTTTAGCCGAGGAGGCCGTCATTGTAACGTCACAAATTTATCAACAAAAACAACAAATTCAAAATATTCACTATAACACAAAATCTCCAATATTTGGAGGTTATTAATAACCACAAAATTCCAATATTACAACAACAAAGTATTTATAATGACACAAACTCTTAAATATTTGGAGGTTATCAGAAAACAACAAAACTCAAGTATATAATTATAACTCTAACTCTCAAGAGGTTATAACTTAGACACAAACTAACTTTGCCTTTATAAGTCAAAAGGTTATTCAGTTCAAACAAATCACTGACTATTGAAATTCACTTGGATATCAACATACAACAAGAAAATTTTAATTATTTCAAAGCACAAGTTTCAATAAGTTTCAATGTGTAAATAATGTCTTAAATCATTTAAGTTTCACTAAGTATTGAGTGCAAACTCATTAAGTACCCAAGCCTTTTTAGGACAACTTTTCATTAGCTATTATTTAGCAACAACTTGTCAATATTCACAACTCAAATTTGCTAACCAAACTAAATAATAATTATTATGAACAAAGAAAGGCATCTGTTTACATTTTGGAACTTCAATACATGACAATTAATTACAAGACATGGAACCAATAACAGAAGGAATGCCCTTTACTTTTCAAATGCAAGTTAATTACCATTTACAAGTACAAATTAATCCAGTCCGGATGTGCGTCAAGTTAGCAGCCTCACAACAGAATTAGATGGTTTTGATTATGTCAAAAAATACTGTATAAATAGTGTTAAATAGTGATGTATATTAAATAAATAGTGTAACTTTGATTCAAAAGATATTTGAGTATCTTAGTGAGGCTGCTAACTTAACGTCAAGTTAGCAGTCACCTCAAGAAATACAGTTCGTATCAATGTGATTTATATGTCAAAAAATACTGTATAAATAGTGTATCGTAAACGCAAAATTTCAAAAGTAGTGCTTTAATACAAGCCGAGATGTAAGGGTCTCTAAGTGGGCTGCTAACTTGACGTTTCTTGCGATGGAGATTCCAGGGAAACAGGTACAAGTTTTAAATAAATAAATACTTGAAAAATTACTGTGTGAAATAGTGAATCTTATGATATAAATAAAAAAAGAATTCTTCTTTGCTATTTTCAAAAAATCTAATGTTAACTTCTACCATACATTCGAATTTAGGTACAGTCGTGTACAGTTTTCTTTAGACGTACTGATATTGTAAAATTTTTTATTCCAGACATTTTAAATGATACATAATCTATCGTATCATCATCATTTCAGCCGTACGACGCCCACTGCTGGGCATAGGCCTCCCCCAAGGATCTCCACAACGATCGGTCCTGCGCTGCCCGCATCCAGCGGCTTCCCGCGACCTTGACCAGTAGCCCGATTCTCGTAATATAAACCGTGACGATATCGTAGCGATTTAGTCGTTGAAACCATTCGTATTCACAACTGTCGATAGAACTTGAGCGGCAGCGATTCTATCGAAGTGTCGTCGAAGTGTATTCTGGTACATTAATCGTCCTTCAATCGTTTCAAAACGATAACTCGAAGGTATTCTACTATTTAGATGACCTTTGTTTTGATCGGATTTCAACGACTAAACGTCAAAATAAGCGATCCAAGTGTCGTTGGACAAAAGTTCAATTAGCTGGAACTTTTGTATGTGAAAAATAAGCTTGGGGCTAGCATATTTGTTATTATTTCTTTTTTATTATATTTAATAAACTTTTGTACATAATACATAGGTAATGTAATATACAAGGCGGACTTAATACTAAAAGTATTTTTTGCCAGTCAACCGTTGGGAAACAGAAAACAATTAAAGCGGTACAAATTATATAATTATCTATAAGTAAGTACTAATATTATAAAGAAGTAAGATTTGATTGTTTGTTTGTTAATTTGTTTTCATCGAATAGGCTCCGAAACTACTGGACCGATTTAGAAAATTCTTTGATCATTAGAAAGCTACATTCGTTCAGGTACCACGCGGATGAAACCGCGAGAATCGGCTAGTATATTATAAACAAACAAAATATACAAGCTACATAATCGACGCAAACAGCGTAAACGGAGAAATAAATTGAGAGCTGCAAGATGGGACGCTTCTGAAATGCCGGAGAGACTTCAAAATTTTGGTACAAACACTCATTTATTATTTATTATTTATTATTTATTATTTATTATTTATTATTTATTATTTATTATTTATTATTTATTATTTATTATTTATTATTTATTATTTATTATTTATTATTTATTATTTATTATTTTTTATTTATTATTTATTATTTATTATTTATTATTTATTATTTATTATGTATTATTTATTATTTATTATTTATTATTTATTATTTATTATTTATTATTTATTATTTATTATTTATTATTTATTATTTATTATTTATTATTTATTATTTATTATTTATTATTTATTATTTATTATTTATTATTTATGAAAGAACGATCTAATCTAAATAACCTGAAAGAATACAACTAAAAATCTTTACATATCAACGACATTTGAGGAGTTGTACCTTCCATCACCAGCTCATCAGCATGTGATGATGACTACCAGATGCAAATACTTAAAAAACTTTAGAAAATCTTTAAAATACGTTAATTACCATAAAATTTACGGGTTTTCCTCGATTTCCCCTGGATTCCACCATCAGATCCTAACTTGGTAACAATGTGACTACCTCAGGAGTTTACTCTTTCGAATAAAAAAATAATCATTGAAATTGGTCAATAGTTCGCGAAGATATTGACGTGTAAAGCAGGAACTACCAGTCAAAAACTATGTGTTTTTTCAGGATTGTGAAAAAACTACTGAACTGACTACTTTAACTTTTTCATGATACCACACATAAACTACCTACCTATTTTCTTTCAGATAAAAAAAGAATTATTAAAATCGGTTAACAACTGGCGAAGTTATGGTAAAACATACATAAAAAAATACTGTAGACTTGAGAACCTCCTCTTTTTTTGAAGTCGGTTAAAAAGTGGGTAGAAATATATTTGTTTAAATACCTAATCAATAGCATTAAACCGATTATACGTATGTATTGACACAATCAAAAATATATATTTCACTTTTTTGCTCGATAGTACGCACTTCACGATTGAAATAAAGTTTGAACCTTATTACTAAGGAGCAAAGTTCAACATTGATCGTCAGCATATATTCAGATTATTATGTAGAAGTTTACATTAGATTTTTTGAAAATAGCAAAGAAGAATTCTTTTTTTATTTATATCCTAAGATTCACTATTTCACACAGTATTTTTTCAAGTATTTATTTATTTAAAACTTGTACCTGTTTCCCTGGAATCTCCATCGCAAGAAACGTCAAGTTAGCAGCCCACTTAGAGACCCTAATACCTCGGCTTGTATTAAAGCACTACTTTTGAAATTTTGCGTTTACGATACACTATTTATACAGTATTTTTTTGACATATAAATCACATTGATACGAACTGTATTGCTTGAGGTGACTGCTAACTTGACGTTAAGTTAGCAGCCTCACTAAGATACTCAAATATCTTTTGAATCAAAGTTACACTATTTATTTAATATACATCACTATTTAACACTATTTATACAGTATTTTTTGACATAATCAAAACCATCTAATTCTGTTGTGAGGCTGCTAACTTGACGCACATCAGTCCGGACCAGATGGTCATCAAAACGGCACTGATTAATAGACAAAGTTTTGGCGTGGGCCTCTCAGGCCTTCAAACTACGCTCTGCTACCAAGCAATGTTCAGTACACCCCTGCCTAGACCCGCGGAATCGGCATGGCGCAGTGGAAGGTTATCATGAGTATAGACTCCGGACAAAGCTTGGTTTCAGCCGGGATGTAACTGAACAATAGACTGCGATACACAGCGACTTAATGTGAAGTAAGGTGATTTTACCTACGGGTCCGTGGTGTCGAAAGTCTCCTGGGCAGCGGAGAGAGAGGGCGCGCCCTCTGGTAGCTCCTTCTTCTTCTGCAGACCTTACCAATTCGTCACCTTACTCACAACACAAATAACACACAGGGTCCCAAGACACTGGACATCCCAACAATACACAGTAACACACGCGGGGCTTGCTTATTAAGATATATTGTCCCGACAACAACGCGTGGTGGAAAATTATCTTTCAAAGCACCGCGACCGGCCACTCCTCAAGATGGCGTCAAAATCTTGGTCGTACAACACGGGATCAAATAGATAATTCAGGATTCAATTCAAACTCGATATGCCAGGCATATTCAACGCGAGCGGTTTTTTAACAATTCAGCAAAATTTAATCCGACATGTTTTCTTTTACAAGAAATCCAATCAAATCAGAACTGTCAACTTCAAGTGACAGCTAAATGTCAATTTGACGTGACATTAGGGATGCGTTCAGAAGTGTCGATCTTTTCCGAACATTTATTTATTTATTTATTTTGGTATATGTATCGTATATTTAGTCATATGCACGTGGTAAAAAGCGGTTATTTAATGTTACAAACATTATGTTACATTTTATTTATTTGTATAGATGTATAGAAGATATGCCATCTCCATAGGATTCATTACTCGAGGTTTACTCGCTGTTTACCTGTCAAATGGTGCAAACGGTGTCAAATCGGTTCACTTAAAAAGACGTTGCTTGGACGTTGCCAACTTTATGCGCATGGCTTGTAGAAGACGATAGAGATGGCTGTGCTTTGACCAAGCTTTGACTGAATGAGAGAGTTTCTTTTGACGTTTCATCGTTCAGTTCAAAAATTTGTACTAGATGGCGCTACCCCACTATAGCGACCTAACTTTTTCTGAAGAAGTAACGAAAAAGTATTTACATAATAGAAAATAGCAAAGAGAATAGTCTGTCTGAGTAATATATTTAAATGGGCTTCAAATGTCAAATAAAGCCCATGTCCATATTATGGATCAAGACATTTAAATGAGCTTCAAATGTCAAATAAAGCCCATGTCCATATTATGGATCAAGACGACACGATCCATAGTCTTTCGATATGATTGAAGTTCGTTCACCAGACAGTGCGGTGATTAGGCAAGTCCAAAACGTTAAGCAATATCGGTGTCAAGTATTCAGTGCCAGGCCAAAATGTAAGCTATCCAATCGGGGTCCAGTATTCAATGCCAGTCCAAGCCGAGTTTCAATCAAATTATTTCAAGCCCAGCAGAACGTGGCGCTCCACACCATCACCCAAGCGGGGCGCTACGTACGCAACGAGGTCATCGCGAGGGACCTCAACATCCAGCCGCTGCAGGACTTCGTGGGCCAACTGGCGCGTCGAATGTTTGACTGCGCCGATCACGGGCCCCACAAACACCTGCAGGGCATCGCACCCAGACGATGACCACCGCCGCTAGAAACCGAAGAATCAGCTCCTTCCCCCAACATTACCACCAACACCAGAGCCATGAAGAAATGAGCGCTGCTCCGCGATATTGTGCCCCCGCCACTTCCCCAGCCCAACTCGCCCAATACTCACATCCCTTCTAACACCCCTACCTAAATTATAGCCCATACCACCCATACCCCGTTTGCGCGCCCGCTCGCAGGCGCTAGCTGGGCCTCCCCCAAAGGGGTCTCACCCGGCTGGCTGACCGCGCCGAGGGCCGCAAACATCCGGTGGGGCACACCACCCGTCCCGAGGACGGCCGCGAAAAGCGGCTCCAAACACAGTGGGGCAGTAGCCTCACGAGATGAAGCCCGGGGAAGGAGCGGAAGCTCAAACCCGAACCCGCCTTCGTCGGCGGAAGAAATCCATGATGATCAATCAAATTATCAAGAAAAACGAATACGCTCACAAAACACCACCAACACCAACGCATGGAAGCAAAGCAATCTGCCGATCTCACAGAAGAAAAACTTTACCACAGACAGATTAATTTGACAGTACAACCGATCGACACACAAGTCTTTTTTAGGCTGAATGAACTAATCTTTTGCCATAATATGCTGAAAAAAGTAGGTTGTGTTAGGGTTACAGCGCCATCTAGTGCATCGAAAAATAACTGCAGGAAACTCTCCCATTATTTCCAGTGTTGGTTGGTATTTTTTATTTTCACTTTCAGCAAGGTCAAAGGTCAAAGGTCAAAGTCACAGTCAAAGTAAAGTCTTTTAAGTCTTTGACACAGACGGGGGGCTACCGGCTAAGAAATATGGATATGGGTATGGGCTTCAACTGTCATTTAAATTCCATATCTTGATAGATTTTTGCTGCTTTGTTCTGTTGAACGTTGCTAGCGCTAGCGCTAGGGCTACCGCGTAACTTTATGGGTATGAACTTCATACGTTTTTGGGAACTTTAAAGCCCCCAGTACAGGGGGTAGGCTACCGGCTAAGAAATCTGGATATGGGTATGGGCTTCAACTGTCATTTGAATTCCTTATTCTGATAGATTTTTGCTGCTTTGTTCTGTTGAACGTTGCTAGCTAGTTATCGTTATACCCGACGTCACAAAACAAGGAACTGAAAGCGGCTATTTTCTTTATAAAATTGACCTAAAGTTCCCAAAAACGTATGAAGTTCATACCCATAAAGTTACGCGGTAGCCCCCCAGGTATTTGATGGTAGGCTGCCAGGCTATCTCCTGCTCCTTCATCGCCAGCTTCGGTCACAAATTATATAGACTGCTTCGGTGGCATGATCCGCTGGGCCCCGATAAGGATTGCGTTGCGGTAGTCTTGCCCACGTTAACCGCAATCTTCCAGTTGTCCAGCCAGGGCGGGCTACACTAACTGGCGGGCGATAACTAGCTACACTTTGTAAAAATAGGAGGTCAGTGTTTCGCTTTCACCACAAACAAGTAAAAAAATTAAAAACGTCAAAATGCGTGGGTTTCACACATTTCAATGCTCATGGAAGTCACAATGGGTGACAATGGGAGTTTTACGTGTGGATAGCAATGGGGGCTAGCTACCGGCTACAAAGTATGGATATGGGCAGTGGTTTCAACTGTCATTTGAATTCCTTATTTTGATAGATTTTTGCTGCTTTATTCTCTTGAAAGTTGTTAGCTAGCTATCGTTATTCCCGACGTCACTAAACAAGGAACTGAGGGGCTACCGCGTAACTTTATGGGTATGAACTTCATACGTTTTTGGGAACTTTAAGTCATATTTATAAAGAATGTAGCTGCTATCAGTTCCTTGTTTTATGACTTCGGGTATAACGATAACTAGCTAGCAACTTTCAACAGAACAAAGCAGCAAAAATCTATCAAGATAAGGAGTTCAAATCACAGTTGAAGCCCATACCCATTCTCATATTTCTTAGCCGGTAGCCCCCCAGGGGGGCTACTGGCTGGGGGGGGACTTAAAGTTCCCAAAAACGTATGAAGTTCATACCCATAAAGTAACGCGGTAGCCCCCCTGATAGCGGCTTATTATTTTATAAAAAAAACTTTTTTTATAAAATTGATTTATAGTCCGACAAGCATGTCAGAACTTAAGCTAGAAACACATTTCGCTGGCGCAGCGCAGCGCAGCGCAATCGGTTTCATACATTTAGTATGGCTAGAAACACATTTCTCTGGCGCAGCGCAGCGCAGCGCAGCGTATCCGCTCGGCTCCAATTGCGCCAGACCCCCCACCACTTTCTAGCATTGTATCGTCAGATGGCTAGGTAGCGGACTGCGCAGCAGAGCTCTGCATTTTGCTTTTTACTACTTATGTTCTCCGATTAACACAGTTTAAGCAATCTTTCTATAGTATTAGCACAGTTTAAGCAATCATTCTGTGGTATTAGTATAGATATAAATTGCATCTCGTATTCATTCATCATCATCTTATCATCGTAATCATCAACATATATTTTTTTGGATTTAATATGTTCAAGTAAGAACAGAAATTGTTTTCAAAATTAGAAGAAAACATAATGCAGATGTTAGCTCGGCAACGACTCGATTGACACTGATCAAAAATTTCGTCAGAAAACGCTGCGCCACGCTAGTAAAGTGTGCACACCCGGGTCGACGCTGCGCTGCGCCAGAGAAATGTGTTTCTAGAGGTTTCTAGCTTTACTTAGTCATTGTGAAACAGAGGGGCTACCGGCTAAAAAAGGGTATGGGTATGGGCTTCAACTGTCATTTGTATTCCATAATTTGATAGATTTTTGTTACTTTGTTCTGTTGAATGTTGCTAGCTAGCTATCGTTATACCTGGTGGCCTACCACAAGCTCTAATAGCAGTTATTTTCAAGTTGAGAGACAGAGACGCCGCTTTACACGCCGTATAGCGGCGTCTCACTCTCTCAAGTTAAAAATAACTGCTATTTGAGCTTGTGGTAGGCCACCTGAAGTCACAAAAAAAGAAACTTGTGGCTATTTTTTTTATAAAATTAGCTTAAAGTTCCGAAAAACGTATGAAGTTCATATCCATAAAGTTACGAGGTAGCCCCCCAGGCCCTTAAAGTTCCAAAAAACATATGAAGTTCATATCCATAACGTTACGCGGTAGCCCCCGTACCGGCAAAAAAATATGGATATGGACATGGGCTTCATTTGACATTTGAAGCCTATATTTTGTCCTTACAGTGCCACAAACTTTGCTGTGCCGGTGCCCAAAATGTGAAACTAACGTGATTTTTTTAATGTCATTTTGTTGTCAAGTTGATGTCCAACCATAGCGCTGCTGGCGGCTAAAGTTCTTAGAAGTCAGGGCCGGTTAAATTACTACAAAAAAAAAACGTACGTAGCGCCGCTGTCACCGGCACAGAAAAGGTTGTGGCACTGTACATGCACATAATGTGGGCTTCAAATGTCAAATGAAACTCATATCCATATCCACGTTTTTTAGCCGGTAGCCATGAATCTCGACTTAATACTGAGGTAACTGGAGAGTGCAGTACTCACACTTTTTTGTCCCCAAAAATTACACAGTGGCTGTCTTCCGTCTCACCTACACTTTAAAAAAATACGTATGGTCATATGAGACAACTGAGAGCCACTACATACCTAAATGTCAAATTTGCTGGGTACACTTTTTTATTCAGGATGAGAACTCTAGTTACCTTAGTACATAAACTTATTATACGAGTATAAATAAGTTTATGCCTCAGTATTAAGTCGAGCTTCATGCCGGTAGCCCCCGAATAGAAGACTTTTCGGAAAACAGACTAAAATAAAAATGAAGCAGTATGGTCCTAGACACTAGCCTGTTCCATTAGGAACAAACAAACAAAAAAAATGTCAATATACAGTCAGTGTCACTTTCAATGTCAAAAGTTGTTATTTTATGCAAAAGTGCGTGTTAGAATACCTATTCTGTTCTGTCTGTCTGTGAATGTTTGCTTCTTTGTTTTTCTATAAATTATATTTGGTTGCGAGCTAAGAGAACTTCTTTTACCTGAAAATGGCTAGGGATAGAAGTCCCGAACGCCGACGGTCGCGTTCCAAAGAACGTCGAGATAGGGATCGACACGATGATCGTGAAGCACATCGGGACAAGATGAAACGCAGAGAGCGGTCTAAAAGCCCAAGAAAAGAAGAGCGCTCACGCAGCCCATCTAAAAAAGAACGAGATCCTAAGAGACGCGACGGAAAGGATAAAGAGAAACGTTTGGATGACAAGGAGAAAAGTAAAATTCGTAAGGATGAAGACAAGCAAGATGAAGAAGAACAAGAAAACAAAAAGGAAGAACCAAAACCTGTAAAGAAAGAGCCTCTGTCACTTGAAGAACTTTTAGCTAAGAAGAAAGCTGAAGAGGAAGCCCGCAGCAAACCCGTTTTCTTAACTAAAGAACAGAGAGCTGCACTAGCACTGGAACGAAGGCGAGAACAAGTCGAAGCCATGAAAGCTAATGTTGATAGACCCACTGTTACCACAATTGATTTAACAGGGCCATCTAAAAGGGAAGAAGAAAAAGAAAAGAAGTACAAAGAAGACAGAGACAGACGAGATGAGAGAGAGAGAAACGATAGAGCAGAAAGAAATGACAGAGGTGATAGAGATCGCAAGTATGATGATAGGAAAGGCGGGGATCGTCGTGATGATAAAAAGGATAAAAATAATGATGTTTCTCATACTAAAGATAAAGAAAGAGAGGAAGAAGCTATCAAAGCCAGGTACTTGGGCATAGTCAAAAAGAAGCGTAGAGTGAGGAGACTAAATGATAGAAAATTTGTGTTCGATTGGGATGCCTCGGAAGATACTTCAAATGATTATAATGCACTCTATAAGGAAAGACACCAAGTACAATTTTTTGGAAGAGGCCATATAGCAGGTATTGATATCAAATCTCAGAAAAAAGATCACAGCAAGTTTTATGGCAATTTACTTGAAAAAAGAAGAACTGAACTTGAAAAAGAACAAGAGAAACTGCGTCTTAAAAAAGTAAAGAAGAAGGAAGATAAACAAAAATGGGACGACCGTCACTGGTCTGAAAAAGAACATGATGAAATGACAGAAAGGGATTGGCGAATTTTCAAGGAGGATTACAATATCACACTTAAGGGTGGGAAAATACCGAATCCTATAAGAAATTGGAAGGAAGCAGGCTTCCATCAGGATATTATGGAGATCATTAACAAGGTTGGGTATAAATCTCCAACACCCATCCAGAGACAGGCAATCCCAATTGGTTTGCAGAACCGTGATATCATTGGTGTAGCTGAAACTGGTTCTGGTAAGACATTAGCTTTCCTCATACCTTTACTCACTTGGATTCAATCTCTTCCCAAGAATGTACGTATTGAAGATGCTGATCAAGGCCCTTATGCCATAATATTAGCTCCAACACGTGAATTGGCTCAACAAATTGAAGAAGAAACAAGTAAATTTGGTATACCACTAGGTATAACTTCAGTTGTTGTTGTTGGTGGTCTTTCAAGGGAGGAGCAAGGTTTCAAGCTCAGATTGGGTTGTGAAATCGTTATCGCTACTCCTGGGCGTCTTATAGATGTATTGGAAAATCGTTATTTGGTTTTAAATCGTTGTACTTATGTCGTACTTGACGAGGCGGATCGTATGATAGACATGGGTTTTGAACCTGACGTGCAGAAGATTTTGGAATATATGCCTGTTACAAACATCAAGCCAGACACAGATGCAGCAGAAGATGCTACAGTCTTATTGGCAAATTACAATACCAAGAAAAAGTACAGACAAACTGTGATGTTTACAGCAACTATGCCTCCAGCTGTAGAACGTTTAGCAAGAAGTTATTTAAGACGACCTGCAATTGTATACATTGGATCTATAGGCAAGCCTGTAGATAGAACAGAACAGGTAGTGTTCATGATTGGCGAGAATGAGAAACGTAGGAAACTCACTGAAATATTGCAACGTGGTGTAGAACCTCCTATTATCATTTTCGTCAATCAAAAGAAAGGAGCAGACGTCCTTGCGAAAGGTTTGGAGAAGCTTGGTTTCAATGCGTGTACCTTGCATGGTGGTAAAGGACAAGAACAGCGAGACTTTGCACTTGCTAGTCTCAAGAATGGTTCTAAAGATATATTGGTGGCTACTGATGTTGCTGGTCGTGGTATCGACATCAAAGATGTCAGCGTGGTCATTAACTACGACATGGCCAAGACCATTGAAGATTACACTCATCGTATCGGTCGTACGGGGCGCGCGGGTAAAACTGGTAAAGCGGTGTCATTTGTCACTAAAGAAGACTCCGGTCTCTTCTATGACCTCAAACAAGTACTCCTGTCTAGTTCCGTGTCGACTTGCCCGCCTGAACTCATGAATCATCCTGAAGCGCAGCATAAGCCAGGTACTGTAGTTACAAAGAAAAGGAGAGAGGAAATGATTTTTGCTTGAGTTTAAAAAAGCAAAGCTTTTGTTCTCTATAATTTACATGAATTAGATAATACTCGAATGCTACTCAAGCTCAACTTTGGAAGCGTGTTAGACATCATGGCGTCTTTTTCATTCGTTTGAAATTAAAAGCTACAGGGCGATGATGTTTGAGACGCTCCCAAAACTGAGTACATAGCGTTCGGGGGTTAGGGCTCGTTCAAGGAGAGTTGGCGCGGCGCGAGGCGTGGGCAAATTGTGCTATCATTGCGCGCTCGCGACAGAAGTATAATTAAATACCTAAAATAAGTTAGTGTGACGCACCAACCGATGCACAATTCGCCGACGCCGCCTATCCTAGATCGAGCGCTTAGCTTAAGCAAATATGTATGGCTCTGTAGTAATAAAAATCGTTAAACTAATTGTATGCTTTTACTTTGTCTAAATCTAAACTAATAACCCTGTTATAAAAAGTAAGTTAAGCCCTATAATATGCAAGGGCTTTTAAAGTCATATTAGTTGGTTACTCCCTACTCCTTGGGAACAGAGGGTCTACTGCATGCTTTCTTCAGTTGAAAGTTGTGATTTAGTTAATGTTATACCGTTCTTGGCTCCAGTTGTTGGTAGTTGGAGCCCAGCAGTCACTTACTGGTACCCAAGAAATGGAAACAGAAATAGGGGTAGGCAGAAAAGAAGATTGGTAGACGAAATAAAGAATACTGCTGGGCCATTCTGGACAAGGGAAGCGCTCGACCGCGCTCACTGGAAGGAGTTGGAGGAGGCCTTTGCCAAGAGGCACTCCGAAATCAGAGATCTGATATAAAACCGAAACCATTTGTTCTCACTTGCATAACTAATTTCGGAACGAAAGGCTTATCATCATCATCATACCGTTCTTAGCGTGTCATCAAAAAACAAGCGGGCAGCAGCATACTTTTGGAAAATTTATTTGAAACATGGAAAAACGTATTATGTTCAATCAAAGTTACGCGGTATTATTAGGTTGCAATATTGAGACAGAGAAAAAAAAACGACCAACATCGCTCGAAGGATTGCTCGGTTGAAGTGGCAGTGGGCGGGACACATAGCGCGGAGAACCGATGGCCGTTGGGGCGGAAAGGTTCTCGAATGGCGACCGCGACCCGGACGACGTTCCGTGGGCAGACTCCCTACAAGGTGGACAGACGACGGGCAGCGCAGGACCGATCGTAGTGGAGATCCTTGGGGGAGGCCTATGCCCAGCAGTGGGCATCGTACGGCTGAAATGATGATGATGATGATGATTGAGACAGTTGACTGGTAGCCACATTTTGCCTTTGGCTTGAAAAAAAAACTCAATCATATTATTATTATAATGGTTCATTTTACTGTGAGTTTATTTAGTTTGCAGTTTCCGAGAAACAGATTACCCAAAAATAACAGATACAAATTAAAAATATACACTTTATTTCTTCATAGTCAATTTACACTGTAAACTATCAAACAATAAATTAATAATAATACATTTCACTATTGGGGATTGCTGTGGGTAACCGAAGATTTCCTATTACGATTGTGCTGAAAAGAAAAAATACACAAATTGTAATTGACATAGTCTATAATAATGTTTTTTGATTTATTAGAAAGAGTTGTATTATATTATTAAATAGGTAGTATGTACACTTACAACTTACAGAGTGATCGTCTACTTCATCTTGAAAGAAATAACCTGAAATATAAGAATATGTTATAGGTAAGTACATACTTTAGCTAATTAAAGGTAACTTTTACTTTTCCATCTAGAGAGAAACAAAATGAAGCCAGCCAATTATAAAAAATTCCATACTAATAATATTTTAAAATGTGGATGTGTGTTTGTTTGTCTTTCTTTCACGTCAAAACGGATCGACGTGATTATTGGTATGGGGATAGTTTGGGAGCTGGAGAGTGACATAGGCTAGTTTTTATCCCGGAAATACACCGGAAGCGGGATAACGTCCTGTAGTCCATGCGGGCGAAGCTGCGGGCGGAAGGCTGGTGTTGCATAATATTCTTTTTTATACTCCTTCAATAATAATAACGTTTATTTTCTATTTTTTTCTTACAAATATGAAACAAAAATATAAGCCCAATAGATCTACACATAAGGGCCGTGTTCCGAAATGCGCTAACACCGCTGTTAGCGCTAATCCGACCACATTTAGAAGACACAAAATGTCTTACACAAAATAGGATTTTTGTACCTACTGCATTTATATGGATTCGCGCTAACAGCACTTTTGGCGTATTTCGGAACTTAGCCAAGGTAAGCCCTTAAGTAGTGCTTAAGCATTCAGATCTTGCGAATGCGCCGTTCGCGAGCAGCTTATTCGATCAGCAGCTCAAACTTAAAAAGCGCGCGAAGTGCGCGTCCGCTAGAAAGGGATGCTCCCTCATCAGAAAGATGTGCTTTTCACACTATTTATAGAAATCGGGTTAATCAGCTAATGAGTTAAAACAAAAGAAATTGCTGCAGAAATTAGAACAAGCCTTAAAACCAAAACAATAGATAGATAAAATCATGCAGTTAAAACAAAAACAGATAAAGCACCATGCCATAACCAGACCAAGACCCATCACACATTACTATGTAGGTACCTAATCCTTCTTTTCTGATGGTTTGGATTCTACCGATTCCTTAGCTGGAGGTGGCATGACCACTTGCTTGATTGTTGAAGCCACCGACACAGTCAAATCGACAAATTCCGAAAAATCTTTAGGGAAAGATAATTCAGGGAATTTGACTTCTAGCTGAGGGTCCCCAGGCTTGACTGATAAAAAAAGTACAATTTGGATTCTGTTCTGTTTCATCATTCTATTATATTATTATCTCATCATCATTTCATTATCTTAAGTTAATATCATTTATTTAATATAGAACAATATTAAACTGCCTCTGTGGTCTAGTGGTTCACACCACCGATTTCAGACCCAGAGGTCCCGGGTTCGATATATATTGTATTTGGTTTGGTTGGTGGTAGGAATTGTTCTTAGTCCGCCTGGCTAGCTACCACCATCTTATCTAAGTCTTACGCCATAACAATGATGTTTTCAGCATAATTGTGTTCCGGCAGTTACAGATAAGATATCCAGTTCCTCAGTGATTGAGGATTCCGGGAGTAGTGCACTTCTACCTTCAGCCTTATAACCACTTAACATCAGGTGTGATGAAGGCTAAGTGCTACCCTGTTGTGAATAAAAAAAAAAACAATATTTTATCATTAATAAAAATTATCTTTACCTCCATATAGGAAGTTGTAGGCAATGTTAACATACTGCTTTGCAAGAGCACCATTGTTTGACATGATTTCCCGGGTTTCCTCAGGGAAACACACTAGGCCCATGCCTGTCGTACCCAAGCCTGTATACAGCAACCTCTGGAACATTTTAGAATATTTATTAATATCATTATTTAAAAAATAAATGCACATTATTATTCTTGGGTCTGGAAGCTATTGAAACTACATAAACCTCATTTGCATGCTCTGACAAAAAAAAATGTGAATCCTAAGCTCTTGGTTGAAAGTTTATATCATAAGAGCTGTTATGTATTAATTCCGAATAATTGTGCAAACCTACCCTGAAAATTCCGCCTCTGAGGCCAAATATAAATCCAGTTAAACCTCCCATGACGACTGCTCCATAACGAGCTTCTTTATTTGCCTCTTCACGCAAATACTGGACAATCCCTTGAAAGAATAAATACATTATACTTAAAATGCTTAATAATTAAAATTCCAAGCATTTAAATATAGGGTAGTCATAATACATAAATTTTACAAAGTCCATGAATGGATTGGATTTATGAATATAATACAAGGTGTTCATTTTAATTTCCTAATAACTCTAGGGTTATGTCTAAAGTATAAGGAACATAGGTTGCATTTTGTGAGATTTGTTTTGGCTGTCCGATACAAATCTCTAAGCAAGTTTGTATGGAGAACCCTAGAGTAATGGTATATCAAAAGGAACACCTTGTATACGTGATTATTTTTGTGCTTTTTAATGAATCTGATAATTTTATTGTGAACAATAAATTCTTTAAACAATATAGTACAGGGTGAAAATAAAAAAAAGTCCTACTTGAACAATAGGTAAGTACAGTCAGCGTCAAATTGATATAAGCGTCTAGAGTAGTCAAAAAGATCTGAAAAACATAAAACCAATTTGATCTAGGCAGTTCAAATCATCATATTGTTGTAAGCGCGCAAGGTGTTCAAAACATCTAGGCACTCATTGTTTCATATTTATATAAGCAGTCAGAGTGTTCAAAATTATCTAAGCAAACAAAGCTATCAAAACATCTGTGCATAATGTACAACACCATAGTGCACAGATATTCTGAGAGCTTTGTTTGCTTAGATGATTTTGAACACTCTGACCGCTCATATAAATATGAAACAATGAGTGCCAAGATGTTTTGAACACCTTGCGCGCTTACAACAATATGATGATTTGAACTGCCTAGAACAAATTGGTTTTATGTTTTTCAGATCTTTTTGAGTACTCTAGACGCTTATATCAATTTGACGCTGACTGTACAGTTAAAAAAATGAAAAGATAGAAGATGATATTCACTTGAAACTAACAGTCTGACCGATCCTGGAATTCATGGTAGTGATCCACCACTGTGTGTTTGATGGAATCTGTTTGCTCCCATACATATTGCACTTGCTCGCGGACTGCCTTTACAGGGGGCTGGATAGCTGATCTGATGTAACTTTCCTTGACAGGCTTAGACTTAGTTTGAGCATATCTGAAAAGAAAATTAAAACATTTAACCAATTAATACACTGCCATATATATTATAGCAATAAAAAGATGGTAGTACTGTGCCAGGCCCAGTGGCCTTGAGCTGGTAGTAGTAGTTCCATTCAATACCTATCGGTCAGAATGATCAATTAAGCACTTATTTAACCATGAATAGGAATAGTAAAGCTACGACATTCTGCACAAGGTTACAGGCTATAAGGGTACCTATTGATTATTTTAAACATGCAATACTCACTCCCCATACTCCGCATGTGGTGAATCGTAAATGGGCAAGTCTGTGTACTTCATTGGAGGAGGCCTAGCAGGTCCGGAGGGCTCACCCTGCACAGGAGTGGCCGCTTTTATTGTTGGAATCAAAGCGACCAGACCCGACCCTATAGCTACTTTTCGAATCATCTGCGTAACAAAACAATGTTATTACGATAATATTCACCATTTTACAACATTTTATGTGATTCATCATACCTCTAAGAGATGTTTTACCGCTGTTGTTACATACACCCAATAAAAAATCCGCGGATCAGCTGCTGCAACTTTTGGTTGACTTGACAGTTTGTCTGAAACTGACGTTACATAAGCTTAAGTTGCCAGATTTATTAAATTTGCAGTCAGTCAAGCTCAACCTTTGCAGTCAACCCAAAGTCAACCTAAAAGCTTAGGGTTAAAATGAAAGAAAATACCTCGATTGAATCTCAAACCGGCCGATCGTTCATTTTGCTGCATGAGTAGGTATTTATGTATGGTTGGTTATTCGTATCCTTAAAAAACTAAAAATACCGGCGTTCACAATCACTCCATAGTTCACACGCTCAGCGAATGCCTAAAGACGAAACACGAGACATTCGGCGAAACGTGCGCCTATCTTGAACGTAGTTTGTGTCCAAGTTCTCAGCACGCACGCACGAGCGACCCAGGGGGGCTACCGGCTGAGAAATATGGGTATGGGCTTCAACTGTCATTTGAATTCCTTATCTTGATAGATTTTTGCTGCTTTGTTCTGTTGAACGTTGCTAGCTAGATAACGTTATATCCGAAGTCACAAAATAAGGAACTCATAGCAGCTATTTTTTTTAAAATTTGACTTATAGTTCCCAAAAACGTATGAAGTTCATACCCATCAAGTTACGCGGTAGCCCCCCAGGGGGGCTACCGGCTAAGAAATATGGATATGGGTATGGGTTTCAACTGTCATTTTAATTCCTTATTTTGATAGATTTTTGCTGCTTTGTTCTATTGAACGTTGCTAGCTAGTTATCGTTATACCCGACCTCACAAAACAAGGAACTGATAACGGCTACTTTCTTTATAAAATTGACTTAAAATTCCCAAAAACGTATGAAGTTCATACCCATAAAGTTACGCGGTAGCCCCCCAGGGGGGCTACCGGCTAAAAAAAATGGAAATGGACATGGGCTTCATTGGACATTTGAAGACGTAATCATTTGCGAAGGTCGTGCTACACTTGTGGTCCTTGTGGGTTCGCGTATTTGAGTAAATGTGAGTGACCGGGCGGCGCGCGCGGCGTTTGCAGTCGGGCGAGTGTGTTCTTCATCAACTTTTCTGCCATCGTTACCGTTTAATCTGTTTTTGTCAGGCTGACACTGTGCTCTATGGCTGAGAGCAGCTCAGCTGACAGCTGTCAGGCCTGTCAGTCACGTCATTGTCAAATGTCAAATTGTTTTGTCGCCTTTCACAATCGCCTCGCATTTTTTCGCAACGCAATGAACGCAATCTTTTTTCATCTTTGTTGTACGGTTGAATAAAACTACTAAAGTGTGTGAGAATAAACATCAATTTATGGAGTAAACTAATTTAATATTCGGATAACGTGCTAGATTTCCATAATGTTATCTTTGAAATAATTTTTGAGCGATACTTCGAAGATATTTTGTCGATCGGACATTGTAGTAAGTGATTGTGAGTACGGTTTTGGTTCTCGAATCAATAAATTGTTGGTTGAAGTTTAACTTATTAAAGCGAACAGATTTTCTGAGTCTTGAAATTAGAAATGTCTGCCGTGCGAGCAGGCCGTGTTTCTAAACCCAGGAGAAGTCACCATGCGAAGAGCCGATCAGGTATTTTAAGGCGCGCATGTTGTCGCTTCGCTTGTCGCTGTCGTAGACTGCGGGGTTTTGATTTCCGCTTCATTCAAATTATCTTTACCTATCTGATATAGCTCAGCTTCTTTGAGATTCTGAAGGACTGCAACCTAATATTTCAAAACTCATACCACTGTTCATTACAATAATGTCTCAATTTATGTTAAACCGACGCTGTAGTTACACAATTACATCTTATATTTTCGTTAGAAAGTCATAATTTAAATAAGATTGAGGTATTATTGATGAAATATTTATTGGACATCTATTTCACTGGAGTTTCTATTTACATTACAGGTTAAAACTAACTTATCATTTGGTATCACCCTACTATTTGGATATACTCAAGAATACTAACCATGTCTTGCATTGATCCAGGACAGTAAGGTGCATGATGTGTTGTGTGACTGACACTTGAGTCTCGAGGGTCTCGGTGTCCACAACATTGCCGGAGATTATCTTGGGATGATATGGTACTTAGCCATTGTTCCTATGTACACTTTCAATAACTGTAAGGTGTTACTTTTAATTGGGATGACAGAACTGTTTCCTGGTATCAGAAGAATCTATTATTTACATGAAATTTAAAAGCTGTCTTATACTTAACATTTTCAACAGTTAACAGTAACAACGTTACTGGAAACAAAATTATTTTTGGCTATACTACAATCTTATAGACTGGGTTGCTACACATTTTTTTGCATTATTCAAGGTTTATTTTATTATATGCATGCTTTGATTTTGGAATTAAGTTGCATGGGTAGTGTAGTTATTTATAAATGCTTTTTAAATTTCACTAAGTTTATGATAATGTTATTATGTTCAATTTGAACATTGTGATAAATAGTGTTACGTCACCTCTGTGGTACTCCAACTGAGCAGTAATTAGTATGGAGACGGTGAGGAGACACGTCAATGCCATTAACAGGCCTCATTAGCATCATAATGGTGGCTGTCAGAGCAATTATTGCAGTTGTAAACTGAGACTACCAGGCTTTGTACTGTATTTATGTGAGCCTTGTTATGAGATGACTATTATTACAAAGTACTCTTCTATAGAAAACCACTACTGGGATGATAATAAACTTTAATTTTCTCTGGATAAATTGTTAAATTACATGAGTTATATTCTTTATCAAAATACCTAATTCAGTCAGACTTGCCATTTGAAAATTCATACAAATATTTTTACAAGCTTTTTATTAACTTGCCAGAATAGAATAGAATAGAAATATCCTTTATTCAAATAAACATTTTTAAATGTATTTTCGAATCGTCAGTTTTGCCCTACCACCCATTCAGGACTCTTTTAACTGACAAGAAGCCATGTTAGTTAGTTGGTTAGTATGTTAGTTAGTTACCTTTTGACGCATTATGCCAGATTCGCAAAATACCAGATTAGCAGAATGTCAGTTACTAAAAACTTATTTTGCATTGAATCAAAACTTCCACTAAGCCATAGACATATGAAACTCCTAGATATGCACTATAGAATACTATTCTTATCTTATCTTATTAATTATATTACTTAACCTCATAGATAATGTTTATTATTATACTTTTATTGCACTAAATCCCCATTGTTATCAGTCTATAGGTGAATGTACGGTCAACTTCAATGATGACTGTTATCAATCCACTCTAACCATTTTTATCATGGTGTTTGTATCAGTGAGTGATACTTATACAGTATTTTTCCTTAGCAATTTTCTATGAAGTAAATGAATCTTATAATTGTGCCAATTTATTATTGTTCTGATAATTAATAAACATAAAAAAAAACTGTTTTAATATGGTTTTTATTGTTCCAAAGTATGAATAACAAACAACAAATATAATACTCAAGTCTTATAAACTAGATATTGTTTTATCAGTGTTTCCCCTAATAAATTGCTGTCCTCTAAAACATTTTCTTCATGTTTTTCAGTGCTAAGAATGATGGCCATTATGCAGGACAGGAATAGCGAGGAGGTCCCCAAGGAGTTCCTGGAGACGGGCCGCACGGGGCGCCGCAACGCCATGCCAGACATCCTGCACCCGCAGGGCGCCGAGGTCACCACCTCCGACCTGCCCTCGCGCCTACAGCAGCTTGCCACCACGGGTATGTCAAAATTATACTAATCAATGTATAGTATGTATAAATAAAAATGAATGTTGCTAAGCCCAAAACTCAAGAACGGCTGCACCAATTCGGCTATTTTATTTTCATACGTTCCTCAAGTCCCACGGAAGGTTTTTATGCAGAGAAAAAACACAAAAATGCGTGGAAAATTGTAAAAACCACACTTTTCTTTTCCCATACAAACCAGCTACCAAACATTTGACGTAAATCGTTAATCCGTCTTTCACATCAAAACGGAGCAATGGATCGACGTGATTTTTGGTATGGGGATAGTTTGGGCAGCTGGAGAATGACAAAAGTTACTTTTTATCCCGGAAAAATATAACGTCGTGTAGTCCGCGGGCGGAAGACTAGTTTAAAATGTTATTTAAACAGTGTAGGTTGTTACAAGCACTTTTGTACTTCGGCCAAGCCTACGCGTGAACGACGCGGGAAGACGCGTGATTCTCGCTTTACTGATGCGGGTTTCCCCCGTCGTGGTCGGTTAGGTGTACATACACACACAGCCACTCAGCCACAGCGTCTGCCGTGATTGCCGCTTTGCAGAAGACGATTGTTCTTGTCTCTGTGGCCGACCTTTGGTGTCAAATCAGTTCGTCATCCAGTTAATAAAATTCAACAAAAGGCAACAATATAGTTCTTGTTACCTAAAGAACCTGCAAGAAACTCGTCAAAGGCAGTTTTTTTTTTATGCTAAGTAGTCCAAAGTAATCATGTACTTAACAAACTTGCTGAGTCAACAGGCAAAACAGAGGAATGCTTAATTTTCTTTTTAGAGTGGCGGTTGCAGTTAAAGTTCAGGAAAGTCTTTCTAAATCATCATCATCATGTCAGCCGAACGACGATTTCTAAATACGGACGCTGATTAATTATTTTACGCGCTGTCGCACCTTAGTGTAATAATACATTAGTGCCGCCGCACACGAATGACACTGGCCACTAAAAAACGCCCCCACCGACCTTTTTTATGTAGTTTTCATACATAGTCGTCACTTGTTTCTTATTCTAGCTTCAAGTAGTGGCGACGCCGGCGTTTGTGGCTCGTTTGTGGCTCGTGCGCGGCGACGGTTAGTGTTTTGGTCAGACATTTTTCAATATACCAAAACAAGTGGTTAAATAATTACACGCGTATGTTTTGACAGATAAAGCACTTTAGGGAATTTTTATTCTCGAGGGAAATCTTGTTGATTAATATTGGCATTCTAATTTCTATGAACACCTAGTGTATTCGTACTAACGTGATAATTAGCTTATTTCTTTGCCAAATTGTATTGTCAGTTTTGCTGGCAGTAAAACGTAATGTGCTCATCAATGCTGATGTCAAAAGTCTATTAGCTCATCCTTGTGGCGGTTTTAGTAGTCATTGCTCATACTTTAAATTTTGTCAGTAAAGTCCAGATTCTGGACATTTTATTACAAAATCGTTCTCTGGACTCCAGAACGATTTTGTTATAAAATGTTGGCTAAAATCTGGCTTTCTATAAATAATAATGATATAAAAAAACATGCGATAACTGAAACATGCACAGTGCACACCGCATTTCAGAATTGAAGATCTCAACGTCTCATCGCGTTGATGCACAACGCTTTATTTCGATGATAAATTGCCGATAATAAATTGATTATCAATACGATAGATGATACCAATCTTTGTAGCGTGGCGCAACTGAACGCTCTGAATTTAAGACAGTTGAAGAATTTCCCACCATTCAAATGTTTTTTTTTTCATGAATCTGTTGAATAAGTAATCCTTATAGCGAGCTACATAGACGCTCGTAGATATTGTGTTTTTTTAACTGCAGTAGCAATAAAGAAATAATGGAATATTCTGCCTGTTTTCCCGAATGACTACAGCCCTATAACTGCTATAACTTTTAAAGAAAGAGTGAATAGGCTGCTTCTGGGTAAGCTCGCTCCATCAGTGTGATGCTAAGATTTGCCCATAAAACATAAAAATAAGTATTGAATAGGATGTCTCGTGTTTAGTTACTATCATCTAGGCAGTCTCGGCTACGCTGTTTCTCCCAAACACGTGATATTTATAGTTTATCGACATATTTATTACCGCTACTACTCTATGACGCACGGCCGCATGCTAGCCTGTCACTGTTGCAGATTACTGATAACCGTATAATCTAGACGATAGTCTAATTCGCAACTTTATAAAATCAAATTACGTTTTAATTACGCGCGTGTTATCGGATTAGCTGTCAATTTTGTACAATAGCGACCTAATCGCCTTGATAATAAGGCTTTAGGGGAGATAATCGTTTGCTATCGCGTGTTTATTGTATAGTGTACGGCCTGACAACGTTATCGCGATCTTGTTCAGCTATCGATCAATTTGTAGGATGACGTGTAACAAGGTCACATAATAGTTCTGAGTTTTGACGTCAAAACGTGAGGATGCCACGTGTTCAACTGAAACAGATGTCAGTTTCAGGCTTTTAGCTGTTAACGTAGACGTAGAAATGACGTAGACGTCTAGGTAATAGCGAAATAGGTTCATTGTTGCAAACGGAGTAAACATTGGTTTGCGTAGGTAGGTGCTACTATCTATACTCTATACTAATATTATAAAGAGGAAAGATTTGATTGTTTGTTTGTTTGTTTGCAGCGAATAGGCTCCAAAACTACTGGACCGATTTAGAAAATTCTTTGACCATTAGAAAGCTACATTCTTCCCGAGTGACATAGGCTATATTCTATCTCGATATTCCCACGGAAACGGGTAGGTACCACGCAGGTGAAACCGCGAGGATCCGCTAGTAATATTTATAATCATATTTTATACTAGCGGATCCTCGCGGTTTTAGTTTCGGAGCCTATTCGATGCAAACAAACAAACAAACAATCTAATCTTTCCTCTTTATGATATTAGTATAGATTAGGTTGGGTACAAAATGGGATTTTCTGAACAAATGACTTACAGTAATTTTATTTCGGGTGCCAGATTCGCCCTACATTTTTCTTTATTTTGTTACTTTGTTTATTTAAAGGCACTATCTTTTGTGGTTCGATGAACAATACAGCTACTAGATAACCTGTTGCAGTGTCAGAAAGCGCACAACGAATAGGAGCGCACTTCCAAGGTGTGCTCTTATTTCTATTTAGTTCACTTTTGTTTGACTGCTGCGTCAACTCCGTCAACGTTTTGACGTAAGTTAAGTTCGTACCTTTTACTGACGTAGTTAATATTAAGGCTCAAACAAACTGAGCTTTGTGATGTTACGTCCGTCAGATGACATCGGTTTTCATAGTAAATGTATGTACTAGAAGCACACTTACTTATCTTATAACGCGTCACATAAGTGTGCTTCTAGGGCATACGACGATAGGGCATTTGACGACCGATTTGGCGCAGGGGTAGACTACCCACCTTCTGCGCCAGAGGTCTCGGGTTCGATTCCCGAACAAGACAAATATTTGTGTGCAATATGGTATTTAAAAACAAAAACTATTTAAGTATATATTTATCCGTTATCAAGTTTTCCATGACACAGTTTCTTAATGAAATTAGCATGGGCTTAGATAATTGGTGTGATTGTAAGAAGTTATTTATTATTTATTGTTATACACTTATTATGAAAACCTATGTCTTCTGACAGACGTAACATCATATACAGTGCCACAAACTTTGCTGTGCCGGTGGCCAAAATGTGAAACTAGCGTGTTTTTTTTAATGTCATTTTGCTGTCAAGTTGATGTCCAACCATAGCGCTGCTAGCGGCTGAAGTTCTTAGAAGTCAGGGCCGGTTAAATTGTTACAAAAAAAAGAAAACCGTACGTAGCGCCGCTGTCACCGGAACAGAAAAGGTTGTGGCACTGTACGTGCCATTTTGTACAAATGTCCAACTTCTGTACTTTAACCCCCTTATTAATAAACGTGGAGCAATAAGTTACATCTAGTTTTAAACTGAGATGCCGTCATTTTTATTCGCTTAGGTTTAAGAAGTCGGACACAACAACAGATTTACATCGGTGTAACCTTTACTTCACGTTTATTAATAAGGGGGTGAATGTATTTTTTACAATAAAATAAAAAAATAACAAAATAAAATATGTTAGTTTTGTTTTAGTTACATGAGGCCTTGTCTAGTGGTATTGTTAATCGAAGTTTTTGTCTTAAATAATAAAATAATAATAACAGGATTATCCCTGCAACAGTTGCAATAATTCGTAAATATAAAAAAATCTTAATAGCTAAAGATACGACTATACGACTAACATAGTACCTATATCGCTATTTTGCGAGCCACATTAATGAGTAATCTTTCGACTATCGAAAAGTCAACGTAATCTATAGGTAGGTACCTACTACTTTTACAATATTTACGCTTATTCTTTATCTCTGAGTTATGTCCGTCCGTCGCTACGTTAAGTGCCAAGTAATTTGTATTTTTGGCGCAAACAACCGACACCTGAAGGTGTTTACATAAATACTGTGTTTCTTTTCGTGTAGTTCGGTACTCGAATAATCCATTTCCTTACGCTCTGCTATATTATTCTGTAGCTCTGCGTCTGAAATCTTTAAAATCTTTTCAATGTAACGCTTAAAGTTACACCTCTATTATCTCCAAAATAGTAGAATCAAACAAAATCAAACACTAATATGATATTTACTAGCATAATTATTTTCAGCTAGTATTAATAGCGTTATGTTAATTATAGTTCATCATCATTAACATTGTGTGATTTAACTTACTCGCTAGGAATAACCGAAATGTGATTTATTTGTACCCATCATCGGTTTTTATAAACAAACAATTTTATTGATAAACAGACAAACCGACAAACAGACAAAAAATTAAAAAGAGATTTATACGCTCTATTGCTTATTTCTAACATGTTCTGGTATTTTTTTTGCAAATATCTTCAATGTACAGACACGGAAAGTCTACGATTTTATTATATGAATAGATGTTCTTCGATCAACAATAACACCTAGGTCTAGTGTGGGCGACCAAATCGTTGCCGCCCTTATAGTAGCAGTGGACTGTATTTAATTATGCGGGGGAAGGTCTTCAAGGAAAGTCAGGTTGCAGTTTCAAAGTTGCTCGGCAGTCGGAGGAGAGGTGTTACCTCGTCGGGAGCTCGTATCGGAATGAATTTTGCCGTCACCCCGCCGCTGTATTTATAGGCGGCGGGGGGAGCGGACACGCGGTCTATCTATCCGACTACCGGGCGTCATGTTTATTTTCTCGCTCTAACTTATACATTTGTCTTTGTCTTACTTAATCCCTACCTCTTTTTACATAATGTTAAGACCTACTTGCTATTTTCTTATTCTAAACATAGTAAAAGACACGAGATAAAATCATTTTAATAAACACAACAAAAATCCTATAACTAACTATACAAAATTCAAGTAACGTTTTGTTCCGTCGTGCACATTCTCCCGCCGTCGCCTTGCGATCCAACTGGCAGCACGACGATCTTCTTTGTGGGCCGCCTCAGGACGTGGCCCTTGCTGGTGGTGACGTCCACGACTCGTACTACTCCATCCTTTCCTGGGTAGGTCCTTGTCACTCGTCCTCGCGGCCAGGTGTTGCGGGGAAGGTTCGAGTCGCAAATTATTACGACGTCTCCGACCGCTGGGCTGGCTCCGGCACCGAGGGGCTCCCGCCGGTTCTGGAGTAGCGGCATGTACTCGCGTACCCAGCGCCGCCAGAATGTGTCGGCGAGCTGCTGAGCGCGCTTCCAGTGCTGACGCGCGTTCACGTCGTGTTCGCTGAATGCGCCCGGGGCCGGCGTGTGGCAGTCCGGTCCGATCAATATCATGTTGGGGGTCAGCGCCGGCGGGTCATCGGGGGTCACCGCCACGTGTGTGAGGGGGCGGGAGTTCACCGTCGCCTCGACCTCGGCCAGTAGCGTTTGCAGTGTCTCGTCGCTGGGGTATCGCTCGTGCAGCGTGACGCGTAGAGCCTCTTTGACGGTGCGCACCATGCGCTCCCATACCCCCGCCATGAAGGGGGCGGCGGGGGGCAGGAAACGCCAGTTGATGTGGCGTGCTGCGGCCTCTTCTGTGACCGCCTCGGTGAGCTCGCGGTCGGCGCCTCGGAACGCGGTGGCGTTGTCGCTCCACAGCTCGGTGGGGCACCCTCGCCTGGCGATAAAGCGGCGGAGGGCGCTGATTGCGGAGTCGGTGCTGAGAGAGGCGACCACCTCCAGGTGGACTGCTCGTGACGTCATACAGGTGAAAAGGGCGACGTATCTCTTCTCGCGGTGACGGCCCACGGTGACTTCCAGGGGCCCGAAGTAGTCAAGGCCCGTATAGGAAAAGGGGCGGACGTGGTGGGCGAGGCGTGCGGCCGGTAAGTCGCCTGTGGGCGGGGCCGCCGGTCTTGCTTTTTTCAGCCGGCAGATGGCGCAGCGAGCGATGACTTCTTTTACTGCAGGTCGTATCTTCGTTATATACACGCGCTGACGTAGTTCGTTGACCACTATTTCGGTCCCGCCGTGGTGCAATTTTTCGTGTACATGGGCTATGTACAGCTTCGTGTATGTATGCTTGCCGTGTAGTACAGCCGGGCGCGCCGTTTCTGCTTGTAAGTCGCTAGCCGCTTCGATTCTGCTTCTAAGTCGTACTATTCCGTCTTCATCGATGTAGGTACTTAGAGCGGCGAGACTGTCGTTTTTGTCCGGCGTCCGGTTGTTTCGCAGGCGTATTATCTCGTTCCGGTAGCTATCTTCCTGCGAGGCGCGCATCCACAGCTGTTCGGCCGCGATTAAGTAGCGGGCTTCTAAAAACACGTAGCTATTTTTCTCCGTAGGCTCAGTGGTTGACTTGGTGGGCTTGCGACTGCGTGTTACGGGTTCGTTCCAGTTTCCGTCCCGTTCCGGATGGCGCGCGTTCTTTTTCGTTGCGCCGCGGCCACGGTGTTTCTCTGCGGTTGTTGACCTTATGACGACAAAGGTCGATGAACTGAAGTGACCTCGCTGTTGCCCGTATAAGTCGTGTCCACTTTGAAAATCGCTCTATTTTTGGTAGGTGGGCGTGTTCTTGCATAAGTCGCTTCGCCGGCGTAGTGATGGGCGAGATGAGGCCGAGTGGGTCGAAAATGGACATAATGATGCTGAGCGCTTCTCTCTTCGTAGGCGGGCGTAGGTCGTCGAGTACCTCTGGCGGAGCTCTTCTTATGTTGAGACGGAAACGAATGCAGTCTTCTTTGTGTCCCATAGTAGGCCGAGCGTTTTCTCTATCTCGCTCCCGCCGATGGCGACTGTAGTTCCTTCTCGCTCTGCGCGCCCGTCGACGGCGCTGATAGCTTCTTTTTCGTTCGTGGCCCATCCGCGTAGCTCGAAGCCGGCTTGTTTGTGCACGTAGTCGACGTCTCTGGTCACTTGTTTGGCTTCGTTTATGGTCGCGAAGCTTTGTAAGTAGTCGTCCATATAGTGGTTTTTCTTTATCGCTGTCGCCGCCCGCGGATACTTTTCGGCGTGTTCGCTTGCGTTTCTGTCCTTTATGTAGAGAGCGGTGCAAGGAGATGACGATGCGCCAAAGATGACGGAGGTCATGCGGTACTCCTCCGGTGCCCCCCTCCCGCCGGTCGCTTCTCCATAAAAAGCGGAGTGCGTCTCTGTCTTCTCACGAATTTTAATCTGCATAAACATTTCTTTGATATCAGCTGATACCGCGATGCCATGTTGACGGAATCGCATTATTACGCCGGGTAGCGACTGCAGCAGGTCTGGTCCAGGCAGCAACATGTCGTTGAGGCTGCGGCCGTGTGAGGTGGCCGCTGCGTCGTGGACTACTCTGATCTTCTGCTTCTCGGGATTGCAGACGGCGAAGTGCGGTAGGTACCATGTTCGGCCGCTTGGTGGCGCGGTCGTTCGCTCGGCGTAGTTTGACGTCAACAGGTTGTTTATTCTTTCTTCATATTTTTCTTTCAGGTTTTCATCGCGGTCCAGTTTGCGTTCTAGTGTGTGAAGGCGCTTGAGGGCATCCGGACGATTGCAGGGTATGGTTTGGTTCTCTTCTCGCCATAGTAGTCCCGTCTCGAATCTGCCGTCAGGTAGACGTCGGCTTTTCTCATTCAATATTCGGAGAGCTTGTAGTTCGGGTCGCTGCTCTGTTTTCTCGGCTCGATCGACAGTGATTCTAGTGCGAAGTACTTTTTCATCATTTCTTCCATCGGATCTGCGCGCCCAGGTTGTGACAGGTGAGCGCAGCAGAAGGCCACCGGTGCCGCGTGAGACGAGCGGCACCCGTGCAGCACCCAGCCCAGAAGTGTTTTCGACGCCACAAGTTGATCGCGCCGTCCTTTTCTTATTTCGCGTGACACGATCATTCCAGTTATCTTGGCCGATGAGTATCTTCGGTGTGGCGTTGTCGTAAAGCAGTTCGTGTTTGATGTCCTCTAGGTGTTCGCAGTTTTGTACTTCTCGTTCGCTGATCGACTGAGTGGTGAAGTCTAAATTTGCGACGGTGTGCGGCGTTGCGGATGTGCAGTTCGTCGCTACTGTGTCGGCCCCTTATGTTGACATTCACTCTCTTGCTCTGTTTGTGCGCTATTTCTGTCCCGCTCACTCCTTGCACCCACATAGGTTCGTTCGGCCCGTCGAGTCCGAGTGCGTCAGCTAGTGAAGAGTCGATTATTGTTACGGTGCTTCTTCGTCGAGTAGTGCGTATGCTTGTACTGTTGCTTGCGGCCCCCGTAGTGTGACTGGGGTTATTTTCAGGTACGCGCGCTTGCATCGGTCTGTACTCGTCTTGCGGC